>VWZO01007483.1:366-58154 GCA_013396975.1 Bucco capensis
GGCAGATTTTGGAACGTTTAGGATGTCCTCCTAAGTTTCTTAAAATGATCATCTTATTACATGAGAATCGGCATGGCCAAGTCAGATATGGCAATGCGCTTTCTGAGCCCTTTCTAATAACTAATGGTGTAAAACAAGGCTGCGCTCTTGCACCAACTCTATTCACACTCTTTTTTAGCATGATACTCCAGAGGACCACGGCAGAATTTGATTATCAGGATGGTATCTACATCTGATATCATACTGATGGAAGCCTGTTTAACCTAAGGCGATTGAAGGCCCATACTAAGACCTTAAACCATCTTGTCCGGGAGCTGCTTTATGCTGATGGCACCGCCCTTGTTGCCCATACAGAAGTAGCTCTGCAGCGTTTAACGTCCTGCTTTGCAGCCGCTGCTGAACATTTTGGGCTGGAAGTTAGCTTAAAGAAGATGGAAGTCCTCTATCAACCTGCACCTCAGGAAGTTTTCCATCATCCTCATATCACCCTCAGCGATTCAGTGCTTAAATCAGTCCAACAGTTTAATTACCTGGGTAGCCTCATCTCCTCAGATGGTAAGATTGATGGATAGATAGGCATATAGTGCTTTTGGAAAAGAGTTCGGTGAAATAAACACCTGAAGAAAAGCACAAAGATCAGTGTTTACAGAGCCATTGTGCTGTCTTCTCTTTTATATGGATCGGAATCATGGATCATCTATCGCCACCACCTGCAACTCTTAGAACACTTCCATCAGCGCTGTCTCCATACAATCTTAAATATCCACCAGTCAGATTATGTGACTAATATGTTTGTTCTAGAAAAAGCAGCAGTTTCAAGTATTGAGGCCATGTTGCTGAGAACACAGCTGCATTGGCCAGGTCACGTCTCCAGGATGAAGAACTACCGCCTTCCTAAAATTATGCTTTATGGTGAACCTGCCACTAGCTGTCATAAGAGAGGAGCCCGGAAGAGGAGATACAAGGACTCCGTGAAACAACATCTCCGCCTTGGCCATATTGATCAATTTAACTGGTCTACTCTGGCCTCCAATTGGGAGGTCTGGAGACACACTATTTTTAATGCTGCTGATGTTTTTGAGAAAGCACACAGGATCAATCTTGGGAGAAAAGACAACGTAGAAAGAATCGTGTTTTGCAGAATGTATCATCTAAGGGAAATTACAGGCCTCTAAGTCTAACTTCAGTGCCAGGGAAGTTGATGGAGCAGATCATCCTGAGTTCCATTATGCAGCACATGCAGGACAACCAGGTGATCAGACCCAGTCAGCATGGCTTTATGAAAGGCAGATCCTGTTTAACAAACCTGATCTCCTCCTATGACTGGGTGACCCGCTTACTGGATGAAGGAAAAGCTGTGGACATTATCTATCTCGATTTTAGCAAAGCATTTGACACAGTTGCCCACAGCATTCTCCTAAAGAAATTAACTGCTCTTGGCTTGGATGGGCGTTCACTTCATTGGGTTAAAAACTAGATAGATGGCCGAGTCCAAAGAGTTGTGATCAATGGAGTTAAATCCAGCTGGCAGCCAGTCATGAGTGGGGTCCCACAAGGCTCAGTACTGGGGCCACTCCTGTTCAACATTTTCGTCACTGGTTTGGGTCAGGGGATAGAGTGCACCCTTAGTAAGTTTGCAGACGACACCAAGCTGGGTGGCCTTTGCAGCCATCAGCGCGCTTGTAAAAAACGTGGGTAGAGCCCTCCCCAGATCTTTGTTCGTGAAGCCTAGCCATGAGTAAGTATTGTTAGCAAGGCAGTAGTTGTGGATTTTTTCTTTAATTTTGCTGTTTTGTACTTGCACCAGAAATATGGCTTGTTTGCTGCTTGTATTTACTTCACAGTGAAATTTTTGTATGTTGCCTGATGGTGATTGCAGTGACTGAAATGCTCTTTTTCAGTAGCTGTAATTTATGTTAGCAGGTTATACAAACCTTTCTCTGTAGGGCAAAAATTTGAATAGTAAAAGCAAACTGTGAAGAAGAGACTTTCAGATGTGCTCTCCAGGACCATATTGGTAAGACTTACGATATGAAGTTGGACAGAAAACAGTCATAAATCTGTTTTATTTGGAAAGATCTAGATGTCATGTGGAAATGCTAAGGTTAGATAGCAGCAGTTCAGAAACAGTCAAATCCACATAATATTTCTATTAACCTTGGAGCAACCAAACTGTATGCACAGAATTATACATATCTGAAGAGTATGAAAACTGCTAATACCAAGTTTACCTATGATGTAGTAAAAATCAATATTATAGAGTATGTCTGTAAAGTTTCCTCCTTAGTGTAAGAATTAATGTAACAAAGTAAGTTCTTCTTGGCCTGAAAAGCTGGTTTATTGGATGATCCACAACTTGCAGATAACAGACTTGGTATAACAGCCTTTCCTTGCTGTTACCTTGGGGGTTTTAAAATTGCAAAGGAAACCTTCAGAACGAAAAGCTAAGAAAACTTTCTGAAATTTTTCATCATAAGACTTTTGATGCCATGCTTGCTGGTTAGAATAAAATTTTCTCTTCCTGGTGCCTGCCTCAAGCTGAATCTTGTTTTTAATTTCAGATACACCGTGCTGTAGTTTGAGGACCAAGTTTAATACTTTATTGGTGTCATATTTTACATTTTAAATTCCTGAGGACCATTGCAGAAAGGGACATCAGAGCTGATCTGGATTTTTTCCTTAGGTGCATTTTTTACGATTGATCAGTAGCATTTTTCCAAAACTGTTGGAGATGAGGACTTGTGATGTATGAAGCAGAGTTGAGACAGCAGAAAGAACAGTGGGCTTAGGTTTGGAACGGGTCATCCCTTATCAGAAGTCGTTTGATTAAAGGAAAGTTGTTCCAGCATTCCAGATGTCCAGCATCCCTATGCTTTTATGGATTATAAGCTAGTTATATCTGGCGTGTTGGGATTTTGTGGAGTTGGTTTGGTATTTCGGTAACATCAAATTTTAGGCTCCCTGATAATTGGTATTTTGTATCTGTGTGTGATTACTTGTACTGTACTGTTCATTGCTTGCTTCAGAAACATCTAGCTTTCTGGGATATCAAAACCACTATTTAAAATTCTCCTAAAACACTCTTAAATTTTGAAGCCTGTTTTCTAAATAATGCTGTTAAAGTGTGGCTGCAGGAGATTGCTAATTTTCCATAATTTATGTTTCTTTGTTAACTGACTTAACTCGTATCTTAGATACTGAAATTGAGCAGCTATTATCAGAAGCCACTTAAATGCCTCAGTTACTCTGTTCCAAGAGGTTATTTGCCCTTTGCATCTTGCATGGAGCTTATACTGAAAATGTAAGCAATGTTACTAATGATTGCCTCTTACTAATACTTACCTCAGACTATATTTTTTTTTCCTCTGGTTGTTGGTGCTTATAACTAAACTAAAGAGAATTTTTAAATTCTCATTCTTTATGTAGATACATGAATACCTGTTATTTCCTTTTTCTGACTTAACTTATAAGATACTCTTTAAGTAGCTAGTACTTTCACATTTGATGGAGGAAGTCTAGCTACTCCCATCTTAAATATTTTAGATCAGTTATTAAGTATCAGTGATCAACTTCATTTTCTGATGTGAGTCTTTAGTCAGTGGGATGTTAGTTGGCTTACATGTGATTGAGTGTTGTGATGATATCTTTAAATTTGCATTTTATTTCTTCTATATCCTCAGAGAGTGATTTTGACCTTTTTAGTGCTGAGTAAATGGATATTAATTCATCCCTTGAGATTGTTTCGACACCTCTTACTTGTACCATATGGACAGAGGGATGAGAGTTTTATTTCAGCTTGTCAGAGTTGAAAAAAAGATGAATGTAACTATCAGAAGGCTTAGTCTTCAGACAGGCTATGGGGCCAGTACAATGTGGATGAAAGAGAACTTAAATTATCTTCTACCCACAGTTAAATTAATGTACTTTGTGATTTTATTGTACCCAGTGAGACTTCTTGGGGATTGTTATTTCTGTACAGTAAAGTTGCTGTTACAGAAGGGGAAATGTGGCTTTCTGAGGATCTTTTTGCTAAATTATCTACCTTACTCTGAATTTCAGAGATCATTTTTTATGTAATGTTCTATATAACCCTGTCTGAATGCCAATTTTATGTGACTTTATTCTTCAGAAAGCTTTTCTTTTTAAGTAGGGCATTAACTGAACATTCTACAGTTGCCAAATAGTTTTGTAGTACTTGCAGTGCTAGCCCCAATACTGTGTGGCTTTTGATGTGGTTATTTTAGCTTCCTGAATTTTTTCTGAATATGCGAATGTTGATCATTGAAAGAATATTTACATATCAGTGCAGTGTGATTAAATAGCTTTTAAAAGCAAAAAAAAATTTACCACTACAACTGTTTTACTGTTGACTTCTTGGAAGATCATATTCATAACTGGTAGTAGCTGCTAAAGAAGAAACAAAAGAAAATTGTTTTGATGTGGCTGTATGTAGCTGTATACTACTTCTTAAGAAAATGAAAATGTGCTTTTGTAGAATTGCAAGCTGGCATAAACTTGTGTAGGAGTTTCTATTGCTACTCCTCCAAACAGTATTATTTGCATTTAATTTTCAACTTAATTACAATGTAAGCATCTTTCTTTTCCTCCTCCAAACAGAAACATTTGGTTTAAGAAAGTTGGATGTTTTGTTTTTTTGTCCTGGTCCTTCCAGTGCATAATAAAACTTTTGCACTATTTTTTGGTATTTCCTTTCAGGAGAAGAGAAAAAAAAGGGTGGGGAATGGGAAGAAATTTGAAAAATTAAGTGTATTGGTAATACTGTACACAGACATTAATTTTATAACCTTCTGATTGGACATCATGAGGATAACATGCAGAAAGACTGTGTGGTATGAAACACATTATGTTTATTACATTTAAGACCTGAGTGGTTATATTTATCAGGGCACTTAAGTTCTTTAGCCTGAATCATCAGGAATGAGAAACTAGACTAAGGTGTAAGGACTGTAGTGGAGTGTTACTACTTGACTGTGGAAATTAGTTATTGTTCTCTGCAAATCTGTACCTCTGTACACCCACACAAGGCTTTTTACTCTGGTACTTAATCCTTTCTGCTTTAATGTGTACCTATAGAAAGTATTAAGAGTAGCTGCTAACCAGAACTGTAGAACCCTTGTGCTAGGACTTCATATCTATTTGGAATTATGTAAGTGCAACTCCAGACTGCTTTTTTAGATAGTATCTTTTGGGAGAACTTTTACGCCAGACTTGTTTTCTGTGAACATGGGAAGTAATGTTTACATGAAAATCCCTCAATTTATGAACAGTAAATGCAAATACCTTGTGTTTAACTTAATCTGCTTGTGAACATGTTTATAACAAGTTATTGGTATTTAGTATTTGTAGGATATCACATGGTTTGTGTTGGAGTTTTTGGAGTGAAAAGATAAACCTTAACTGAGTAGGAACTTTTAGAAAACTGCTGATTTGCAATTGTGTGTTAAGTGCCAAATCTCCCTGCTTTGCCCATTAAATGTAAGAGACATTAGCATTAGTTTGAACAGTACGCCTTTTCTAATAATGACACCTGAAGTTTACTACAATGCTAAACAGATTTGTGTGAGTTCTCAGTAGGGGAAGAAGTACCGTGTAAATGTGGAGGAAAAGTTCTGTTGTTCTGATGCCTGGGGAGATCTGGAGAACTGTCTTAGGTGTTTTCTTATTAATGCAGTTATTCACTAACTTCTTTTGAATATATTTCATTAGATTTTCTTCCTGGATGTTTCTTCAACTGTCTTGTGATGGAAGGGAAATATTTTTGAAGTTATAATGGATTTTACACAACATCATAACGAAAACTGGCCTAATAGCAGCATTTCTGTTTGAAGAGAATAAGCATAATTACAAATAATCATGACAACTTCTCATATGAATGGACGTATCACAGAAGATTCTGACACTGAAGCAAAAAATGTGGATCTTGCATCTGCTGAGGAACCTCAGAAGCACAGAGAAATGGCTGTTGATTGCCCTGGGGATTTGGGCTCCAGGATGATGCCCATGCGGCGGAGCGCTCAACTTGAGCGAATCCGTCAGCAGCAGGAGGACATCAGGCGCAGACGGGAAGAGGAGGGAAAGAAACAAGAACTGGACCTTACTGCTTCCATGAGGCTAAAGAAACTAGCACAAATTCCTCCTAAAACTGGAATAGATAATCCAATATTTGACACAGAAGAAGGAATTGTTTTGGAGAGTCCTCATTTTACTGTGAAGACACTAGGTAGGTAAAATGCAATGAATGGGTTAATGGAGAAAATACTTAGTTATTAACGTTCTTTTGGGTGACTGAAAACCTAATTTAGCCAATAATTCCTAGAAGACTTTAGATTTAAATTACCACAAATCCAAAGGCCTTTGGATTTGTGGTAATTGGAGTTTTTTTATTTAGTCAGGCATCAGGCTATGTCTCTCAGCAAGTGGCTTTCCAAAACCAATCTTTGGGGGTTGGGGAACAGTTAAATACCCTGCAGATAACTAATGAATTCAGTGGATCTCTCAGTCCTCTATAGGCTGGGGGGTGGGGGGAGCGTGCAAGTAGTACCAAATTTCGTGGTGTTTGAAGCACAGACCAGAATAAACAATGCATGAACACATTATCATTTCAGATCATAACACAAGTGTTTTTAATACTTTAAAGAGAAGCATGCTGTTTGTTTCTTCTTATTCTAGCTGTCTTGCATTATCTTTTGTCATTTAATATAATTTGCATTTTCTCTTGAAATATTGGCTTTAATAGTGAAAAATCTGCTTGCCTTGGCTCTTAAGTGTAATGTTGGTAATTTTTGAGGAAATAGGTTCTGAAATTGTTCATTGCATAGCTGTCATTGCTCAGACATAAGTGTCTAAAATGTAATGTGTCACGGGAGTGAAAAAAAGGTACTGGGAATTTGTAGGAATCCAGGTCAGATTTCCAAATCTATACCTGTTCCATGATCCAGAAATCTTTAAAAAGGTGCCTTTTTTTTTTGAGCTACACTGAAGATTCTTGCTGTTCTTTCCTATTGGCTGGTAGTTCAGAAAACAGAGTGAAAAACAGCTATCAAATTGTTTGGGGGTTCTTTTTGCTTTTATTTTTTTCTTCATCTTTAGTGTTTGTGTTCTAGAGCAGCATTTCTGCTAAGACATGTCTTTATTCCATAACCTCTTTTAATCCTTATTGTACAAATCCCTCTTTAGGAAAATTCAGGTTGAAAGGGTCATCAGGACATCATCCTGTCCAACCTCCGGCTGAAAGCAGGATCAGTTACTAATAAGGAGGTGTACTGTCTTTTAGTGCAGGGCTCATCAGCTTCTGTCCAAGAGATCAGTTTGTGAGAAGCAGATTCTGTACTTGATGAAGTGCTAGATATTTGATTGTGAAATTCTCTACTTAGAAGTTCCATTATGCAGTACATGCAGGATAACCAGGTGATCAGAACCAGTCAGCATGGCTTTATGAAGGGCAGGTCCTGTTTAACTAACCTTATCTCCTTCTATGGCTGGGTGACCCGCTTACTGGATGAAGGGAAGGCTGTGGATGTTGTTTATCTGGATTTTAGTAAAGCATTTGATACAGTTTCCCACAGCATTCTCCTAAAGAAATTAACTGCTCTTGTCTTGGATGGGCATACGCTCCACTGGGTTAAAAACTGGATAGATGGCCGAGTTCAAAGAGTTGTGGTCAATGGAGTGAAATCCAGTTGGCAGCCGGTCACGAGTGGGGTCCCACAGGGCTCAGTACTGGGGCCACTCCTGTTCAACATCTTCATTAATGACCTGGACCAGGGGGTAGAGTGCACCCTTAGTAAGTTTGCGGATGACACCAAGCTGGGTGGCAATGTCGATCTGCTTGAGGGTAGGGAAGCTCTGCAGCGGGATCTAGACAGGCTGGATGGCTGGGCCAAGGCCAATGCCATGAAGTTCAATAAGGCCAAATGCCAGGTACTGCACCTTGGCCATAACAACCCCCAGCAGCGCTACAGGCTCGGGGAGGAGTGGCTGGAGAGCTGCCAGGCAGAGAGGGACCTAGGGGTGCTGATTGACAGCCGGATGAACATGAGCCAGCAGTGTGCCCAGGTGGCCAAGAAGGCCAATGGCATCCTGGCCTGTATCAGAAACGGTGTTGTCAGCAGGAGCAGGGAGGTGATCATGCCCCTCTACTCAGCTCTGGTGAGGCCTCACCTTGAGTACTGTGTCCAGTTTTGGGCCCCTCACTACAAGAGGGACATTGAGGTGCTGGAGAGAGTACAGAGGCGGGCTACCAAGCTGCTAAAGGGCTTAGAGCATAAGCCTGATGAGGAAAGCCTGAGGGATCTGGGCCTGTTTAGTCTGGAAAAGAGGAGACTGAGGGGAGACCTCATTGCTCTCTATAACTACCTGAGGGGAGGTTGTAGGGAGGCAGGAATTGGTCTGTTCTCCCTGGTAGAGAGTGATAGGACAAGGGGAAATGGATTGAAACTGCGCCAGGGGAGGTTCAGGTTAGATATTAGGAGGAATTTCTTTACTGAAAGGGTTGTCAGCCATTGGAACAGGCTGCCCAGGGAGGTGGTTGAGTCACCGTCCCTGGAGGTGTTTAAGAGACGGCTGGATGTTGTGTTGGGGAGCATCATTTAGTGGGGTGATAGGGCTAGGAAAAAGGCTGGACTCGATGATCTTCAAGGTCTCTTCCAGCTGTAGCTGTTCTGTGATTCTGTGAAGGAAAACAAAGCAGAAGATGCAAAGATTGCTGTCAAACAGAGTCTAAATGAAAACCCTTGTCCAATACCATCTAGAAATGGACAGACTGTTCTGCCACCCTGGTCTGTGTTCTAGCCACAGGCTGGTAGAAGCATGGCAGCAGTTTTTTTTTTCCTTTTAAAAATTTGTAAATTATTAAAGCTGAGAATTTTGCGATCAATCCTCAGAGCGCAGAACAATGACAGCTTTCTGCAGCAGCATGCAGTACACATGTCATTAAGTACAACACTGCGAGTCTGGAATAAATGGCCTCAAGTTGCACCAGGGGAGGTTTAGATTGGATGTCAGGAAAAATTTCTTCACTGGAAGGGTTGTTAAGTCTTAGAACATGATGTCTAGGAGATGGTGGAGTCACCATCTCTGGAGGTGTTTCAAGAAACGTATAGATGTTCTACTTAGGGACATATTTTGATGCCATGTTAGTGATAGGTATGGTTGGACTTGATGATCTTAGAGGTCTCTTCCAACCGTAATGATTCTGTGAAGTACCTTCTGTTGGGATTTGCTTATCTAGAGTAGTTAAAAGCTCTGAATACTGACTACAGGAGGAACTGGAAATTGAAACTGCAGAAGGAAGGCGAGAGAGTGACTTGGAATTAGAAAGCTAGGGCTAGATTTCATGCCAGAGATGCTGAGAGCTTGGAGGGAGGGCTAGGTGGAAACCAGTGGACAAAGAAGCTAGGCATGGAAAACTGTTAGGAATGAGAAATGAATAATGAGTAAGGATGTGACAAGCTTGACAGCCAGTAAGGCGCTGGGGTAGACTGAAGTTGTTTGAACTGGAGAGACAATGGTGGAGGAAGTATTGCAATGACAAAAGCCTATTTTGAAAATCTATGTGGGCATAGAATGGGTACAAGCTATGGGGGAAGCTGAGAGATTGTCAGAGACAGACAGTATTTGTAGAAAGCTGGATAGAAGAAACAAGATTTGGCTCAACAGGAAGAGAAGGGAGGAAGTTGGTGTGACTGGAAGCTAGGATTGTGCAAATACTTGATGTAAGAAGAAAAACACCAAATGCTGGAGATGAGAGTATAGAGGTACATATGTGGAAAAAAGTAAATTAGGAAATAGAAATTTATGGTATAACATGCATCTTGAAGGAAAATGACTAGATGATTTTGTCCACTAGGAAAAATTCCTCTTCACTTCTGTAATCAATGCTTGGGTCTTGTCGTTGTTCTGCTGTCAGCATATTTCTGTTAAAACACAATAGTAAATTGCATGATATTAACTAAAGCTATTCCCCATGAAAATCAGATCTGTCTCTGAGAGTACAGTATGTATGTGTGTAAAGCAGAAGTATTGACTAGCTTTATGAGTGAATGTAATCTCTTCTTCAAGCTAGAAAGGCAAGGAGCTTTAGGAGATATGTAATAAGACTGAATTGTGATAGATCCATATATACACTTGGGAGCTGAATTAGGGCTTCATAGGCATCTGTTTCAATCAGAGAAGTCATGATATAAGATTGACAGGCATAAACATATACTGCTGCTATTATTTGCTAGTCAGACAGAATTATAGCAACGATTTTGATCAGGTAGACCTAAGGTTTAATTATAGAGAGGATTTATAACAGTTTAGCCCTCCTGCTAAGAGTGGTGCTTTCCATTATACTCAACTGTGATGTTGAGTTGTTGCAAACTTAAAGAAAATGTTCTAAATTAATTTCTGTGATTCTTAACCTCTATAGTCCATAAAGAATCTCTGTTCAGTGATTAGTGCTGTCAAAAACTGAGCAATAAGAGTGCTTCTGCAGTAACTTGGACTTTTCCAAAATTTTCCTCTGCTGTTAAGCATGTCCTTTTTCTAGTTTCTGGGTTAATTGTTCTAATATGTGACACAAATGCTGAATTTCAGAAAAAGAATTCTTTCTTTTTTTTGTTCTGAAATCTGTCTGTTCCTGATTAGTATCAGGGCTAGGGATGTTGCCTTATGAATATAGATATAGATATATATACACAAACATGCACACTTACAAAATAATATGATTTCATAGAGAGGACTTGAGTCTATTAGAATTAATACTCATGCTTTTTTGTTGAAAACCTGAATTGGAGAGGCCAGATATATGTATATGCAACTTTTTGGTCTCCAAGAAACTTGCTAGCACATGACTTTGTTCAAAAAAATAACTGCTAGTATGTAAAATGTTTCAGTTTGGTTATACTGAGTTTCTGATGTACACCACTCTGAGTCTTTTCTGTCTTTCCGCTTTTGCTGTCCAGATGAGTGTTTAGTCATTTTCGTGAATCTCTAAGCTTTATTAGGAGAATCCCAAATAAACCTGGGCAAGTGCTAGTGAATTATTAAAGTACCTTTATTTGGTCTTTTTTTAAAACGGTGATTTCAGTTTTGCTTTTTTGTGGGGTTGGATTTTTTTTTTGGTATGTTAATCTGTAGAGCCTCTGCTAAAGATAGGTGTTTTCAGTAATAATGTTGACCTGATTGTCTGTATTTTAGCATATCCTTGACATGTCTTTAATCTTTTCCACTTAAAAAAAGGGGGGGGGAGAGACTAGATTAAACAATTTGGATTTTATTTATAAAATAAAACAGGACACTTAATCTGAACAGTTTTAAAGGGCATGCTTGTTATCAAAACAGTGTATGATTTAGACAGCTGTCTTAATGGAAATAACCCTCTGCACACCTAGAACATGCAAGTAAGTATTTAATTGGCTTTTTCAGAGCAGTATACTTCTGTAAAATGTAGAAAACTCGTTTGCTACAGTTCACTCAGGTAATTTAGTTAATTTGGTTAAACCTTTTGTGGCTACCATGATTATTTTTTAAGGGGCAAAACTTTATTTATATGTATAACATATTTATAAATAACTTCTAGAAATAGTTTTGGCTAAAACAATACTTTTCTTAGCCCTGTGGTAAAAGCAGTAAGTGGAGCATTAGAGTGCTAGTATGAGCACAGAGTACTCTAGAGATCTATAAAAAACATGGTAACTAAGATACTGGTACCGAAATAAAGCCAATTAGATCTTCTAAAATTCTTGTTTAAGGTGATAAACAGCAACTATTTTTTTTTTTTTTTTTTTCCTAATCTAACCTTTTAAGCTGTGACCACGGGTCCTCCCCTGCAGTTGCATACTTTTGCTCTGGCAGTCTTTTGATTAATGCTTATATCGCAGAGTGCTCAGTCACATTCCAGCCATTTCATAGCCTAATGGAAAAAAGGCTGCAACACTTCTTGTAAAAGAAGACTTCAGAAAAAAAAAAAAGGTAGTTGATTGCTGATTGATCTGCAATTTAAAAAATGGACTTGTTCTGCAAAAGAACCCTGACTCTTTCTCTGTGAGTAAATGCGGATGTTAGTCTTTTACTGAACTTTTTTCTTCAAGACAGCCCTTTCAGTAGGAAGTGTCTAGAGATGGAGTCTTTTGTTACTTGGCTTTTTTTTGTTTTAAAGACCAAAACCAAACCAAAAAAAAAACAAACCCTGCAGTGAAATCTAATCTGTGACTTAGAATTCAGAAACCTAGAGAAAGTTAGGCGTGGGTAAAGCCAGATTTGTATGCGGTTTTCTGTGTATGGGGTTTTGTTATTAAACAAGTGACTAGGGAAAGGATTGCTATTGTCATTTCACTCCTTTCAAGCATTATTTGTCTCTTAGAATTGTGATGAGAAACTTGTTTGCTGTTTCATGGTAGGCAGGAAATACTTTGGTAATAGGGCTTTTGCATCCAGCACAGATGGAGACTGAGCGTAGAAGAATTGTGTGGGGAGGAGAGTGCTGTGATAATTTGTAACACAGGGAACACAGAAGGAACTAACAAAGTGCTGAAGAGAGAATATGTAGAGGCATCTAGGAATAGATCATCTTTATTATAGATGCAGAATAAGATGTCTATGTTGCTACATGTATTTATATCTTATGTTGGATATCTATTAGAACTGTGTGTGTGCGTGTATTTTGAGTTCTTGGATGTCTAAGGAGAGAGACAATTTGAAAATAAAATAATTTATGCATAGGAAGAGTTAGAAGATGTGAGGTTCTTCTCTAATGCCTCATTGGTTTTTGAATCCAGTAATGATAACAAACAACAGAATGTTGGGTTGGTGTGGGTTTTTTTTTATCTGAGCAGGTATCAGTAAGAATGTTACAATAATATCTGACTCGTTTACACTATTTTTTAATGCTTGAAAATAATGCACTTGCTCAGACTTGAGAGAATCAATTGCTGAGATGCTTTGGTAGCCTTCATGCTCCAATAGATAAGAATTTTCCCAGCTGACAATGTCCTCTTTAGCAGATGTTTGTCCTTGTAGAGTGTTCTTTACCTTTCTCTCCAGAAGGCATTTTCCTCTGTGTGATAGGCAGTATGTTTTGTATACAGTTCCCTAGAGGGCCATTGGGCACCTTAATTGGTGTGGTGAACCGGACTGGATTTCACCTGTGGAATATCCTGCACAGCTGGTATCCAAGCTTTTCAGGCTCCTTTTGTACTACTGCCCTTTGTTTCCTTGGCGGTTACAGGAGGAAGTAACCACCTTGACCTTTGCTGCGTAGGGTGTTTTTAGCATATGTGGAATGGTTTTGGAGGGAGTTTTTTTAATTACTTTTTGTTGTTGTACTGAAGACAGTCAAGTACAAGAGTAGTAGCTCTGGATTGTTTGTTTTCTTTGTTACAGAAGACTGACTTACAAACTAAAAACTGAAAATGTGTAGGTATGCTTTGTCCAAAATTAAAACCATTAAACTTGTTTGAAATTGGCATTTTATCAAGCTTTCTCATTATCATGTGCCCATTTATCAACCATTTTAATCTTGTGTTCAACAAGTTTGAGGTTTGCATTTGTGTTCAGTGTACTAGTGAAGCCGAGGTTAAAAAAAAGTAGAGGTAACATCTTGACAGAAAGTATCCATGTTAGTGATCAGTATCTACTGTGATTTTTTTTCATGTAAAAAATTAATTTAGTTGATGTCTTGTTTGCATTCCTATTTTAATGTTATTCAATTAGCTCATAATGGCTAAATTAAGGTTGCTAAAAATAATCCTCAAAGCTGGTACTTTGATACCAGTATCAACAGTTTTAAAATGGGGGATTTTTTTTGTTGTTGTTCATGTTTTTAAAAATACCAGGATTGAAAATTCTAGCTTATTTGAATTTACTAAAATAAAAGGTAGCTTACCAGCCCTTATGCTGAACAGATTTTTGCAGATAATGTGTGAGATGCGTACATAATGTAAGGCTCAAAACATCCACTGTTTGTTTGGTTTTGGCTTTTTTTGTCTGCTTGAGGAATTCTTACCTGGGTTTACACACATTATAGTTACAATTCATATTCCTTGTTTTAGGTAGTTTCTCAAGTACTTAATACTCATAAGTGAGATACTTTGCAGACGTTTTCCATTGGTTTGAAAAAAACCCTGTAAATTTCTTGACAGTCTTTAAAAAGCACCTGTAAAGCATCATGTATAGTATTCTGCAGACACGTAGAAACTGGCTATTAGAATATGTTAAAATGTATTATGGCCCAAGCAGAATTCATAGTCTCGTAGGTAAAATAAGTGGACTTTCTTCTGGTGCAATGACTTTCAGAACTCTGACCATAAATGATTTTTTCCCATCCTTTTTATTTTAATGTGCTAAGATTGAGCATAATCTTATGTTTAGAAATTGCATGTAGTTTACTTATCAAACACTCAAAAGTAACCAATACTTAGTTGAGATTTAGATTTTTGAGTTTTAGGTATGGTTGGACTTGGTCTTAGAGGTCTCTTTCAACCTTAATGATTCTGTGAGATATACATACGTGTGCAGTGTGTGGTAGATGCACATGGAAAGATGTATCAAAATAAGAGTATTTAGTGCATCAAGATTAGTTTAGCACAGGAGTTATTTTCATGTCACAAAATAGTCCCTCTTTCTCCTTACCTATACATGAGCTGCAGTTATTGAATCTTCTATGTATCGGTGATTTCGTTTGGAGAAGAACTGCTCCTGCAAGAGGAATTGACATTTTTTTTATTCAGATATGTTTTACTAATAAGAGTCAGGATGAATTCTGGATAACTAATGAACCCGTATACATCATTACAGATTAAAAACTGAACAGGAAAAATTTTTTATTAAATTCTTAATATGAACATTAATTATGTATCTCATTAATTTGTACCTTATTTGTATTTTGCTATTTCCTACCTAGAAGTGGAAGAACTGTTAACTTCTCTTAAGCATATCCAGCACATTTTGGTAGACCCTCAGAGCCAAGAGGATATCTCTCTCATTTTACAGCTTGTTCAAAATACTGATTTTCAGAATGCATTTAAGATACACAATGCTGTTACAATGCACATGAACAAAGCCAGCCCTCCATATCCTGTCATCTCCAATGCACAAGAACTAGCACAAGAGGTATGTACACTATGCATCTCTGTGATATATATGAAATCTATAATCATAGTTGTTGATGAAATATGTACTTGTCAAGCTTGTCTGAGTTACTGAGTGTTCAATATGAAAGAGATTATAATAGCCACTGATTGCTCTATCTGTTTTTTCCAGATTTCCAAACAGTAACCAGAAAAATATTTTAGGGATAAGAACTCCTTTTTAGTGTGGATAGATACGTAACAGAAAAGGTACTATGTTTAAACGTAAGAGAAGGGAGTGGTTATGAAAAAATCTAAGTCTTCTATCTCCAGTATTCTTTATTCCAAGCTTTCAGGAATTGAGTTACGGTTCTCTGTTACTCTTGATTTTCCTGTGAGTTGAGTGTGATTCTTAAAGTGGGAGGCATCTCTGAAAACACAACTATACTGGAAACAAACAATCTGCTTTAAAGTGAGCAACAGATCCCTTAATACTTAATTTTGGTGTTTTAATTACTACTATGATGGTCAAATTCCATTTAATTTTTGCCTGACAGGTGACATCTCTTTTTTTTTTTTAAGATCTGATAGGTCTTTTAGGAATTGTACAAGATGTTTGACTGTAATTTTTTCAGTCAGTTTTCAACTGTTTGAAATACTTCTACAGTTTCAGCCAGGTTAACTACTTTCTTTGAGGCTCATTCACTTGAATATAGATAGACAATACCTGTATATTGTAAGTTTATAAGTATTGCTAGTAGTTTACAGAAAACTCATTAGAAAATTGCTGTGAACAAAAGTGAGTTTTCATACACGGCTGTATAGAGCTAAGACCCTCTGAGGGGTTACTCAATACCTTTATCTTCATTTTCTATGGCTTGGTGCATGTGTATATTGGAGTCAAGTGTGGCAACACCTTGCACAGATACACATTTGTTAACTTAAAACTAGCTGACTTGAATACCAGTATCTGTGCAAGTAGTGTTCAGCAGCATGCTCCAGCATTTAACACCCAGTGAACCGAACTTACCTGTTCAAAACTGGCTCAGGTATAGCAGTTGGAGTACCTGAGTCAGTATATAGCCATTCTTCAGTTGCTCAAAGGCATGCTACTTGTATTTCAGTATGGTAGCAAGTTGTTTGGGTTTTGGTGGTTGTTCTTCCTGCCCACAGCAATTTTTTCAACAGCTCTTTCCACTCACCTTCTTTTTTCTAGACTTCAACCTTGTAAGTCAAGGAAATAAAACTGTAGCAAGCTTGAAGTTCTTCTGCAGGAGAAATTACTGATTCTTGAGGGACATCATTTCAATGTTGTTTAAAGTTGCAGTGTGCTGATTAAACTGCAGCTCAGGATTTTCCTGTTTGGGTTTGTCAATAGGAGTGTGCCAAGAGCAAGTGGGAGTATTTTACATATGAGCTTTCCTCTGGCTTATTAATCAGCCTGTAGGCTGCTATAGGATCCTCTCTAGGCTTCTTTGATGTCTGCCAGCCGGAAGGAACCTTTTAACTTCTTGTTGTAAACTACTTCCCCAAACGCCCACTCTCCACAGGACTAGTTTGGGATTTCATTCAGATGGAAGCTGGAGTTTTTGAACAGATTTACCTCTTAAAACTGGGGGTTCCCCTTCATGGGTATGATGTCCTTTTATTTGCTGCTTAACAGAAGTTTCCAAGAAGATATGCCTAGAAAAACTTTAGGTCTGTTTTTAAACTTTACTATTCCTCCCTATCTTCCTTACCCCTTACCTTCCTAACACATTACTCTCTTTTTTTCAAGTGGTTTGGTAAATGCTATAATGAGAGGGTGGTGCAAAGCCAGTTTTATCTCTTAGCAATCCATGAAGGTTAAGCATAAAGAAAATATTTCTTTAATCTAAAATTTTTAATTCAGTGGAATTTTGTTATCACCCAGGAGACTATTACATAAGAGGCAAACATATTCTTCATCTCCCATCCCTATCTTGTCCAGCCTTGAAGTTCCTGAAAAGTTCAATATATTGCACGTGTCTGTTCCCATTTTCAGATGTGATCTGGTTTCTTGGTGATTTTTCTTCTGGTATATTTAAGAGACTTGTATTTTGAAAAAAGTTAAACAACGTCCTGAAATTATTAAGCCAGAAGTTCAGGACAAATATTTCTGTGACTGACAGAAGTATCTCAAGAGGAACACTTTAAGGTCTTCATTCATGTAATTCCCTACTTCCTAGCTTGAACAGGAGATTGATCTTATACTCATACTTCAGATCCTTTGTTCCTTTTGGAAAGGCTTCTGTATTTGTTAGGATAGCAGTATCAGAGAAAATTATTTCTGCTTTGGGAAAAGTTGGTTTTATGGTTTTTGTTGGGTTGGTTTGTGGAGTTTTTGTTTTGGGTTTGTTTTTTTTTTCTTCCCTGACAAAGTTTGTGTTGCATGCCCAAGTTTTTGCTTGTACTGTGATTTTTGGTTGTCTCTTTGTTATGCTTTTTCCCTCCATAAGCATAGGCATGGGAAGCATCCTCAAAAAGCAGTTTGTTTACTTACTTCAGGGTGGTTTTGAATAGACACTTGCAAAAGCCTGGATTTAACATATTGATAATATGTTGAGGATAAAAGCCACAAGACATTACAAGAAAGAAGAAGAGCAAATACATGCATAACATTAATTTTAAGTGGCAGTTAATGCTAATATGCATATTTTAGACACAAGTCATCAGTGACAATGTATAACTCTGAAACTGTTTTGGAGTGTGTGTCCTAATTTAAAGTTACAGACAGGTTTTTCAAGGCTTTATGGTGTAGAAGAGAACCTGTTCTAGAGCTCATGCTTCTGTAGCTCTTAACAGGAAAAGATACTTTGCAACACAATTTCATATTGCAACATGAAACATTCTACCTTTTTAAAAAAAGTCAAAATTAATATGAAATTCAGTTACACTTTTGGAAGCCTGTTTGGGGGAATTATTTGATATACTGAAGTTAATTAAAAAGCTGTTTTGTTTTGCTCTGATTTGCTTTTATAAAACAATGTGTATGAACAGTGTATTGTGAAAACTCTTTTGATTTTGGGTTTTTTAACTACTAACAATACATGAGAGTGGAATGATACACTTTTATTTTCTAGTCCTCTTTAGGAAGTTTTTAAAATTAATAGTACACTTCTACAGTTAATTTTCCCCACTGACTCTGGTAACTACGCTCAAATAACTCAAGATTTTTCCTTTGTTTTTAAAAGAAACTTTAATTGAATTTAAAAATTGGAATGAAGCATTTGAGCATAAGGAATTTATTTTAGAGAGCTAATCTTTATGTAATGTAGTGTACTCCGAGTCTGAAAGAAAAATTGCCAGTAAACTTCAAGTGTAATTAAATTGACTTTAAATCCATTTAAAATTGACCAAAATGGGGGCAAGGATTATGGGAACATGGTCTGAATCTTGACCTTTTAAGAATATTTGATGCATCATTCAAGACAGTTTGTAATTTTTGTTCTGCAACAGCAGATTTAGAATACCTTAAAAAATGTTCTTGTTCCTAAATGTACTTAATAGACTCCATTAATATAGGGCATGTTTCTAGGGTATTTGGAATTTGGAATGTTTAATATCACTCCAGCGTGCACCTCCAGAGTACATGCCTCCAAATTGTGGTTTGTGTAATGAAATCAAATTTATAGCTTTTTGGAGGCTGCTTGAACTAAAGTTAAAGTAATTAACAATAAAAACTAGGCTGAAGGGTTAAGAAAATACTATTATTGCCACATATTTAGTGTAGATTGCCTGTGCTGCCTGTAGTGTGTCACTTCTGGAATGACAGCCTAATTCAAATTTCTTCATCTGATAAATCTGTGAGATTCATTACCGTGAGTAACAAAGGATCTGACAGCAGCAATACTAGTGTAATGAGTGCTGTATATAGCAGTTGGAAGCTTTCCTAGTGTTTAATTAAATAAGCAAAGAATAAATTTAACTTTCTCTTTAAAGGAGGAGGGAGGAGCTATTAAAGTTTTGAATAATTAAATTATTCAAAGCAGAAGTTCTACTTGAGTAAAGAATATTCACTGTACACAGAATGACTGGTTGAGCATGACTGGTTTTTTTTCCCCTGTCATATCCCCAGCCTCTGACCTCGCATTCAAAATGTCATTTTGCTTGTAGGACTTCTAAGTTGCTTTTTAAGTTGGTTTTCCTGTAAAGGGTCATAAGGATTGGATAACTAAGGCTTTAAAGCTTCTTGTAGCTTCTTCAAGAAAGAAATTCAAAGTCCCTTGAAAGTTAAAGACCTTAAATAAACCTCTATGAGGATAGTCTTTTGTATAGAAGAATCTCTTCTTTCAACACAGAGGAAAATCTATTAGTGAGACATCTCTTTTACAGGGTTCTGTCTGCTCTATGGCATACCAAAATTCAGGCTAAGGTGGATATAATAGCTTCATGGCCAATTCAGAGGTAAGGCCGAGGTCAGGCCTATATGAAGCTCAATTCTTTCTGTTCTCTAGGATTTTAAAGAAATCAGTTAAACTTACTTAAATTTTCTTGCTTCTTGTTTGACTGTTCTAAGATATGCTAGGTTTGCTCACCATGAGGAATGTTCTAGTGATATCAGAAGGGACTTTTGGAGGTTGTGCCAAGTTTATTGCAAAGCACAAGAACTTGTTCCATGTGAATGTTTTGTTGGCAATGTAAGGATCTTGCTTCATGGGAGAGGTTCATTTAGTGACTTCTGCTAGACCTTAAGATTATCTTTACTGTTTTCAGTTGTCATCTGGTAGCATCCAAGAGAGTTGCTAGGTTTCTCTTTAAAGTTGTAGTTTCTTGATTCTCTGTTGTCATGTTATTTCATCCTTAAGAGCAAAAAGCTACACCTCTGCTATGTATAATCTGTTCCTGAAATCTCTGGATTCATTTGTGCTTTTGGAATTCTGTGCCTTTGGTCAGATTAGGCCCCGGGGTAATGGCTATGAAAAGTATCTTCTTTGGCCTTGCGTTTGCATAAGAGAGACTTCCCTGCTTCTGGCGTTCTCTGTAAGCATACTAGGATTTCCTAGTATTTGCAAGAAATGATTGTAAGGCATGTTTGGTAACTATATGAGAAGGCAAACCTTTTTAGACGATTGAAGCTGCTTGAGCAAAAACTGTCCTTGTGTTAATGTGGATTATTTTGGAACCAGCCTAAAGAACCTGATTTCCTTAGACCTTTTGAAGTTTTGACTCGTACACTTTAAGACCTCAGAACTTGTGTTGGAATCTTTAGTCATGCTGTTGGTGGAAATAGTTGGGTAAAAAATAAAGGATCTGCTTTTAAGGGAGGCTAGTCATATTAATGAGAAATGAGTCCATTTTAAAAGCACCAGCATATTCACATAATAAACTTTATTGTCATTTGTTTCACTAGCATCTTCATTTTTCAGAGTAATTTTTTTGTGTACATCTTTGTGGTAGATGAGCTCATTGCCAGTTTGGTAGATAATGGCTGAGGCAAGATGCACTGGAGCAGTCGTGTGATCTCATTGCATGTTTTCTTAATGTGTCCTGGGCTAAATTCAATCAGCCAGTGTAACAATTATGTGGATATACTTTGCTTTCAGTAAAAGGAATAATTGCAGCTAGGGAGCTAGGGTTTTGTGCTTGAGAAGGGGAGGGAGGATTGATAAATCACTGGGTAGATTAGGAGTTTTACTACTTTATTTCATTTTAGGTACAGTGTGTTTTGAAACCTAGTCACCATAAGGATGGACAGGAGCTTAATGCTTTGCTGAATGCCCCTCACATGCAGGTAAAACAAAGTTAAACTTCTGCTTCTCATGGATGTATTTTTTGATGCTATCTTCAGTATAACTTTTTTTTTTGCAAATGTTTTGGGCTGTCTGAACAAGGATGGGTTTTATTCTTCAACCCTGTGCAGATTTCTTGGTATTTGTCTAGGATGAGGAGTTTCCAATTTCCCGCAACTAACAGAAACTTCTAAGCAAATATTGTGCATAATCGTATTCAGCCCTTGCTGCATTCTACATGTATTACAGGGTAATATGCACATAAACAATGTAGCAGTAGATCAGTAGAGTTGGGGCAATACATGAGCTGCTTTGCTTATCTATGTTTTTCTTCTTTGATAGCTGTTTCATGCTTACAATAGGGTGCAGGGAGGGGAATTTTGTCCTGTGGTGATGTAAATCCATGAGTAGATTTCACTGCAGTAACTTATGTCTGTATCCCCAGTCACGTACATAGTGAAGCAGCACCCATTTTATTTTAGGAAGGAGAAGCTGTAAGTACAGTCACAGTTGTGTGTTCAAGATTGCCTTTTTTTTTCCCCCCTAATCTCAAAGTAAAGTTTAGGAAAGTATGTAGCAGTAGGTGCTACATAGCTGTGATAATTTGTTTTATATTGCTTGAGTCAGTTTACAGTATTCTGTAACCTGCAGAGACTATTAAAATTGCAGAATTTGATTGAACTCTACTATTTTGTATACATATAAAGTGTGAAGTTTTAACTAAGCCAATTTTGTTTAACATTAGGCACTTTTACTGGCTCATGATAAGGTTGCAGAGCAAGAAATGCAACCAGAGCCTGTGACAGATGAAAAAATTTATGAGAATGTTGGTGTGTACGGAGGGGAGACTGTTAAAATAGTTCGCATTGAGAAAGCTCGGGATATTCCATTGGTAAGTACTGGCACTCACTCAGTTATGTGTAAAGGAGGTAAGCTTTTTTGTCCTTTGCAAATTGCTATGAAAGTTTTGGAATTTGAATGCAGAGTTGGTTTAACTTGTGAACACTCTCTCTCCCTCCAAAATGAGTAATGGTTGTAGATGGTAAACTTGTGTGTATCTTCACATATCAGTAGCCATGCTGCCATGGAGAATCTGTACAACTTCTGTCAACTTGGATTTGCACAAGACTTCTTGACAGAAGTCATTATCCCAATCTTTGCTGCAGGGCAGACCACATTTTATTTAGCAACTCTCATCTTCTATTTTGCATCTACCAATAATTAATTACCATTAATTAATTATACCGTATTAATTAATTATTAATTAATCAACTATGCCATAATTTGGTATTATTATCAAATAAATGTTTCCTTAGGAATACATGTTTTAAAAAATCGTGCATCTTATGGTGTGGAGCAATTAAATTCTTCAGTCTTTAATACGGCTTAAGGAAATTGAGTGCTGTCTCTTTAAAATGGAGCATTGAGTGCATGCATCTGAGCTCTTACTTGCAATCTCATTCAACATAGTTTCTCCACTGACTTGGAATATATACAATAGATGGTTTTGAGTTTCATATATTTAATAAATTCAGACCGTGTTGCTACTACACAGGGTGCTACTGTTCGCAATGAAATGGATTCTGTCATCATTAGTCGAATAGTGAAAGGAGGTGCTGCAGAGAAGAGTGGGCTGCTGCATGAAGGGGACGAAGTTCTGGAGATCAATGGCATTGAAATTCGTGGAAAAGATGTTAATGAAGTTTTTGACTTGTTGGTGAGTTGCACACTTCTTGTTTTCCCTGAAAAAAATAAATTTGTAAGACTGAAGCCTGTTGGCTCTGCTTGTCATTTGTACTCAACTTTAGCATTAATTTTTCAAGTATTTTAATTCTGATAGCTAGTGTTTATATGTTGAGGGCATTTCAGCTTTTTCTAATGGATAGTGTGATACTCATGAATATAATGGCAGTTATCTGCGAAAATGAAGCCTGCAACTGTGGAAGAGTCATCTTGAGACTTGCTTTTAATGATTTCTAAGGAAAACTTTGTTTAGCTCTGGAAAGTCCTGGTTTTTCATCTTTGTCTCTTGAGTCCACAATTAATATTTGTGTCTGTGTGATTGTGGTAGTGTCTGGCTGGGATGGAGGTAATTTTCTTCCTAACGGGTTACATGATGCTGTGGTTTAGGCTGATTTTAGACTGAAAAAGTGTTGATAACCAATGTTTCAGCTATTGCTGAGCAATATTCTTTTGCAGTGTCAAAGCCTTCTCTGTTTCTCACTCTGTCTCCTGCCTGCAAAGTAAGCTGGGGGTGAGCAAGAGCTGGGAGGGGTCACAGCTGGGATAGCTGACTTAGATCCACCACAGTCATGTATCATGCTATGTAACATCATGCTGAGCAATAAAAACTAGGTGGTGAGTGATTGCCTTTGCATCACTTGTGGGGTTGGGTTTTTTTCTCTTCCCTTATTAAACTGTCTTTACCCTGACCCGTGAGGTTTTTATTCTTTTGGTCTTCCAGTTCTTGCCCAATCCTGCTGGGGAAGGAGAGTGAGTGAGGAGCAGGTGGGTGCTTAGTTGCTGGCCAAGCTTAACCCACCACAAATGTTTACGTTACTAGACTTATAACTCTTCCCATCCTGATTGAAAACTGTTTGTCTAGCAGTTTACCAACATAGTCGGTTTTGTTTATTATATTTTTACCATTCTTGACAAAATTATACATCAGTTCAAAACAAACTAGTCAAGACAACAGGCAAGAAATCCATCAGGAGCTAGTAAATGCAGAGGTACTCTGTCTCAAAGGTCCAGTATTTTGTGTGTCCAAGATAGAACACCTGGAACCTGGCTATGGATCTTGGGTCTGATGGCAGCAACCAATACCATTCTTTTGAAGTGAAAACAGATAGAGGAAAACCAAAACTTTAATACAAAAGATTGGAAGTATCCACTAGCACTTGTTACCAAAGACCTTAGTTTATTAAACAAAACAAACAAAAAAGACATATATTTAGGTTGCATTACTGTAGGGAAGAATATCCATAGATGTAGTTGTTTCATGCTACAGTAAGACTAGTTTATAACAGACAAGTTGGATTTATTTTTCTGAAATTTGCTGTTAAAATTTTTCAGCTAATACATGGAATGAGGTCAAGTGGAGGGGATGGAGAGAAAGAAATGGGAGGGGTTGTTGTTCTGGGGTGGAGTTTTTTTGTATTTTTGATTTTTTTGTTTGATTGGTTTTGGGGTTTAAGCCACTTAAAGAGATTCTTATTTATTTGAAAAGCTTTCAATCTCCATGTGTTTTCTGTATCAGAGATACTTGAGATTCTTCATGTTCTGTAACTATCTCCATTGCTACCTGTATTTTTTTTAAAGCCGTATTTAGCTAATTGCTGTGCTTCTGAAAAGAATGTTTGATGCTTGACAGATAATTCAAGATAATGCAGTTTAGTTCTCTGTGAAGAGCTTGTTATGCTCTTGAGCAGCTCCTGCAACCTGGTGTTATGGAATAAAAGATTTAAAACCACAATATCTTAATATCAGAGGAGATTACTTGCTGAAAATTTAACAGCCCTACATATTTTAAGTATATTTTTGATCATTAATTTCAAGTAATATTTTTGATTCTTTATATCCTGTCTTTTGTATTTTGTAATGTGAAAGTGAAGTTTTTAAATGCTTCAGTCCCCCAAAAATAATTAAAACAAGCACAGGAGAAGGAAATTACTTTTCTTAATTTTGCTTCACCACTTGCTACTCAAATGATAATAAACTGTGCATGATTTCAGACAAGATGATTCACATGATCAGTGTGAAATTCTGTGCATTCCTTCTGGAACTATGCATGCTGACTGAAAATCATGGATTTTCCTTTCCTGCAGCCTAATCATGTTATGCTCAGTTATGTTTACTTTAAGACTTTAGGTCTGATTTTTTTTTGAGATAAGTTCATTCACTTCAGTTTTATGCGATTTAAATTGTTGTGTTACAGTTCATGGAATGACATATAGGAATTGAGACACATGTAGACCTTGTCACAGGTTGGCACTTGCATTTTATCTAGATATTCTTTGTGTGCAAAGAAGAGTTCTTCAAAGTCAGGACACCTACTATGTTCTACTTTCTTAGTAGGGGTGATAGCAATATTGATATCAAGTACTTCACAGATGCAGGATTTGAGTGTGTTAATTTTTGAACAATGTGTTTTATACTTTAATAATGTTAACAGCATAAAATTGTAGTAGAACTGTGTTTAGATTTGAAAATACTGTTCATCTTAATTAAAAAATAATAATCTTTTATATTTTTTCTTCCCAGCATAGATCCACTTGTTATTTTTGAACAGAACAAGAAAATATTATTCTCCATTTCTGTTAAGTTGTTGCTTGACAGAATTGCAACTGCTCCATTTCAACTAGAAATAGTTTCTGTATAGTCAAGAGTGCTAGGTTAAAAAAATCTGGATATTAACATTTGGATTTCTAGCCTGCCACTGAATCACTGCATCTCTATTTGAACTATGTATTTTAAACCTGTTAAGGGGCAGATGATGTGCTGTTGGGAATTGCTTTTTATGAGAATTTTTGAAGCATTTTCTAAAATACACTATTTATTAACATTCTTAACATTAAGCCATATTTTGATATTATATATGTGAAGAATCTATTTTTCATCTCAGGCTGACATGCATGGTACTCTGACCTTTGTATTGATTCCCAGTCAGCAGAGCAAGCCACCTCCTGCGAAGGAGACAGTTGTAAGTATCTCTACCTGAGTTTTTGAGCTTGGTGATACAAACCTTGTTTTTTACCAGTAATGTGTAGAAGGTTCTTCTGTAGGTCATTTACATTGTGATACAAACCCAAACCTTAATTGCTTGAATTTATTTCATTGTTACCAGATTTAACACTTGAATTAACTGTTGAAAATGACTGATGGTGCTAAGCTGAAACTCACAGTATAACTTCAACTCAGTTTCTAAGATAGTAAGAAATTATAGAAGTATAACAGATTTTGTTTATGAAATTCTATTTTGAAATTCCCAATTTCTCTATTTTTACGTATTTCTATAAATTGGATTGATGGAACTTGCAAATACGTTTGGGAGGAAAAGTTTGTATACTGGAAAATTTGTTCATTATCTGTTTAGCTAACATACTTTTCCTGAGACAGCTTTAACAATTTGAAGAATGAATGCACTGATTTTTATCACAGCCAAACAAAAACACTAATGCTTGGTGACAAAGTAAAATATTTTACAAGTGAAACTTCACCTAAAGCCCAGCACATGGGTTTCAATCTGTATATTTACAAGATACTTTAAACAAATCAAAAAATCTCTGATGCTTTTTGAATGAAAAGCACTTAAATCAGTAGCTCAGGGAGTTTTGCCTCCTAAAATAGTATTGAAATTGCATAGACTTTAGAATTAACAAGAGTTTAAATACAGGCCTTTATCTCCAACCTAGCACAACTGTGTCAAAGAGATTTTTTTTCTTCTGGGTTTTTTTTTCTGTTTTGTTTTTTTTTTTTTCCCATTTGATCTCCCACAGATACATGTGAAAGCACATTTTGACTATGATCCCTCTGATGACCCTTACGTTCCCTGCCGAGAGTTAGGCCTAT
The DNA here is from genome assembly GCA_013396975.1 of Bucco capensis. Taxonomy (NCBI): domain Eukaryota; kingdom Metazoa; phylum Chordata; class Aves; order Piciformes; family Bucconidae; genus Bucco; species Bucco capensis. The sequence goes on from VWZO01007483.1 coordinate 26,759, forward strand.
CTTTTCAAAAAGGAGATATACTTCATGTGATCAGCCAAGAAGATCCAAACTGGTGGCAGGCTTACAGAGACGGGGATGAAGATAATCAACCATTGGCAGGCCTTATCCCTGGTAAATAAAACTCTAGCTTGACAGACAGTTGTTCCCATAGCCGCAGGAGCGATATTGTGGCTTTCAAAGATTCATATACATTTAAATATCCATTGCCTTAAATATCTGCAACTTTGAACCTTTTACAACAGATCCTGCTGTTAGTTATGTAACTAACTTTCTTAAAAGGCTGGAATTCAAGAAGCATCTCCATGTATAGATGTTAAATGCAGAGTAGGGCTACCACTTCCACTGCAGTTCACCTTTCAAGAGCTCTTCTTTTCTTGCTTTACTCCTGCACCATGAAGACTCTGGATTCAGAGTTCCCCCTGCTGGCTACAGCCAAAACGTGGGACTTCAACCTGCTTATTCTCTAGAAATGAGAGCAGCTGTTAGGTTTCTTGTTATATCAAGCAGTATATTTGAAAAACATATCCTTTTCATGGTAACTTTTCTGCATATTTTGACTTGGCAATGAGCTTCAGTTACCTGTAACAGTCACACTTCCTTTCTGACTGTTGGGGGCCTCTGTTAAACAGAGTGAGCAAAAGACTTTCCAAATTCCATAAAATACCACACTTACTTCATGAGTAAGTTGATAGGAACACTGATTTAAATATGGGCTAGTACTTTTCAAGCTGAAGTTCAAAAGATTTAGTATAAATAGAACAGATTTAATATACAAAAATAACTGGAAAACCATATCATCATAGTGGGGAAATGTGGTCCTTCCAGTATCTCAGATTTTCCAAGCAAAACTGTCAAGAATATTACAAATACACTGCAAGTCTTTCTTGATGAATGTATTTTAAAAGCAATAAACAAGATTCTCAGCAATTTTAATTTCTCTTATGTCATATTCCACTAGAGTCTTCAGATATTTAAAACCTTAGGAAAGTGCAAAATGAGTAAGACATAAAAGAAAAGAAGTATGGAAAAGATTTCTGAATGTTAAACTGCTTTTGTACTTTTTTGGTTTTAAATGCATTAAGGAAAAAGTTTCCAGCAACAAAGAGAAGCAATGAAGCAAACCATAGAAGAGGACAAGGAGCCAGAAAAATCAGGTTGGATATATACTTCCCAAGGAACCTTGTTATTGTAGAGTTGCAGGATATTTTTCTATTTTTCTGTAATACAAGTGACATAATTCTTTTACATTCTTGATGTAAATGCAGGTCTGAATTTAACACCTGATTGTATGAATCACTTGTTTTTTTTCAGACCTTATGTGCAGTATAATTAGTAGGAGGAAGAAGGAATTTGGAAAGCCTCTCTTTTCCTAAAGAATTTTATCTGCCATAACTTAGTTGAAGTCCTTGACATTTAACATTTGCTTCAGTTGTAATGAGCTGAAGAATGTTACGCCTTTTCAAAACTGCAGAATAAACTTCCCACTTCAAAAATCCAGACAGGAGGTGGGATAGGACACTTTTACTGTATGAGTATTTGATTTTGATGCTTTTTATTTTGGTTAGGAAAACTCTGGTGTGCGAAGAAAAACAAAAAGAAACGGAAAAAGGTTTTGTACAATGCAAATAAAAATGATGGTAAGCAGCATCTTTTGCACAATGTGTGTTCAAGCAATTATAAAAGATTCTACAAATAGCCTTGTGAAAAGAATGCTGAAATTTAGGATGTGATGTTAGAAATGCTGCCTGATGCTGTTCTGTGTGGGAGCAGTAGTATGGTTTGTAATAGCATGTAGTGAAAGATATGAAAGGTGACAAATTTTATAGGGTCATTTAATGTCTTTAACAAAGACTAGATGATAGGGTAAAAAATACAGCTGCTTAGGCATGGAAGTACCCATAGTTTTACAGTGATTAACCAATTTATTGTGGGTTTGTAGAAATATCTCACTTTGCATAATTAAGTTCAGTAAATGGAAACTTCCTCCATAGAGCTTCTAGGCTATTTATACTATGTTCTTACAAAAGTTCTTTTGGACTGGGATGAACATTTTTGTTCTTGTTGTGTTACTCTTGTACTAGAAACTTGTTCTTTGGGAAGAAAGTAGTTTCCTGAGTTTATGCTACTACTTCATCAGGAATAAGTGGAAACACATTTTCTTTATGCGGAGGGCGGTGGGGGGAAGCCTTGACTTACTGCACAACTGATGATCTTTGGAATGCTATTGCTTTGGTGACTCACAGTTACATGCTGGGTAGAGTCAGGGGCTGCCAGAAACTTGACACAGCATGACAGTTAATACATGCAACTATCTGTAGAGTGTTATGACTATTTTATTGTTTCTCTCTCAAGATTATGACAATGAGGAGATTTTAACCTATGAGGAGATGTCACTATATCATCAACCAGCAAATAGGAAACGGCCTATTGTTCTGATTGGCCCACAGAACTGTGGCCAAAATGAATTACGGCAACGACTTATGAACAACGAGGTGGAGCGCTTTGCCTCTGCAGTTCCCCGTAAGTTTGACAGACAGATGCACTTGCTTGTTTTAAACGTTGTCTGCAGACGAATCCTCTTGTGTTGAAAACAACAATCAGGAGTTTGGGGATTTTGAGCAGGATACAGTCAGCTCTTGGATAAAGGACAAACAAAGTTACATCCTGTGTGGCAAAAAGTAGCTTTGGTAGATTTGTGCACATCCAGTGTCCCGACAGGGTATAATAGATGCATTATAAGACATGCATATCTTTCAAAATAGGAGTGAATTACAGAATTTTAAAGAAGAAATTAGATCAGTCAAAGAATTTTTAACCTGCATATCCTGCATTAATTTCAATTTAGGTGGCTTTAGTGCCTACCCAAACTACTTTTATTTCAGTGAATTTTATTTTTTTAATGTCTAATGTACCCATAATCAGGTTTACAAGCAGATTAACAATTTAACTTTCTATAAACAACTAATAGCTGTTTACATATCCAGAATGGAGCTGCACAGGTGAAACTATTCTTTTCCGTGCTGACTATTTCTTCTCCTCCAATAATGTAAACAAGACAAGTGTAGCTTCAGCATTTGGCAATTTAATCTGTTCGGGGATACTTATTCTTGAAAATAATATATGAATTTCTTGGATATTTCAAATACCTTTCTTTTTTTCTTAGTTAGCAATGTTTCTCCTAAGGGAAGTACTTATTTCTCCTCTTCAGTTCTACAAGCATATCACAGTCTCAGTTTCTTTTTTTGTTGCTCTTGTTTGTAGATACTACTCGGAGCAGACGAGAGAATGAAGTAGCAGGCAGGGATTACCATTTCATTTCCCGACAGGCATTTGAGACTGACATAGCTGCTGGAAAGTTCATTGAATATGGAGAGTTTGAAAAGAACCTCTATGGTACTAGCATAGACTCTGTGCGACAAGTCATCAACTCTGGCAAGATATGCCTTTTAAATCTTCATACCCAGGTATGGCAGAGCTGTTGCCTGTTGTATTTTAATTGTAGAAGCTATTGTGAAAATCTGAAGAGCTGTATTTGGTTTATATGATTGTGTTTCCAAGGTCCATTTTCATGTTTATTCCAAGTTTTCTTTCAGTGGTGTTCTGTTAACTCTATTTAGTGTGTTGTAAACACAGCTTTCTTGTTCCTTGTTTGGAAATACACACAAGGTGTGTAAAGGTATATATACCTGTGCTAAAGGTTTTAGGGCCCTTGATTTCCTGATACGTAAAGATGGTGAGAATCATCTGCATTGATAGTTAATTAAAATAAGATTTGTATGTCTTCCAATTACTCTGTGGCTCCGAGATTTTTGAACGTGGAGAGGAACTTGTTTGTGATTATACTCAGAAACTGCATTTTGGGTTCGTTTATGCAGTCCAGTCAGTTCCGTAACAGGATTATACATGACATCAACAATATTGAAAAGCTCTTTAGCTATGACAGTTTGATTATGGAGAAAGAAGATACAAACTATGCATACAGACCTCAACTTGTAGAAATGCAGTCAAATATGGGAAGAGGCAGAGTCCTGGAACACAGCCCATTTTTAATACATAAGATATGTACGAGGTCTCCTGCTGTTACAGATGCTGCAAAAGAAGCCCTAAAACTCAGACACATCAGTAAATCTGGTAGTATTGTATGGCTAGGCTTCGCGAACGAAGATCCAGGGAGGGCTCCATCCACGCTTCTCATCAGCGCCTTTTACAAGCACGCTGATAAAGAGGATAGTGGATAGCTCGCTCGAGCCTGCGCAATGGATTTTTTTTAGGTGAGACACAGCATGCGCAGAGCTGGACCCACCCTTTAGTCCGAAGGTTCATCTGCCAGGGCCTAGCAAGCTTGGATGCTGGCAGCCAAGTCCTTAGGACGGAGGTTTTATTAGAGTGTCCTTCTCTTAGATGGAAGGCCTTCCAGGGCTAAACGAGCTCCATCTGCCCGGGTTTGGAATTAGAGTTGTCCTTCTCCTAGGATGACTGCCAGAAGGCTAATAAGCTTGTCCTACCCATACAAGGATTATAGGAACATGAGTATCACTCCCCACACTTTACCATGGGCAATGAGTTTGATGCTCCCCTTTGCTGTCGGCACAGTTATCACACCAGGGGCCATAGAAGACCCCAAGTGATTTTCAGACTGTGCCTGAAATCTGGTAGTACTGAAGCTGTAATTAGCCATCACCAGTTGGGACCATGTGATACTTTACTACACTAGCTCATGGATATCACAAAGCAGGTGTTGAAAATTCATAACCCTTTGAAAATTATCTGATTCTGCGGCTATAAAAATATGTCTTGGAGACAAATTGTTCATCCCAAGACACATAGAAGGAACTTCTTGGAAAAAAACAAACTGTAGTTTGGTTCTTTTTATTTCCCATTCCTTAATATATATGTAATATGCCAGTGGTAGTGCATATGACACCTTCTATTTTAGTCTTCAAAACAGAAACGTGCGAACTATAGCATTTGGAGCGTGCTGTAGCATTTGGAGCGCGCTGTAGCATTTAATGACACTTCTCACTGCTAAAAGTTGATATCATTTATTAGCATTTTAAGGTGACTAACTTCAATGTAGGTGACTTTTTCCCTGCTTTTGGATACCAAAAGATACGTTCCTTCAGTTTAGTTATGAAGAATATTCTTGAACAAGAGTAGTTTGGGTACCATGAAGCTGAAAAATGTTGGAATACCAATTTTGTAGGAAGTGATGACTGAAATCATGAGTGGTGATAATACTGTTATGGTTAATTATACTTCTGTTAATACATTGTACAATTGCCATTGTGTTTGAAGAGTATATTATCAATTATAGCACATGAATAATACATTATTAAATGGCCTTTTCATGTGTCAACTATTAAATATTTAATAAATCCTGTTTCTGCAGTCACTGAAGACACTGCGAAATTCTGACTTGAAGCCATATATTATATTTGTTGCACCACCTTCACAGGAGAGATTACGTGCTTTATTGGCCAAAGAAGGGAAAAACCCAAAGGTAATGTGGCCAACACTACTTCTGAAACTGTGCTAGTTTTTTATTTACAGATCTGGAATGGTTTTGGTAAACAAATTCATATCTTCTTTGTTTGAAATTGGGAGATAATAATAGTACTGACAATATATGGGAAGCAATGTAGTTCAGATCTGTGTGCTTCAGCTTATTAGGCAAACCATGCTAAGGTAAGGACTCGGGATGCTTTTGCCTAATGGATGTGAGAGGGATGAGACAAGGGAATGAATCCCCTGCTAATTTAATAATCCTAGGACACAATGTCTCAGTTGTGTTCCCTACATTTGAGTGTAAAAATATGATCTTTTATTTCAAAACTGTAGAAAATCCAGTTTTGTCTTCAAGTAAACTTGAGAGTAATTCTAGAGAGCAAATGATTATTGTTTTTCTTTTGAGAATTTACCTGCCCTTGGAAAAGTATTTACTTTTAAATCTATTCTAAAACTCTTCGGATAGGTATTTTAGTCTTGATCCTGTGGGATCACTTTCAGTGCTTCAACCAGAGTCACATTAAGATCTCAGCTTATCCAGTTCAGATCACTTAGTTAATGAGGTTCTGCAGAATGAAATTGAAACCTATAGATTATTAAACCAGGATGTCTGAAAGCTCAGAAAAGATCCTTATCAGTTTATGAGATATCAAGTGTTACTGCTAGAGTAATGACATAAGTTATCTTCAGCTTTTTAACGGAAATTTGTGCTAGAGAGCACTTAGCCACACTAGCATCTTCAAAGTACTGATTAAGCATAATGCAGTTCATACTGAGGAAGAATAGTCTTCCCAGCATAACTCAAAGGGACTCCTGATGCAGCTGCTGGTCTGGAATTGTTCCTCACCATATACTATGGCTGTGTTGCTTTGTTCTCCTTGTTTGGTGCAAGGGTGCAATATCTAAAAGACGACCTAAAAATCCATGAAAATCAAATCTTAAAATAGGTTGTTGGGAGTTTTTGTTTGGTTGGGGTTTTTTATTTATCTGAGTCAAATATAATATAGTAGTTATAATCTATAAGTAGGCATGTTTCCTCTTTCATGCTTATGAAACTTTATTTTCCATAAATACTTCATCATACGTGTGTCCTACGGGGTTTTTTTAATAGCACTAATCAAGGAATCCATTTGTAATACAAATAAAAGACCCTGTTATTGGTGTTAAACCACACCTGTTTTCTTTCTGATTAAACATACTGGAGTTGTATTTTTTTCAGTTGAGTAAACACTGCTGTGTTAAACCCTTTTCTCCGGTAAGGAGTATTTCTTGCATGTATGCCTGTATGGGGATTTGATTTTCTTAAGTGTATATAACACCTAGAAAAAAAACCTTGAAGGCTTGAAGTTCTTTTTGAAAATATACTCTTTAGAAAATTACCTCGAAATTATACCTGTGTATTCCTTTATATAATACAAAAATAAAGTTCAGAAGAGAAAAAGGAACACACTTTTAGAGTCCTAGTGTAAAAAAAGAAAATCCTGAAATAAAACAGAATATTTCTGCTTCACCCTTTGCATCATTTTTCTATATCCAAAATATTCTTGCTTTTGATGTACTTCCCTCCAGCTCATGTTTTCCATTTTTGTGCAATATCATCATACCGTATACTACAGTGATTGATCAATATAAACATACCTCTCTGTGGTTCTCAATGCTGTTTATTGGTGAAAATAAGTCAGTGAAAGCTGTTGCCTTTGACTGTTTGGTGTTTGTAGTGCCACATCTTCAGAGGAATGTTGTCTTGTTCTACACCGTTAAAACTTCCTCTCACACCATCTTTGCCATCTCAGATCTTCTTCAGAAGGATAATGGGTGTGGTAACCTAACTTACTTCTGAGAAACATGATATAAGAGCCTCAGTAAGATGAAGGAGCAGTGCTAGATCTTTGTTTACTTCAGTCTGCAACAATTATTTAGCAGCTTGCCACTGAAAGTCAATCAGAGAGGATTGTCTTGAGCGCCCTTAGCTTTCAAATATGTATCATGGTTCAGTGTTATTGTAAAATTTTCAATAGCTGGTAGCAATACCATGAAAACTTTCTGAGTGGAATTGTTACCCTTGCCCTCTTGTGGGCAGGGGCTTACACACATACACTAATTCTCTGTTTTTGATTTCAGCCAGAAGAGCTGAGAGAAATCATAGAGAAGACAAGGGAGATGGAACAGAACAACGGGCACTACTTTGATACAGCAATTGTGAATTCTGATCTTGATAAGGCATATCAAGAGTTACTTCGGTTAATAAACAAACTTGACACAGAACCTCAGTGGGTGCCCTCTACCTGGCTACGATGAGAAAGCAATCCCAAGGGTCAAATGGACTTCAATCTAGTGATTTTTCCAAGGATTTTGTGTGTTTGTCTGCCCAATTCTAGCATCAATGTATGTGAGCCTTAGACCTCAGTGGCTGAATCCTTTGCCAGTGAAGTTGCGTATTACTGAAAAAACGCGCTATTCAGCTTGAGCTGGTTTAACTTATCTAAAGATTGTCCAAGTTTTCTCTCTCTGTGGTCTAGAAATGGAGACCTTGTCAGTACTAAATTCTAGATCATTAGATAGATATTTTTTTCTAGCAGCTATTTTATACAGAAATCCACTTTTTTTACCTAGAATCACCCTTATGAAATCAAAGATTTTAAGTATATGTGTGTGTGTATACAGTCCATGCTGTCACATAGTTATAAATATGAATGTTATTTAACACTTAACTTAATGACTTTGTGGGACATGATGGTAGTTCAGGAGTATAATTCTACAGATCATGGGCAGAGAAATAATCTACTTTATTATTAATGCATTAATATTAATGAGAAATCTCTCCATTCAAAAAATAGAATGAAGATGCTGCTCTGGTCTGGAGCTGCCCTGTGAGGCTTGAGTTAATGTTCTAATTCTCAAACATTCCACTTATAGCACTGTAATTGGAATTTGTGTATAATGTAAATATTTCAATCCTTGTGTCTTTTTAGTCAGACTTTTTTAAAACAGATTTGACTAAGCATTAATTTTAGGTCCAATCAAAGATGAATATTATATTGATCTTTTAGATGTGATATTTTTATGGAATTTTCTTTAAAACATATTGACTGATTGGAACTGCTGTTTTTCAGAGATCTGTAGAGATATTTAGAAAGGCAGAGGTTATATTTTTGTGAAAAATATGTAGTTATAAGACATGCTGCTTGAAAGCCAACTGAAGTTCTCATGTTTTATAACAGAACACTGACTAAAACAAACTGTGCTGAACATTGGAAGATAGTGGGGCGTTTTAATCTCTCCAAATGGTTCATCTTGTGGCTGTTGGTCTAATGGATAACTGGAATTAAAATAGCTGAACATAGCTATTGTGTTATGAGTATTGTAATTCACTAGCCAACATATTGTCATGCATTTGCTCAGTACTGCAGTGAAAGTATATGTAAAACACTGGTAACTGACTTAGAAGTCACAAGAAAGGGGAATATTTGTAATGGTTAAAACAAACAAAAAACTTGAAACAAGTGAACAAAAGGGAGGGTCTGTCTGTATCCTAATGTGTTCTGCAAAGCAGATCAGAACATCTCCACATCCTCAAATGATTCTGAGCTGTGAAGGGTTAACTACTAAGGCTATGCATCTGCAGTAGAGCTGTTTTATCACTGAAGCTAACTTCATAGTAGTATCTTGACTGTTTTGGTTTTGAGTAGCACAAAGAACCTTGACTGTGAATATCTTTTAATTTTAGCCATAGTGTTTCTTTGTTCCTAAAGGTAAAACACTGGAGTTACATCAATGTGTAGTTCACTTCTGTCTAATGTTGAAGGATGAAAAAGTTTATTATTTTCCATTCTGTCTTGCATATATCTTTCCTCAAATGTTAATGGAAAAAATTCACACCTATAGTTAAACAGAGCTCAAAGTATACAGCAGATTGATAGAAACTGTCAGGTAACTATCCTAGTTACTGATCTAACAGAGTACATTTTTGTGTTGATAAGTTGGAAGTATAAAGTGCATTCCTGTCTTGCTAGAAAGCGAAATTATTTGCTGGTTTAACTGGTACATAGGGCTGAGAAGCAATTAAGCATTTAGCGGGGATAAGTAATGACCCTTCAGAACAAAAAAGGGGTTGGAAACTTTAATGTCTTTAGTTCAATTCAGTATTGGAAATAATAATGTGGTAGCTGTTGGCCTAAGGGCTGGATATTCAAAATAATGGCTTTTTGCCTCACATTGCAGGCACCTTCTTAGTTTAATCCATAGTTTATGACAAGTACAATGTTCAGGTATATTAGTCAGTGTTTCATAGATGACAAAATATTATATAGATTCTGCCTTTTTCAAAAGAAAGATGATTATAGATGTGTTAGGCTTTTTGGTATTGAGTGTTTCATAGCTGGACAAGAAGGTAGAAAGCAGTAAAATGTTTAAGGGTAATGTAGTTCAACTATATAGGTACTGTCCAAATTCTTGCAGTCACAATCAGCTCAAGATGGTTGCTGAACACCCTTAGGCATTCAGTGTTAACAGCCAGTGTCAGTCACAGTAAATCATACCATTAATGTATGTCTCCCTGGTGCTTCTGAAATGGTGTACAGAAGCTGGTTTTATACAGTTAAGCTTTTGAATGTAGACTTAAAGAATGTTGCTTGAAGTTCAGCTCTACTCTCAAATCCCAAGGCACGTGCTGACATCCATGTTAGAGAGGTGCTATGATAGTTTATCACCAGTGTTAGCTTTGTCTTCTGCTGAAAGGTTTGAGCAGCATTGAGAAATGTACCTGGCTGTCTATCTGCTGCCAGCTTGGACCTGGAACTACCTTGCGTAAGAAATTATTCTGCCTTCTTTCATGAAGAATGTGCATTAATTCCCTTGAAAGTAAAAGAGAATATTCAGACTTCACGGATGAAACTCCTCAGCCTTATTACAGGCTTTGTAGTGAGTTGTATCAGACTGAAATGAGGGTATCTGCATTTTTGCCAGTCCAGATTTAATTAAAAATAAATGTTAGCTGAATTGCGTAAAAGAATTTTTTTAATGTAATTACATGTGACTTTTAAAAACATAAGATGGGGAGGGTAATGCCTTAAATAATTAAGGTAACTTTACTGAGACCTGTGGTTAGCCCCACACTGTACTTTTATACATGTATCTGCACTCTGTATTTTGAGACACCATGAACTGCACACTAACATAAAAATGTAAAATATTTCTAGATTTAAAATAAATCACTGTACAATTTTACTTCTTGTAGTGGATCTTGGGAGTCTTCTTTCTGCCATTTTGCTGAGTGTGAGAAAGACACTGTGAGCCATCAGTGTCCTAGAGGGTGTTCTCTGTTCCTTTTGACACTATGCGTCCAGTGGGAGAGGTAACAGCGTGTCCTCAGATCCACAGTTTCTCTTTCAAGCTAGACCTGTATTTTACAGCAGAGTTTGGAGTTGCTATTTATTTCCTTGTGCTTACTCTGCAGCTGTAGTAAAGTGCTGGATCACGTTTTAAACAAGATGCTTACCTTGAGGAGACTGCTTGTAGTCAAAACAATTTACTAGTATTACTGCTACGGCATGTGTTCAGTTTGCTCATTGCAAACCAATGTCTTTAGGAAGAGAGCCCTTCAAACTGAGCAGCAGTCAGTCAGTGACAGCTGCTTGTTAGCCACTCTCCTGCTGGTTGCAAAGATGCAACTATCTGGGTAGTTGAGAAGAGTTTCTCTGTGTTTGCAGCAGGAGGGAGCCACTTCTTCTTGGTTACTTACCTACAGCAGTAAAGGTTAAGTGAATGTGGGCGCTGTCCTCAGTGCACTTTCTAAGTTGGGGGCAGGAGATGAAGTTTTCTTTTTAAATCAACATGACAAGCTTTTAAGACCACCATCTTCTAGTAACTTGAGCCAGACACCAGATATTTAACATTTTTACTTGTTTCGAGCACAGGCAATACACAAGTTGGCAGAACCTCAAATTAAAACAGTAGATGTTTTAGGCCAATGGTAACAATCATGCAACAAAAATAAATCACCAAGGACTGTGGATTTCATCAATAGGTTAGAAAACTAGAGTTGCCTTTTCTGCTATTTGACTTCCGCTGTGCCAATACCTGCTGTAAACAGCTTGAACATTAATAGTTCACCAGTAAAGCACATCATGTGCATCTCCCTCCGTCAGTAACATTCTCCTCTGCTTGCACTAGGAAGGGGAGCAGTTAAAGAGGAATCTGATTAGGCAAATCCAGAGCCATCCTGCAAAAAACACAGCTCTGGACAGTCATTCCTACGAAGTGCAGAAACAGACAGGCTGAACACACCAACAGAAGCAAAGCACCTGACTTATGTCTGCTTTTCCTCCTGTGCTGCAGTCAAGTTCTCAGATTTCTAATCTCCCAGAAGAAATCTACGATCCATTCAACTCAAGAAGTGTATACCAACTGAGAAGCCACATAAGTATTGAGGCAACATGTCCTGAATTAGATTGCAATTGGACATTCTGCATTCTGGTCCCCTGCTCCGTATACAACTGTGCTGGGTTACTCAAAGAGAAGGTCTTCATCTTTCTCTTCTGCCAAGAGATTGGCTGGTTCATGTTCCCCACCAGCAGCCCTCCTCAGCTCCCTTTCCTTCTCAGATTTTTCTTTCAATTCCTTTTTCTTTTCCTGGATCTTCTTCAACCTGTGAAGACAAAAACAGTTTGTCTGTGAAACATGTATGTTCTCATCAAACAGGCTAGCAGCAATGATGTCATACAACTTGGATATGATAAAGCTGTCTGGAGAAGCTCCCCAGGAAATGAAAACCCTATAACAAATGGCAGAAGCTTTTGTTGCTAGCTGCTGCCATTGAAAAACTTCATCTCTGCAGATTAACTCATTTCTTCATCCAAATTATAAATTATATTCTTGACCTTAAACACCGTGTTTTACTGCTCTGCTTGTCTTCAATTAAGTTAACTGACATTTTTGCTTCAGGTAGCCAAGAGATGTCCTTAAAAGGAGAGTGCCTCCCTGTACTGTATCAGATCATTCCCTGTGGAAGAATAATAATGACAGCTATGGACAACCTCATGGTAGAGAAGATTTGTAACTTTCAGATAAATAACTGCAGATCTCCAAGCACCCAGCTCTGGAAACTGAGTGTACAGTAAGAACCAGGTCATATTTAACAGTGTTTAGTGCCAAATTTGGTGAATAGTTCTCTTTAAGTCCCTTCTGAGGAATGGTCTGTTTCAGAAAGAGACCAGTCGAGTCTTGTTTGATATATTTACCTGTAGAATTCCTCTCGCTCTCGTTCATCCAGTTCTGTGATGATATAAGAAAGAGTACGCTCAATCCTGGGAATAATCACTAAAAAAAAATAAATGGAAGAAGTTGGTGGGCTCATGTTAAATTAGCCAGGAAGTTACCTAGTGCAGTGGACAGAACATTGTTTAAAGTCAGTCTAGCAATTCTTTTGGCTAGGAGGCATTTACACATCTTTCATGGAAGATCATGCTGTTTCATTAAGGATAAGTACACAAAATTGCTTTCTTCAATAAGTCCACGACTAAACTAGAACTCTGAATGTCACAATATGTCTCATAGCATGTTCTCTTGAAAGATGCAATGGAATCAAGTAAGCACTAATCCCTGGTTATTTATAAGCAACTTTTTCTCCATGGAAGTGGTTAAAAAAAGTCCTGCAAGAGGTGGGCAAGATTTGAATTAAAACTGTTCCTCTATCACCTTCTTTCAGAAACCTCTGTTCAGTATAGTTTACTTACAATCTCAGTTTGAAAAAGCCATCATGAAAGCAAATATATTCAACTATAACACCATCCCAAGGGAAGTGATAAGACATTAAACAATGTTTTAACACCCAACTGGGCAAGCTCTGTGCAAGCTACAGGTAAGCTGTTATCAGCGCTACCAAAGTTACTTGGAAGGCTGAAGAGGGAAATCCTTTCTACAGTCAAATTGGCAGAATGATAAGCTGCAGGTAAGGCCTGTACGTTGAAAGGAAAGAGTTTATAAAAAGCAGTCCTGAAAAGCATAGTTTATAATCCTGTACTGAAATAATTATTGCATACGTGCAAAGATTGTTAAATCTGAGCTATCAACAACTCAGAAAGGAACTTGAAATGATAAAAGCACCATGGGTATTGGCAGCAGAAGGAATCACAGCAATATTGTGCCTTCAGAAATTGCAAGAAACAAATTTACAAATAAGAACCTGAAGGAAATTAATTCAGATGAAAGAAAAATACCAGAGTATTGACATTAGAACTGTTCCATGTCCTCTACGACAAACCTGAATAAGTTATCAAGATTTCTCTCTGGATGCCTACTCTGCAATCCCATCCAAAACCAACAAAAAAAAGTCGATGGCTGGACACCACCATTACAGTTTTAAAAGCTATTATCCTAGCTTTCAGAACATCTTAAGACATAGAAACACCTTGTCTTTTGTTTCTAGTCAACCAACTTGACCAAATAAGAAGTCACTAGCAGAGACTCGGTGTGTTTGTGAAATCTCTGTTCTATAGGTTCTCAATACAGCTCCCAGATTACTTTCTCATGTTTGCATATTCATTTGTCTTTGTGCACTCTGGCCCATTCCTCTGGGCTTTAAATTTTTGCTCTTACTTGCAATATGTTTCATTATGAAGAGTTCTTCAACTGGTTAGAAATCCTAACAAGAAAGCAGTCAGAAGAAGAGTGGCTTCCATGACCCTGCTCCTCATCTTGCATGGAGATGGAAAAATATTATGCATCCTAAATGAAAAAATACTCACCGTGTTCAATTGCATTCACACGTCTGTTTGTTATTTTAATGGCTTCATCCAAAGTAACAAAGGATGTCTGATGGAATGGGATTCAATAATTAATACATAACATGACAAATTTAGCATTTCCATCAATTCTATACCCAAAACCAATAGCAAGAGAAAGCCAAAGCCAAGTCTGTAATGTAGCTTTACAGACTACATTCTTGATAGAAGCAGAATTTTTTTTACTAAATGGCAGTAGCATGCTGAACACTGCACAACAACAGTTGCAAATACTAACTCCCCAAAGAAAGTTTCTTCTTAGCATGAAGGAACAAGGACTTTGAAGCAGTAATTTAACTCTGGTTTATGGCTGGAAAATGTTTGCAAGTTTGTACAGCACTGGGACTAAAGCAGCATAGTACAGCTCAAAGTACTAGACTACAATCACAGAGAATACAGTGCTTTGATTTCAGAACAGTGAGAAACCAGCAATCCCTTCCTTTTTTTCCTCTCATCAACCTGTAAGGAGGCGAGTTCCACAAGCAGCTCCACAGCTTTGGCATAGTTTCTCTTCAGCTTAGCCAGCTGTTCTCCACCTCTGGCCAAGCCAGTCAGCTCATAGCCTGGAAAAAAAACAACCTCAACTAATATTTTTCGCTACTGCTACTATGGTGTTCTCTTAGTAAGAGATAGTAAGAGCCCAGTAAGAGATAAAAATTAGTACTTTACAAACTGCAGGGATACACATAGCTCAGCAAGAGACAAGTTAAAGCCTTTGCTCATTAACAAATTGTCTTTTAGTGATTTATGGTGCCACAGATCATTGTTGTCCATGTCCACAGCAAGGCTACCAGTCTCAAAACCTGGTAATTCAAGACAAGCCTCCTCATCATCTGAAAAACTCAATGATTTAGGAAATGAAAAGCCGCTACAGCCCTAATAATCCTTCCATGTCACAGGATGAGGGAAAGGCATCATAGAAGAAGTACATACACCTATGCCTATGATGTAAACTGACTTATCAGCAAGACATGGCAAGTATTTTTGTGTTAGGACAGAACAGCTATAGAAAATAGCTGTTTTATACTTACTGTCCCCTCCTTCCTGGTAATGCTCAAAAACTGGCAAGGTTACACCTAACAAAAGGGAACAAAAATGTGTGTAAGAGACATAAAGGGTTATAGATTTATTAAGTACAGCTCACTTTTACCTCATTTACTTATAATAAATTATTTAAGCTCGGAAACTCTTTTTTCCAAAATCTTCCTATATAGCTCAGAATGATTAACTCATGCTGGTTCTGCCATCATAACAGAACTTCAGAATCGTATTGAGATCACAGAGATCTGATTTATTCAGTGCTCAGTTTTATTACGTTTCTACTTAGTATTGTATTCCCTGTGCTTAAGGAATATTTTAAATAATCCATCCTGATTAATCTTTCTTGTTTTCTTAATAGACAATTTTTCAGTAAATAATTGCCACTCTATAGAAGTTATGCTTTGTCTGAAGATCTAGAAATTGGGACTGCAGTTTACATACACTCAATTTTATGAGAGCTAAATAACTAAAAATAAAAATTATAAGCTGTATTTAAAAAAACCCAACAAAAAAAACATCAAAAACCAGCAAATTACAAGTGTCCCTACTGTCAGATAAATAACAGAAATAAAGGGCACAGCGTTTGGATACATTCCTGCATATTTCAGTCTCCATCCCTAATTCCCTTAAGAGTTTAGATACTCATAGGCTGGAAAAGAGTCACCTGCTACATTGTCTTTTTTAGCTCTGATCTTGACTTGAGCTTTGTTCACATTTTGGATCACAGTGGTACTGTAAGGAAAAAGACAGACATCCTAATCAGGAAAGCTGCAGTGGTTGATTAAGTCATTCTATACAAAATGAAGTAGTTATCAAATAGCTGTAAAGATCTGGAAATTGTCTTTAGCTCAGTTCTCTAATTTCGTCATGGCTAGGCTTCGTGAACGAAGATCCAGGGNCTAATTTATTGTGCAGGCTTTGAAGCTAACACAGAAGCTTTGAAAGAAATAGTTTTCTAGTTGTGTTTGGAAAGGTAAAAGATTGAAAGTCTGTGAAATGTACCTTTAGAAATGTCTTAGACCAAGCATACAAAGTACAGCTAAAAACTAGCCAGTTTTTGGCAAAATACTTTAAAATGTTTTAATAACCCTGAGTCTAATCAACCTGTGAGACTTTTTTCCCCAACAGAAGTGAAGGAATTTCAAGGCTTTAATGCAGACCAAGGCCACAATGTTTTGTTCATTTGAGTTTGTAATATATTTGTTCTTTCAAAACATTTATGGGTTTGTTTACCCACTAACTCTATTGTATTAACAAACTTAAGCTTGTATAAAAATTCAGCTTGAAGAATTCTCAAGTGTCTTAAAGTCTTCCAGGAACAGATCACTATAGCCAGCTCTTGTACTGAAGTACAGTTTGCTTACAGAGTGGAATCTGACTATTGTTTATAGCTAAACAATGCGACCGGTTAGGACAGGTAACAGCATCATGTCCAAATGAAAGGACAAAAAGATTTTTCTCCAGCAGCAGACAGATTAATACTGTGTCTGGTCACTTAGTTCTTGCCCATTAACTGGTACTACCATCAGCTGGATCTTTAACACTTCCCCAGCTTTATTCCACCAGATCTACAAACACTTCAACGAATTACACCAGCACCCTAGTTAAAACTGTAATTTATTAAAATCCAGTTTAGAAATGCCCCTGTAGAGCAAACATACAGCCTTCATTAGCCCTAGTGAGACAAGAAGCCAGTGAGGTAAGAGGGTAGAATGAATAGTAAAATTAATGGGTAGCCTACTGAGAGAAAGTAACAAATTACATCGGACCCTCAAATTCACAAGAAAGATCAAAACAGTTAACAGTCTAATATTCTGCTATAAATTCTTTTCCCCCTATGTTTTAGATTCCAAGCTGCAAAAAGCAACACCTTCTCAAAACAAGGATTTGTAAGTAAAGTAAATTCTGTTAATCTTTCCACTTAGTTTGCATGATGAAAATGTATACTCCATTGGAGGCTAAACAATCTCTTGCAGTGAGGTCTCCCTCCTTTACCAAATGGAATTCAGTTCACCCTGTCCTACCTTGTCTACTCTCCTTTTTGTTTGTTTTAAAGTGTATTTAAGAATTTTACTTTTTTTTTTTTCTAACAGAGAAATCAATTTGTTGATCTCTCTCTCAGGAGTTGCACATTTCTTCCCATGGAAGATCAGCAATCCTCACCTGAAATCTCCTGCTGTAAATTTTGCCTCAGCAAGTGAAAAGGCAGCTTCTCTCATCACCTCACCCATCAGCATCTTAGTCTGTTTAAAAAAAAAGGAGGTGGGGGGAGGAAATAAGAGGCAGCAAATACAAGGCACATCATTACTCCTTTTTCAGCATAAATAAATAACAGCATAAAGAGAAAAATGAGAAATTTCAGAGAGAAAGTCCTGTATGTGTAGCTTACTCCCAAACTGCAAATCATAATTCCCAGGTGACTGGCAAAGAAAAAAAACCACAACAGTATTTCAGCTGTTTTGCTGACCCAGCGCAGAACTCACAGAAACAGCTAAAGACCTGTCTGTCTTAATAATCTTAAAATTCTCCTCTATGGGGGTTAAATCACAACAATAAAATGGCTCAGTCAGAAAACACTCTTACTTCATATTGTCCTGAATACCATGAGATAGCTGAAGTTGTTTCTCAAAATACAGATGTATGGGGCTTTGTGAAACTGTACTCTCCTTCTACAAGATATTTTCCCAATTTGTACCCATTTGAAGGCCTTGTAGCTAGAAAACATGCTATTGAGAAAGGAGAGTCTTTGTGTATTAGACAACCTGTAGGAAACAAGATAGACAGTGCCAAGAGTTTGTCCACAGCATGGCAATAAAGCACTACTGCTAACTGTGGATAAAGCAGCAATTGCAGTACAACTAAAACTCACCTAGTATATTAGAACAGAGCAAGCCATATTAGGCTCTACTGAGTATCTTAGATTTGTCATTCATGTTGCAAAGGAAGCGTTTCTTCATAAAGGAACAAGTTGCATCTGGGCAAAACTTCTGCTTCCTACTGTGCCTGGTCACCCAGGAAACATTCCAGATCTGCAGTATCCTCTCCAACCAGATAAAGCAAAAAAAATGGGGCTACAGATCATATTAAATCCACTGCTAAAGTACTTGGCACCATCAGAGCAAATTCCCTGTAACATAAACGAGATGATGGGGAACTTGGGACACAAAAAAATGCAGAGCCTAGGACTGGTTGGAAATAAGTGAAATTAGAATAATTTTATTATTAAAATAAAAAATATATCATTGCAACAAAACCAACCACAATTCTGCTCATCTGTCCTCAGTAGCCTCAAAAAACAGGTTAATCACAAAGCTGTCCTACATGCTAGCCTACCTAACAAAGTTAGCAGAAGAGGAATTCACAACTGACAGAACAAACATTTCAAATTAAGTGAGCGAAACAGAGGATAATTCCAACCTCAATAATTTTCTTAAGGATCTGCCTGAATCGAAGTGTCAGAGCATCAGATTTTTTCTTCAAGAGGTTCCGACCTGTTTGGGCTCCTTTCAAGCGAGCCTTCATGATGGTCTGAGCCCTGTTAAATAGAGGAATAAATAAAAATATCCTGCATCATCTGAAGAGACTAGAAAAAGACATATGCAAAGTTTTCTGACATGGACATGACTGAAAAGCAAGAAACATCAATGCAGTAGAAGATGATGACCACTTCAGGACAGAATTTTATATTCCCGTTTAAAATCAAGACAGTTTATTCTATTTATCTCCATCACCAATGAGAATTACAAGGTTATTATCTGTGAAGTGAAATACAGGGAAAATTGACAGTCATTTTTCAGAGCTTCCATAAAAGGAAATGAGTTTTCCTTTTACTTGATGACTTACAACTACCAGAAATTAAACCACCCCAAAAGCCTACCATCACTGTGACACTGGCATTGCTTTCAAGCTCTTACTGCCATGTCATCATCTCAAAATCAGACAACACAGCAAATTCGCCATGTGATCCCAACTATTGATGCTGTGTTCTGATTTTACAGAGCAACACAGAAGTTGTACATTCTGGTTTAAAGAAATTCAGGAAGTACAATGATTCCAAATCTTCGTATGCTGCACCGCAGATTGACAAGCTATTTAAAACAATCAGAAGTATCATCAGTTTAAAACAGGAATTAGTAAGCTAGCTGCAGCACTGCATATCCTTTACTTCCAGTAGCACACCTCCAGGTTTCTTGGACAGCATTTAGAACTGAAGGAGGATCCAAACCTTGCTTCTCTCTCTGCTGTGGAGTATATTTTAATTTGTAGAATCTTTTGCTTTAAGTTAACTAGAATAGCAGGAGTTATACTACAAAACCCACAAACTGTGATAACACTTTATACACACAGCCACTAGACAGCAAGGACAATACTCAAGTCAACTGTATGTGAAGAGAAGCCTTATACACTTCCTCTTTGATCTTGGAAAAAGTAAGTATAATTAAGATTCTGCCTACACAGTGGAATCCATTACTTTCCACACCTACTGGCATGTGATGAGAATAGCTCCACTAATATCTACCAAATACTTGTAACTGAAAAACACAAATACTTTCTGAATGTTTTAAGATTAAAAAAAATATCAAACCACAAAGTCAAAGAGTAAAAAGGCAGCTTTACTTTCACAACCAGCAGGTCTCTGCCACCACCTTGAACTAACTTGCTTGCTCTGTTCCCCACTTGCCTGAGATTGGCTGACCTAGTTCAAGCAAGATTTCACAGGCTCTGAGAGTGCATTAAACAAAGTTTTGTTTACTGTCAAGGAGACTGAGCAACTTCTGTAATTGATGATATCCAGCACAAAGAAGCTCATAACAGCAAGCCACTTCATGAAGATAAAAAGTGATTAATATGCCTCCTCCTTGGACATGTAAACTGAATGAAAAGAGCACTATCAAAGAGCAGGAGTGAGACCAGATTACACAGTATATGCAATAATTTATTTCTGAACTAAGTTTCAAAATGGACCCTTTACTATGTAATGTATTCATCTTTCCACATAAACTGTTTTTTCCACATGTCCTGAGCTCATACATGGGGGAATAATTACTATTTTTCATTTGAGGTTTTCTGTCCTGAAAGGGATCTTTTTAGAAAGATTACTACATACAGGTGTCAACCCAATTTTATGCAAGAAGACTGGAAACTGCCTTTCACCTTAAGGCAAAGTCCTTCTGTCCTGGAAGGTTCTGAAGAGAAACGGAATAGCATTATTAAAACAGCAATTTTAGTAGCAGATTAGTTTCAATTGTTTGTGTTTGTTCCAGTGTTGGCAGCTTTCTATGCCTTGTCAAGAGACATCTGATTTCATGACAAATAGTTTGCTGTCAGGATCTGGAAAATTACTTGACTGTCCACTGCACTTTAGACATTTTACTTCCTCCTTTTTTAACACTTTATGGCCAACCTCCTGTACAGCAATATCAGCTATTAAAAAGTTAAGCAAAGCTATGGTTGAATTTGTGCATTTTTTCATATTTATATATATTCCACAAATTGTTCTTTTTAAAATAAAGGTTTGCGTTAATCACATGATTTTAAATATCCCATACACACACACGGAAGCTGCCTGCGTCTTGGTACCAGACCCTGCAATGGCATTCTGATGGCTGACAGAGCTAATGAGGGGCCTGAAAAGAGAAACTGAAGATGTAACTGCTGCCTTCAGCTGCTTACCAAAGTGTTTCACACAGAACCCAGCGGTACAACCTGCCTGGAGGCGCAGGGCGCCGGAGCAAACACACAACCAACGAAACGTTGCCCAGCGCCGGAGCCCAGCTGGTCAGAGAAGCCCGGAGACCTCCCGCCTCGGGCGCCACCAGGCACGGACCCAGGACCCGGACCCAGCCTCCGCCGCTCTCACCCTGGCCCTAACCCACCCCCCCCAGGACCGTGTTTGGGGGCCACAAGCCAAGCCCAGCCGCTGCGCCGAGGGGTGGCGGCCCAGGAGCCGCTCGGCCCTCAGCTCGCCCTCACGTCCAGCTCGCTCCGACAGACACTCACATTCGCGAGGGGAAGATCTCGATGCGGTCCTTGCCCGACATGGTGCCGGCGGGGACAGGGCTGGGCGCTGGGGCCCGCTCCGGCTGTCACCACTGTCACCACTAGCACCGCTGTCACAGCCGTCACGGGACACGACCCTGCTGTCCCCGCCCCTCCCTGACGGAAGGAGCAAGCACCGGATGCCGGCACGGCCCCTCCGCGAGTCGCTTGTGGGCACGTGTCCCGCAAGGGAGGGAAAGGAGAGACGTAATTGGTTCCCAGGTCTGTTAGCGACACTCGGAAGTCTCTGAGTCCGCCCGTCCCGCGCCGTTCCCAGAGGCTGGTCCCGGGGGGCGCTCTAGTGAAAGACGGCCTTCTGCCTCGGCGTTGAGACTCTATGGTCCTATAGCGCAGAGCTGGCTTATTGCGTGCGGAGGAGCAGAAGCAGGGCGGGCTAGCGCCTGCGCAGTGGAGTAGCGGTGGCCAGCCGCACGCTGTAGCAGGAGCGGGACTTGCGCGGAACTAAGGACTGCGAGTGCAGAGCGGGATCCCTCGGCCCTTGCCAGGTACCGTCTCCCTCCTCTACTGCCAGTGCTCGCGCCCTGCCACTCTTCGGGCTCTGGCCTCGCCACAGGGTCAGGCCGCGGCTCCTCCCGGCTGGAACACCGCCCTTGGCCCGCCGTGTCGGGAGGGGAGTCGGCTCGGCTGGGGGCTGGGCACCGGCGTCTAGGCCCGGCCTGGCCCGGACGTGGGGCGGGAGGGACCGGTGCTGGAGCTGTGAGCTCTCCAGCTGGCGGGGCCGCGTTTCCCGGGGGGTCAGTCCGGCTCTCGCCCTTACTGTGGTAGAGATGGGCCCTTCGCGGCTCGACAGCGGCTGTCGGTCGCGTTGGGGACCTCTTCCCGTCTCTGGTGCTCTCGCTGGGCATTGCATGTGTCAGCCACACTCCAGCGGCCGGAGGAGTCGCTGGTCAGAAGTTACTCAGTTTTCATCAGTTTCCGCGGAGGCTTGTGCGTCCATGGGGACTTAAACCTTTGCTGAGACGTTTCGAGCATCTTAGAAAGGTATATCCCAGCATTGATGCTATGGGCACAGTGTTGCTTATGAGAGTCTCCAATAAGGCCAAAATAAAAAGCTTGTTTCTATGGGGAGAGGAATATCATTCTCTATGTGCAGACCAGTGTTTGTCCTTTCTTGTTTGGTGTGGTTGGACATCGTTGTTTTGCAGTATATCGTAATTATGTATCTCAGAATAGACTTGTAGGATTGCACTGAACTGCATTAAACAGAATAGAATCTTGGAGTTCTTTGTTCAACCTCAAATTATATGAAGTTACATGAAACCTTTAAGGGGTGTTTTTATAATCCTTTACTAGTCCCCTTCTCAAAGCTAAGAATGAAAATAAGGGTGGAGACAATCTTCTGAATACAAGGAACCTTCTGAAAGAGTGATGCATTTGACTTGACATCTTAGGCTCCTATTTCTGTAGGAAACTTTCTGTATGAAACTTACAGGCATAGACAAAAGAATTTAACTAAGCTGGTTAGCAGTGGTGAGTGTGGATTCATCATGAAAATGAAGCAGTGTATGCATTCCTTCATAATGCTACATGTTTATGAGGCATTAATTCTGTACTTTTTTGAATGTATAATGAAGAAATCCTGTTTTGTGTTTCAGGGTTGGTTGTTGGGGGTTTTTTACCTCCTGACTGGCAAAATGTCGGGAGATGCCTTTTTTTCCTGTACTGCTTTCTTCATGTTAGGCTCATTCTGTCTTCTGATTATTGCCTTTTGCTTTCTTTGCTGACACATGGCTTCTGGAGCAAGTCTTACAGGATTATTCCAAACATCTTGTGCTGAGTTTAGAAAGTCTTCTAGAGCGTAGTGTCTGCTCCTTTTCAGTACTGCAGAAGCTTCACTCCACCTCTTTCCTCAACCCTTTCACATGCTGTCTTCTTATGTGCATATAAATACCTCCACGAGCACTGCAGGCTTCTTTTCTCAGGTGTCCTCCTAATGTTAAAATCTGATGTAAAATTTTTAGGCAGCCTCAAGAATTTCAATAAATGCAAGGTGCACAGTGCCATCTTTTCACCACTTGAAGTCTCATTGCTGCAGTGTGCTATGTACAGGTAGTATGGCAGTTGAAACTTTTTCTGCTTTAATGCAGAAAACGTAGCATCTTAGCAAATCATAGAATCATAGAATGGTTAGGGTTGGAAGGGACCTCTGGAGGTCATCTAGTCCAACCCCCCTGCAGTGGGCAGGGACATCCCCAACTAGATCAGGTTGCCCAGAGCCCTGTCAAGCCTCGCCTTGAATGCCTCCAGGGATGGGGCCTCAACCACCTCCCTGGGCAACCTGTTCCAGTGTTCCACCACCCTTGTGGTGAGGAACTTCTTCCTAATGTCCAATTTAAATCTCCTCCTCTCCAGTTTAAAACCATTGCCCCTTGTCCTTTCACTGGTTGTGGTGATATAAAAATACTAGTTAATTTATTATTTAGTGTCATCTAAAACCTAAGTATGAATTGCACAAGCCTTACCCTAATTTGCAATTTTTTGTGCCAGCGTTCCTCACTATCCTCACCAGTCCTTGCTGATTTTGTTTTTTACCATATTTGTTGGAGAAGGCAATGATGTACTGTGAAATAAAGTCTGTGTTTCTTTCTGCTCACATTCCAGAATGCCAGGACTAAGCTGTAGATTCTACCAGCATAAATTTCCAGAGGTGGAAGATGTAGTGATGGTCAATGTTCGGTCCATTGCCGAGATGGGAGCCTATGTCAGCCTGCTGGAGTACAACAACATTGAAGGCATGATCCTTCTCAGTGAGCTGTCTAGGAGACGTATTCGTTCCATAAACAAACTCATCCGCATCGGGAGGAATGAATGTGTTGTGGTCATAAGAGTTGACAAAGAGAAAGGTATTTGGGGATATTGTGGGCTCTGTCAAGATTGAATTTGTAGGATAGGGAGAAATGCAGATAAACTAGGTGGCTTAGATATTGGTTTTGCCAGGGGTTCTTTTCTTAAGGTGTTTAAGCAAAATAAAACATCATCATGCCATCTGATACTTGTGATCGTTCTTCTGTTCTTCTGTGTCCTTTGGGAATTGGGTTAATAAAGGTCAGTCGCATTAGTAAAGATTTGCTTAAGTGGGTCCTCACCAGCTCAGCGTTTGGCCAACAAACCATACTGTCTTAACTGAAGAGAGGATCATGTGATGCAGAGATAAAAATGAAAATGGTTACCATTCAATGCTCATGGTCCATCCTGTTCATTTACAAGTCTTGAACCTTGGCTATAAAATAGATGACATGTATGGAATTATTGTACCACATGAGTACTGTACATTACAAGTTGGGACAGTACAGGCAGTTTGTCTTATTCCTGTCTTCTGAACATTTGTATCCTTTACTCTCTAAAGATTTTTTTTAATGTATTTTCTATTTAGAAGATGTTGGATTTTGATAATATTGTTCCATGCAATCTTTGAAATCTATATCCAGGTGTAAAGAAATAACAAAAACATTGAGCACATCTCCTAGAAACCTGATTGTTGATAGAGTGTTTCTCAAGTAATATACTTTTCTAGAATATTTCTGAAATGACGTCTAACTCTAAGATTAAGTAATGACTGACAGGATGAGAAAAAGCAGAGAGGAAAGAAAGACAAGAAGAAACATTTCAGATAGATCTGAAGTGAAGTAAGTTTCCCAGCATCACTAATGAAAAGAATGCTTCCTCTTACAAATTCACTTTGTTCTCCTGTTAACAGACACACACATCTGGAATTCACATAGTGGTCTTTTATTGAATCCTTTGGGGGAACCTGTAGTTTGTGAGAAGCAGGTGGAGGCCTTTTTCAGATTTACTAAGAGGTGATTCAAAAGAAATTTTTTCACAGATAGTTCTCCCAGAAGGGTTTCCAAGGAGTTAAGAGTTGGAATTGTGGCCAGGCCTACTTCATTATTAGGAAAATTTTCAGAGCTAAACTGATGGAGTGACAAATGTACTTAAAAAGGAGTTGAGCGCAGCAAAAGCATGCATCAAACCTGCTTCTTTGTGTACTGATTTGATTTTTGCCAAAATTGTTTACAGCAACATAAAAATGGATCACTGATTCATGAAATACTACATTTTCTTCTGAGTTTGCAAAAAAAACATTAAGGCAGTATTTTTAAAGAATGCTGTACAAAAGATTTGCTGTTATTAGTATTTACAGTTGAAAAAATATTTAATAACGTAATTTGGATCATAATTTGATCAAATTTGTGAAGATTTTTTTTTTTTTTTTTTTAGTTTCTATAGCAACATAGAGATAGTGTAGGCAAGAGGCAAATCTTGGGCCAGAGTGTTTGTTCATTATGTGTTTCTCTTGAAGCAGCTGGACTTAGTTTGCACAATGCCTGACATTTTCAAAATTATTTTCCCCAATAGGTTATATTGACTTGTCAAAAAGAAGAGTTTCTCCAGAGGAGGCAATCAAATGTGAAGACAAATTCACAAAATCAAAGACTGTAAGTTGCTTTGCTATATTCAAGGACTGTGTATTTCCAGCTTTTTACCTGAGCAACCAAAATGCATAGACATAAGATAGTATGAAAATGAAGTTTTATTTCCATTTGTTAGGCATACTTTGATTATCATTTACCCATGCAAATATAAATAACCAATTCACCTGTCTGTGAGTGCTCTGCTAAGCTGCTTCTTTAATGAATAGATGAAGTAGGATATCAGATGAAAATTTGTGATGTAAAGGGATATGTTCAAATGATCAGAAATCCAGAAGTATGTGCTTGTTCAGCACGCTGTGGACAAGTCTTCTTGAGAAGCCATGCAGGTAGTTTAAGGCATTGACTACCACCCTTACTCAGGCACAGTCTGAAAATCACTTGGGGTCTCCTGTGGCCCCTGGTGCGATAACTGTGCCAACAGCAGAGGGAGCATTAAACTCATTGCCCACGGTAAAGTGTGGGGAGTGATACCCATGTTCCTATAATCCTTGTATGGGTAGGATGAGCTCATTAGCCTTCTGGCAGTCATCCTAGGAGAGGGACAACTCTGATTCCAAACCCAGGCAGATGGAGCTCATTTAGCCCTGGAAGGCCTTCCATCTAAGATGTTAAACCTCCATCCTAAGGACCTTGCTGCCAGCGTCCAAGCTTGCTAGGCCCTGGCAGATGAACCTTCGGACTAAAGGGTGGGTCCGGCTCTGCGCATGCTGTGTCTCGCCTATAAAAAATTCCCTTGTGCAGGCTCGAGGGTGCTATCCGCTATCCTCTTTTTCTCAGCGCGCTTGGAAAAGGCGCTGATGAGGAGCGTGGATGGAGCCCTCCCTGGATCTTCGTTCGCAAAGCCTAGCCACAACGACCATCCTTACTACTGTGCAGTCTTATGCTTCCATGTAGAAGGCTTACCATTAAATACTGCATTTGATTCTAAATTTTTGTCTGTTTTCAGTATTTGTTTGGGGTTTTTTAACATTCATTTTGTGTCCTAGGTTTACAGCATCCTTCGCCATGTTGCTGAAGTCTTGGAGTACACTAAGGATGAGCAGCTTGAGAGCCTGTTCCAGAGAACTGCCTGGGTATTTGATGACAAGTACAAAAGACCAGGATATGGCGCCTATGATGCGTTCAAGCATGCAGTGTCGTAAGGACTTTTTGTTGTTGTTGTTGTTGTTGTTCTTTTAGGGGCTTATTTCACATTGCAGAGAAGTATTTCCTAGAGTAGATGTATCATTGTGTTCTTTTGAGTTGTTTGGTGTGTAGAATGTACTGGTTAAGTAAACCTAGTAAATTCTGACATCAGTCTTCCAATTGCTTATTGTAGATTTCTCTGTCTTGTTGGTTTTTTGAAGTTCCAAAGTGCTCTTGAAAAAGAAGGCTCACAGTTGACTTGGTTTTATCTTTCTTTGAGTCTGCCACTCTGTGTACGTCAGGCTTATAAAAGCAGTAATTAAATTTGAAGTGGAGAAAATTGAGGAATTGGCGAATATGTTTTATGTATAAAAGGAATGTGATTACAAACACTGGAGAGTTTTATATTGGTACAGATGAGCCTGTAACATTTCTAAAAGAAGAAGCAGCACTGATCCTGATTTGTCAGAATTTGCCTGTTCTTAGTCCCAAGCAGATATTATCAAAAATATCTAGCTAAGGTATTTCTACTCCAAGCTGACTGTCACTCTTCCACTGCACAGGCAGAGGTTTTCTCTGAGAAGCCAGCTTGTTGCTTCTCTATGCTTCCAAACTTAAAGGATGGGATTATGAACTTAGAAATGGAATTAAGAGCAGAAAGAGATGGAAATTGTGATGTAAGGGAATATGCACTGAGAAATTGTTCTTAATTTTTTTATGGAGTCTGATACTGTAATTTGCTTTCAGAATTAACCTGTTTAATTTCCCTCTAAAGATTCTATTGTGAAATTGTCGATCCAAAAATATATTTCTCAGTAAACATTTCTAATATTAATCTTTTATAGCACATAAACCCATGAGTGATGAATTTATGAGAGTTCAACACTAGATGGCAGTAATAGAATTTTAGAAATTATGTTGAGTTTAAGCAGCAGAGCACTTGGTAGCATTATGATTAGCTTAAAACCACCTTTGTATTTTTTGGGAACAGGCAACATATATCCTCATTTAAACTGAATGTGTTCTTCATAGAAAAATAATTATTTTTTAATGATAGTAAATTTACTGGTAAAGGACAAATCTGGGCACATTGCTGCATAAGGAATTCCAGATCATTCTGTAGTGGATAAATAATTAGTTAAACACTTGCATAATAGAAGATCAAAAAACTGTAGTTACAGTGGCTGCTTAAACTTCTCTTAAACACAGAAGAATTCCTCAACTCATATGCCATTTGTTGCTTATCTCCTTTACGGGTTAGAGCACAAACTTCTGAAGCTGTCTATTCTCAAAACATGTTTCCATCAGTAATGCCTTAAGATTTCTGACAATGGACTGCAACCTTTATTTGTTCCTGTTGTGCTCCTGCGTAAAGCTATAGCAGTTGAGCAGAAAAATGTGGATGTTACTGCCTTCCTATGCTTGCTGAAGTGCTTGTGGGAGGCTTAGTGTGCCCTCAAGTATTCCTTTCTTAGTATTGGGTGTAAGTATTTTAGGATTTCACGCACCTGTGGCAAAATTTTAAAGTATACTTACCCTGTGATCAAGAACCTATTTGTTGAATGCCTACCAAATGTTCATGAAAGCAACTCAAAGATTTTACAGGATAGATTGTAAATGAAGAATCAGAATTTGCATGCCAGATAAATCAGTTCTGCCATACAGGTCCAAATTTTGCTGTGTAAAATCTGTTTTGTTTTGCCCTTTCTACTATCTAAACTCAGTATGTAAGATCATGGAAAAGACACTTCATTAACTGAGATGTATCTCCAATATTCCTTCTGTTTATGGGGCCATTTTATTTCATGTTTGCCTGCTAGTAGAATTGTAGGTGATCTGGTGGTGTTTCTTGGAGAACTGTAACTGTTGTGTCTGCATAACGGGAACAGGTTTTGTGAGAAGCTTTTTGGTTATGGTCTCTGTTTCATATATGGGTAAAAGCAATGTAACAATAGAGATTAGACACCATTTCTTCAAACGAGCTGCTCATTTATATTGGTAAACAGCGAAAGAGTTTCCTCTGGGATCTCTGGATTTTAAACACCTTTATCCTTTCTTTAGCCAAGAATGTAGATAGCAAATAAGTATCTATCTGTGATCCAGTTACTGTTGCTAACAGAATAACAAAGGATAAGCATGGGATCCTTTGTAGAATGACAAAAGTCTTGCATTTGAATGAAACACTAAAATAATTTTAAAAAACTCAGATTCATAATGGATTCTCTTCATACAGTATGGGTATATTTTAACATTGCAAAGAATATAAATACCGAGCAACTAGGTATTTGTCTCATTCTGTGTATCATATACAGATGGAGATGGACAGAAGTAATTCCTTTGCTTTACAAAAAAAAATCAGAACTTTCCCTCCAGGGACAGCTTTAGTAAACTACTTATCTGCTTTGTTATTAAATGCTTCCAATAGAAATTATTTTGAAAATAGATGCTTATTTCCTTTCAGTATTTCAAAGAACTCTTAAATTTCTCTGCTTACTTTGCCTAGTTGATCTCTAAGATTACGCATAAAAACACTGAAGTAATACTAGAAGTTTACACTGTGTCATATTCCACTTTAGTATAACTTTTGTAATATTGCTTTGCTTGCTCAGAGACCCAGCAATCCTGGATAGCCTAGATCTGACAGAGGAAGAGAGGCGTGTATTGATTGACAATATTAACAGACGTCTGACACCGCAAGCAGTCAAAATCCGAGCTGGTGAGTTCTTTCCAGATGTTCATTAAACATATCTTGACACTTACGTTAGTGTATCTTGTTGCAAACTGTGAATTCAGTTACAACTAATGGTTCATAGTGCTGATATTTGAGTGGAACTGTTCAGAATTAAGACATCTTAAGGACTGCTTGCAAAATGCCTGTGTGGGCTCTATCCTGCAGTACAAGGTTGTTTGGCTTTTATTTTCTTCCCCTCAAACTGCAAATTTCGTGGACACAAAGCAGTTGTCCTGATATATAATGCAGTCCATCATTGGCACACGATGAATTTAAGTATTTTATAGTTACTACAGCATCCACAATGTTCAAGGTGTTAAATTCATTGATTGCTTAAGAGGATGATTGAGCTCTGTGAGCACGGCTGCAGCATACATCTTAGCCACTTGTCCATTAACATGTGAAAATAGTCTGACTTTGCTCTGGATGTATTTATAACTGTATGATTGTAATCATTCAACAGGATGTGTTAGCTCAAGCCTAACACCTCTCTAATGCATTCATAAAGTGTACAAGCTAGTTTGTCTCTTACTAAATTAGTGTGGACAGGTAAAGTACATGACTGTACTACTTAAGACATACTATAAAACATTAAAGCGTGCTTACCATTAAAGAGGTAGTTAATGTAGCAGAGTCACATTTTTAACTAGATTGAGAAATTGCCTCTGATCTGCAAGGATATACTGAAGAGCATTACCACTTGTTGATCATTGTGCAAAGAAAAGCCATATCCACTTGACAGCGAAGTCAAGAAGAGGGTGCAAAAAGGTAATGAGAAATTCCTTTACCTGTTATTTTAGATCACCGTGAGTTAACATAGATTTTTTTAAAATGTAAGTAGGATTTGGTTGCCATGAGGAATGAAATTGCTAATGTGAATAGCACTTGACTAGTTCTGAAAATTCCAATTCTGATTCCAAACCCAAGCAGATGGAGCTCGTTTAGCCCTGTAAGGCCTTCCATCTAAGAGAAGGACACTCTAATTAAACCTACGTCCTAAGGACTTCTTTGCCAGCGTCCAAGCTTGCTAGGCCCTGACAGATGAACCTTGGGACTAAAGGGTGGGTCCAGCTCTGCACATGCTGTGTCTCACCTAAAAAAAAAATCCATTGCACAGGCTCGAGGGTGCTATCCACTTTGTGAAGTGCTGTAGCAATGGGCAAGGCTTGAAACAGCAGGTGTTAAGATGCACCGGTAGCTGCAGACACAACCCCGCATGCAGGCGGTTCAGGACATTGGTCGCTAGAGACTGACCCGGAGATGACAGTCTCTTTCGGCGGCATCTTGAATGACCAAGCAGCCTTTTTTAAGGAGAGCACTGCTTGCTCCATTCGGAGAAGGGCCTAGAAAAGGTAGCCTAACCAAAGCTCATCTCCCTCTCCATCTGGTTGGTTAACCGTGGCCAACGGGCATCTTCCTGTAATGCGGTCACACAAAGATTAAGAGTCAAAGGCATACACCTGCCTTTAAAGGTGTACCTAAATTAACTCTCGCTTGTTGGAATATCAGAACTATGCTTGATTCTGCGGATAGTGGTCGTTCTGAGCGTCTTTCTGCCCTAATTGCCTACAGACTGTCACGCCTTAATGTTGATATTGCCGCTCTTAGTGAGGTTCATTTCCACGAGGAAGGCAGCCTTAGAGAACACAGTGCTGGTTACACACTCTTTTGGTCAGGTAAACCTAGAACTGAAAAGCATCTTTCAGGGGTTGGTTTTA
>VWZO01007484.1:0-11271 GCA_013396975.1 Bucco capensis
CCAACTGGATTGAACTCCGTTGACCACAACTTGCATCAGGAAGGATGTAAGTGGAGCTAGCATTGGTAGCTGTTATTGCAACCACTTCATGGGCTGATGGATTGACAAATCCTGCTCTGAAATAAGTGGACTTGGCAGTGCTTGTTAATGGTTGAACTTGATGATTTTCAAGGTCTCTTCTAATGATTCTCTGATTTGAAGCTCCTCTGCTGAGTCTGGGGTATTGGTCTGCAGAGCAGAAAGCTTTCACCTGGAGTTATCTGCAGGGCTAAACTGAAGAGTGTCTTCTCTCAGGATGTCCTCTTGCTTGCTTCTGTGGCTGATTTTTATGGTTTTAGAATTATCTGCTAGTCCTGGGACAGCAAGGACTTTGACAATTGAACACAGTTTCAGCTGGTGGCAGTGTCTGCACAGACCTTGTCCTCTCTACTTTGGCAGCATTCCCAAAGGATCACTGGGATATTTTCCCTTGGACTCAAGAGACAGTTTCTACCCAGACATTTCCTGCAGTCCTAGGAGAGTAAATGTCATCTTCTCTGCAAGCTGTGGCTATGCCAGCTGTCAGTGGAAACTGTTCTTCTGCTGACCATCACCCTGAGCTTGAGGGCCAGGGGATGTTGATGAGGTTGCCTTCTCCATCCCCACCCCATAGCAGGATTCACTCAGCTTTGCCAGGTTATGCTTAGAAGATGCCATGAGGAAGATATCTCCATCCTCTGCCTGGTCTGTTGCTGTGCTTACCTGCTCAGTGCACATGGGTGGCAAAAAGAAGTTCTCTCCCCTCCTGCAATACCAGCCCAGGAATTCTTCCCTTTCACATATCTGTCTGAAGGCTGTTGGAAGATCTCAGCTGCTTTCTCAAGACTAAACAACTCTGGTTCATTCTCATCACCTCACAGGTGATTCTGTAGACAGCTGAGGATTCATTGCTCTCCTCTTGGCTTGTATCCAGTCACTCCTTATCTTTAAACTCAGTGTCCAAATGTGGACAGTGTGTCCTGCATGGTCTTGTTTCTCAGGGAAAGCTTCACTCCTTTTCATTTAGATTTTAATCAGTGGAAGAGGAAATGATCCGGTGGTCAGTGTGAATGAGAGAGCTACCAGGCTCCTATCTCTGGGGTGAGGATCACCAAGCTCTTTATCATCATCATCACAGGACTCTTTAGCCTGGAGAAGAACAGAGCCAGAGGGGAGCTGCTCAAGGCTCAGCAAGAGCTCAAGGGTGCAGGGGGCAAGAGGCTGGGGCCACACTCTGCTCAGTGGTGCCCAGGGCCAGCCCAAGGGGCGATGGGCTTACACTGGAAGCCAGCAGGTTCCATGGGAGCAGGAGGAGCAAGTTGTTTGGTGTGAGGGTGCAGAGCCCTGGCCCAGGCTGCCCAGAGAGCTTGTGGAGTCTCCTTGTGTGGAGAGATTCCAAGCCCAGCTGGAGGTGATTGTGCTGGAGCAGGGGCGTTGGACTGGATGATCTCCAAAGGTCCTTTCCAACCCCCATCATGCTGGGATTCTGGGATTGCTTGGACATGCTTTGGAGGGCAGGCAGCCAGAAGGACAGCACATGGACACTGTAAAGCTGAGGAACACCTAGCTGCCCAAACACCAGTGCTTGGCTGGATGTTACCACATCAGGACTTTCCCAACAGATGTTCCTAGGCTGTAGGATGCATCCCTCTTTCCTGAGGCTCTGTGCTAGGTAGCTTGGCGTCTGTCACAGGTTATGCTTTACACTTTTTCCTGAAAACCTTCTCTTTGCTCTGTCTCCATAGCAGACTTTGCTTTTTCTTATTTTTTTCTGGAATTGGTCTCTTTTTGGACATTGTCCCAGGAGAAGTGCTGTGGGCACTACGCAGAGTACTGCTCCTGGACATGCCGAATGAACCCAGAGAAGACACCCCAGAAGCAGTTCCTCAGAGGGGCTCTGCTACAGAACAGGCTGGTTCCTGCAAGCAGGGCCTCAGGGAGGTCACTCTGGACATGGA
Organism: Bucco capensis; assembly: GCA_013396975.1. Classification (NCBI taxonomy): domain Eukaryota; kingdom Metazoa; phylum Chordata; class Aves; order Piciformes; family Bucconidae; genus Bucco; species Bucco capensis. The sequence goes on from VWZO01007484.1 coordinate 1,977, forward strand.
CCACCTCTGCCAGCAGCCTGCCCCTGGGGTCACTATCGTAGCCCCAGGTTGCTTGTCCCTGGGGCCATGCCCAGGTGTCCTGTCTGTGCCCCACATCCCAGTGAGCCTGCCTCCAGTGCTGTGTCCCATAGGTCTAGCCCCAGGGATCCAGTCCTGGGTTCAGTGTCACCAGCCCCGTGTCCCAGCTTTCCAACTCTTCGTCCTGAGTGTCCAGCCCTAGGTCCCATCTTCAGCCTCAGGTCATGGGCATCTGGTCCAGTGTCCTGGGTGTCTCCAACCCCATGTCTCAGGTGTCCAGCCCCAGGTTCAATCTCTAGCCCCTTGTCCTCAGTCCCATGTCCCTAGCTCCAAGTCCCTTGTATCCCCAGTCCCTTGTCCCAGGTGTCCAGCTCTGTGTTTCCAGCCTTGTGTCCTGGGTGTCCAGCCCCAGGTTCCATCTCTAGCCTCGTGTTTCAGGTGTCTCCAGCCTCTTTGTCCCAAGTGTCCAGCCCTGTGTCCCCAGCCCCGTTTGCCAGGGGTTCAGCTCTGGGATTCCATGCCCCCAGCCCTGTTCCCAAGGGCATCCAGCCCCATGCCCCATCTTCAGCCCTGTGTCCCAGGTGTCCCCAGCCCCTTTGTCCCGGGTGTCTAGCCCTTGGTCCCCACCCCAGTGTCCCGGAGTGCGGGCGGGGGCTGCGGGGCGGGGCTCGGGGGACGCTGCGGGCGGGGCGGGGGTCGCTGGTCGCGGGTCCTGCAGTGCGGCCCGGGCGAGCGCGGGGGAAGATGCCCAAAGCGGCGCTGCCGGGACACCGGAGAGGGCCGCGGCGGCCGGCGCTGGGGTAAGGCTGTGCCGGGGGAGCGGACCGGGCTGAGCTGGACCGGACCGGACTGGACCGGGCCGGGCCGGAGGATGCTCCACGTGGGCGACGGGGAGGGACTATACCCTCGNGGGAGCGATCGGGTGGGCAGCGGTGTCTCTGGCTCGAGCCCGGGCCGCGGAAGCTCTGATCCGTGCCCGAGTAAGGGGGTCGGGCAGCGGTGGCTCAAGCCCGGCGGAGGGGGTCGGGCCGCGGCGGCTCTGCCCCGGGCCTGGGGTAGGGGGTGTGTTTGTGTCAGGCCGCGGTGCCTCGCGGTGAGCACCGGGAGGAGGAGCGCGCCTGGGGGGGCCAGGCCGGGGCACCGGGAAGGCGCTGGCTCCGCCTGCTGCTACAGGTGGCCGTGCCGCGGGGGCTGTGGGCAGCGGGGGGGCCCAGCACCTATACGTACCGTAGGGTTGAGCGTTAGGGTCTCGTGGGGCTGTGCCAGCACCCGCCTGGCTGTCAGCGACCTGCGGTGAGGCCATGAGTATCGGGGGAGGGGGCACCGGCCTTCGGGAACCCTGCTCGTCCCTCCAGAGTGGCTTTTACCCAAATACCGTTAATTTTGCTAATATCAAATAAGGAAGGTGTTTGTGAAGTAGTGAGGATACGGGCGAAAAAGTGGTGGCTCCTCTTCTTGGGGCTCTGCCTGCTGCTTTTTCTGTCTAGTGAGGATAGTGAGGGTAGGGTGAAGAGAGAAGCATGTGGCTGCCTGCGGTGGTGGCTGTGGCTGGAGATGAGGGGCGAGAGCGTGGAATGTGTTATCCTGGAGTGCTGCTGTGGAGGGGAGCATCTGGGTGGGGAGTTGCTCGCTCTGCCTGGAGGATTTCTATTAATACCAGTGTATGTCTCACATGGCTGTAGGTGGGCCATACGGATCCTTCCTGCACCCGTCAGAGTGCAGCTTGAGTGCACTCACCAGCTGATGTGTGAAAGTTGGGTCCATGGGGAGCTGGTAGAGCATAGCAGAAGTTATCCAAGTGTCCTTAGCTAGCCTTTCTAGTAGGCAAAATGTATGCAGTCAGTTTCTGCATGTCAGGTTTCCTGTTTTAAAGCAGGCAGTGGCAGTGACAGATTTGTGTGGGGCTGAGCAGGGAGGGAACCAGCAAGTCTCATCCTTGAGAGTGTGAAGCTGGAGGTGCTGGCTCCAGCTGGGGATCTGTGGGGAGAAGGGAAGACCTTCAGCTGCAGGAGATGCAACTGAAAGCCTAAGAGATCCCTGATTTTACAAGAACTTTTCTTGTAAAGTTGCAGCCTTAGAACTGAACTTAAAAAGCAAGCAGAGAGAGGCCAAGCAGAGTATTTCTAATCCCAAGTCACAATGGATTTTCCATTTATATCCATTTGTACAGAGGTCAATGGAATCATAAGGCCCTGCTGCATTTTTGGGGGGTACTGTTGCATTTTGCATTACCTTGGAGTGGAAAATACATGTGTGTGGCAGTTTATGAATAGCTCTGCTATTTCTGCCTGTTGATCACCTGGATGATTTTGTGGCCTAGCTCCCCTGAAGGTATGGTTGCAGTGAGTGTTGGTGGCAAATTGCACGCAGGGTTTGGAAAGAAGCCCTGAGAAGTGACACTGAGCTGAGGTGATGGGAGGCAGGGTCGCAGGTACTGCTTCCTCCAGCTGCTCTGAGTTCAGGGCTATGATGCTTTCTGTTTGGAGGTTTTCTTTTGTGACCCTAAGCACTAGCAGCACGTGCTTGCAGCGTGAAGATTTCTGTTGGGTGTGAGTTCTGCTTTGGGCAGAGTATGTTCAGCCTGTGAGATTTGAGTCTGTGTGAGCTGGTTGCTGGCTGGATATTAAACTCTCCTCGAGGTGCAAGTCCCTGGATGGATTTTTAGGAACAATCCTCTAACCTCATGCTTACCAGCTGGTTTTTGAACTGGAGTGTGTTCTCTTGCCTACCTGTGGATTAAGAGTTAAGAAACACATGTGAGTATCTGGCTGGTGTGGAGGAGTTTGTAGGCCAAATTCTGGGTGAGCAGGAAAGGCACAGGGATGCAGGATTTCAGGAGGGAAAGTGTATCAAGGGGTTAGTGAAAGTGATGGGTTGTCTGTGAGAGAGTTTTGGCTACAAAGGCTTCACCTAGGGGAAGGAGAATTTAGTGCTGTTGTTTCTGCTGAAAGTTTGATGACCAAGTATCTGAGAAGTTTGAGGTCCCTACTTGTCTCTGCTTCAGGGAGTTGTTGACATCACTGTTCTGGAAAACTTCAGAGCTTCCCTGGGTGAAGCTTATTTTGTTGTGAATTTCATACCTGTGTAAAAAGCTGAAGAAAATGTTTTTAATACACCCCAAGTACATTTTGGTTTATATACTTTTTTTTCCCCAAAAGTTGTAGAGGAGACTGCTTCTACTAAACAGTCCTTTGCTCTTTCTCCATTGCTCTGTCCAGAGCTCCCCTACGGAAGCTCTCAGGATGCCTGAGATGAGCCTCATAAATGTGGCTGCTTCTGTTTGGGCTCGTTCCTGTGTTATGGGATGTAGGTTCTTGTCTAGGGGTGTGGTGCTTCTGGAAATTGGAGAGATTTTGTGTGTATCAGAGTTCTTTGGGGTTTGGTTTTTGGGGGTTTTTTTGGAGCCCAATTTACTGAAGAAAGACAACCCTGTTGCCCTGTGGGGCAAAGAGCATCCCTCAGTGTGGAGCTTTCTGTGTATGTAGATACTACTTGGGACAGCTGTGGTGGCAGGGGCTGCTCTGTGCAGAGCTGAGGACACCCGTTTGTGCAGGGGTGGGGAGGTGTGTGAAGGTGTGGGGTGGGTTATGACAGCTGCAGGAGGCACCTGGAGTTGGTGAGAGCTCTGAGTAAGCCTGTGCTAGCCCATCCTGTGATAACAGAGTTGTTGGAGTGTGGGAGCACCGAGGCAGGACTTGGTGCAGATGCTGCAGCCAGGGATAAGGTGAAGGTGCTGTGAGAGAGCTGAGAGCTGATGGCAGTGTGTGAGGTGTCTCAGGGTAACTCACCTCGCCCTAGGAAGCAGCAGCGTTGGGGAGTTACAGCACCCGAGAGGCCTCTGGGGCCAGGCTTTGTCTGGAGCAGAGCTGGCCAGAGAAGGGCAGGGAGGGAGCCCGGGGTGGGCTGTGCTCCTCAGCTCCGTGCAGGATTGAAACAGAGAAGGAAGAACAGTTTGTACGATACTCATCACCCTTCCACCGAGGAAAGGAGGCTTTGGGCACATCCCTCTTTTTACCTAGGTGATTCGTGTCTCCTTACCTGTAAAAGGCAGGCGACTGGGTTCCTAAGGAGGTTTTTGTCTTTTGTCCCTCGCCTTCCAAGTTGGGCTGATCCTGCGTAGGCTAAACGGGGAGAGCAGAGGGGAGGAGACTTGTGTAATGAGGGAGGAGGGGAGAGGGCCTGGCCTTGCAGGCGGTCTCTGCTTAAGAATCTAAGGCAGGAAACAAAGGATGAGCTGCACTTGGAGAGCAGCGGGCACCTGGCAGCGCCTGGCCCTTGCATAGGTTGCCAGCACTCGCCAGAGCCTGCGGAGAACAAACGGGGGTGGCTTGGGTTTGATGCTCGCAGCCCTGGCTCCTCCCGGGGTTGGTTTTGTTCGTGCCGAGGCAGGCAGTGCCGCAGAGAATGTCTCGAAGCTCCTGATGGACGAGCATGTAAAATCGTTTGCAACTTTGCCGTTGCCTCGCTTGTCTGGAACGTGGGAAGTGTGGAAGCTCCAGGCACAGCCAGCTCGGGGCTCGGTGCCTGCAGCCTCAGTCAGAAGGGGTTGGGGTTTGCATCTCTGTACCAAGATGTCTCTTCAGAATCTTTGTCTATCCGAGCCAGGAGTGCAGAGGGAAGCTTTTGCTATGGAGTGGAAGGAGATTCCTGTGTTCCTGTGTTGTGACATTTAAAGGGCACAGAAGCGTTTTAACAAGGTTCAGAATTCATCAAGGCTGCTTCACTGCTGAGGTTCCCTGTGCCATGCAGCCAGCAATCCTGCTGCTCCTGGCTTGGGGGGGGGGTGCCTTTTTCATCCTTCCCCACTTTGAACCTCTCAGGTGTCCATAGGTGCCCTCAAAGGCTGTGTCCTGCCAAGCCTGCTCCTGCCAGAGGGACCCCAGGAGCTTCCAGAGCACATCAGCCACTTACTTCCTTTCTATTTGTTTTGCTGAGCAAGTTTCCTGTCAGCTTTGGGCTGTAGCTTTGTTCCCCAGGATGCTCTTGTTCCAGAGAAGTTTGTGATAGTATTGCCTTTTTCAAGACTTAATCAGAATAAAAGTTTTTTTTCTTCTGAATATTTCAGTGCTTTTCCTTTGGGCCAAGCTTCCCCAGGAAGAGACAGGACTCTGAGCCATCTCAGGTGGGTTTTATTTCAGACATATGTGGACTTTGAGCACCTTTACAGGTCCATTGCAAAATTACTAGAAGATAAACAATCAGCTTTTCTTTTTATGTATAAAATACTGCTTCTGAGTGTGTCTGGCTCTCTTGTCGGGAAGTTCAAAGTGCACAATTCATTCTAATGTATTACTGTTAAAATCACTGAGACACTAAAGCATAAATTGGAGTTGCAGGTCTTGGAAGAGGAAGCAGTGTCATAATCCTCATGTAACAGGAGTTTCTCTCCTTGGCTTTACTGATGGCAGTGACAGCTCTGACCTGAAAGCTGCTAGAGTTGGTTATTTCTCTTTCTGGACTGAGGCATGTAACTCTTGATTTTTAAAATGCTTTCAGATTTGTGTATGGAGCCAGTCTCTACTCCTGTCTCCTTATTCTTTCTCTCTGTGTCATCTCCTGACCTGAGTGCTTATGCAGCTTTGTAGTGAACTGGTCCACTGAGGAACAACCAGTGATCAAGTGTTCCCTCCTCTTCTCCCCATCCTCTAAAGATGGATGATGTTCCCCATCTGGTTAACTGTGCACTGGCATGAGCACTTCCATGCTTCTGCATTGGTGATGGTGGCAGGGAGGAGCTCCAGGGGAGGAGAAGCAGCTTGGGAGCAACCAGGGCCAGGAGCTGTCTAAGCAGATGCTGTGTGGGGTGACCACAACTTCTCAGTTGTGAGTCCTTTGAGAGACTTTTTTTTCAGTTTTCACTTTTAGTATAACTCACCTTAACCTTGTCTCTCAGCTTTTGGAGAGCTTTAAATACTTTGATTCTTTCTAGGAATTTTGTTTGTTTGTTTGTTTTACTGTTTTGCATAAACAATCTGACTTGGCCCTATTGGTTTGCCACTGCCCCACACTAGAAATTCTAGGCTTATGCTGTTTATTCAGACCTTTCCTCTAATAAAGAAGAGAGTATGTTGAAAAAGATGCTTTTTCCTTTGAGGGTTTGTTTTTTTTTTCAGAAGACCTAGAGAGGTTGTTAGGATCTTTCCACCACTGTGGTGGAGCAGGCTCTGCGCTGTTGAAATAGTTAGAAAGGCTTCTTTCTCTCATTCTGTGACAGCTTCATTATTTCAAGTTATTCTTGGCCTTCAAGTAGAAACCTTGCAGCAACTAACCTGCATTTGTGGCCTCAGAACTAACAGAAGGTGACCGTAATAACAGAGCTCAGCTCTTCTCAGCAGCATTTGAACCTCCTTGGCCTTGATTTGTTTTCAGCAGGTAGAAGTTGCATTGAAATGATTTTTCTTCTCCATAGAAAAAACCCAAGGGACTCTTCACATGTAGGTGCTGCTTCAAATCTTTTGAGGTTCAGCACTTGCATTTGGTGAAGTTGCTTTGAATTGAGTTGTTGAGCTCTCAGGTGTGCAGCGAGCAGCCCGTTAGTGAGGTGTCATTGGGATATGACCTTGCGTCATCTGAATGGCATCCTTGCTATGTTGGAGAGTGGAGGGTGTTTGTAGGCTGGGGAGGAGATCACCCTGCTTCACACCCACCTTCCCAGCACAGTGAGGGTTGGAGAGGACTTCTGGAGATCATCCAGGCCAACCCTCCTGCTCCAGGAGGCTCACCCCCAGCAGCTTGCCCAGCATCACCTCTAGCTGGGCTTGGACTCTCTCCACACAAGGAGACTCCCCAAGCTCTCTGGGCAGCCTGGGCCAGGGCTCTGCACCCTCACACCAAACAACTTTCTCCTCCTGCTCAGATGCAACCTGCTGGCTTCCAGTGTGTGCCCATTGTCCCTTGGGCTGGCCCTGGGCACCACTGAGCAGAGTGTGGCCCCAGCCTCTTGCCCCCTGCACCCTTGAGCTCTTGCTGAGCCTTGAGCAGCTCCCCTCTGGCTCTGCTCTTGTGCAGGCTCAGCAGCCCCAGAGCTCTCAGCCTTTCCTCCTGCCACAGCTGCTCCAGTGCCCTCAGCATCTTGGGAGCCTCTGCTGGACTCTGTGCAGCAGTTCCTTGTCTCTTTTGACCTAGGGAGCCCAGAACTGGAGCCAGGACTCAGCTGTGGCCTCACTAGGGCAGAGTAGAGGGGGAGGAGAACCTCCCTTGACCTACTGCTCACACTCTTCATGCACACCAGGTGACCATTGGCCTTCTTGGCCACAAGGGCACATTGCTGGCTCCTGGTAAACTTGTTGTCCTCCAGCACTCCCAGGTCCATCTCTGCAGAGCTGCTTTCCAATCTATTCTTAACCCCTTCTATGTAATATGGCTGAAAAAAGTCTTCTAACACTACTAACAAGACTTTGAAAGAAAAAGGATAAGTAAGGCTAAGGTGGTAACTGACCTATTTGCTCTTAAAATGTCTCCCACCCAACTAACCTATGTTAAGTATGACAGCTGTGTGTGGAGTGAGCTTCTACTCGGTATGTACTAAGATGAAATATGCAAGTTGCAAGCTGCAGAAAACCGGAAATGAGAGAAATTAAGGGAAAAAAGAGGCATTGTTATGATGCTAAACGAGAATGTGATGAGTACTTTGTACTTCGTGTAGTTGTATACTGCAGTCATAACACATTGACTTGTTTTTGCTTTATGCATAAAAAAAGCTTACCCAGCAGTGCTGCTTGTAGCAGTGCAAAAGGTGATGTTACAGCATTAAAATACAACAAGAAAAAGGAGCTGGAGTCATTTGTGCCTGCTTTGTGTCAGGTTGGAGGCTTTCATGTGAAACCAGGTGTTTAAAAGAAAAAAAATCTCTCTTCCATCTTGCTGTTAATGGAAAGGTTTCCAAGGTTTTGACCTGTAATATCATTGCATCAATTCAGCTTTGTCATTCTTGGCTTTGCAGCTTGTCAGCAGTTAACTTCCTTTTCCTTGCTCCTTATTGCTGTGTAATCCTTAAGTGTTCAGAATGCCTTCAAAGACTTGTCATCAAAGCTGAATGTGCTGTTCAAGGGAGGGGAGAAAGGAGCCCAAGGAGATGTTTCTGATCTTAGTCAAATGTAACACTCCTGGGAGAAGAAATTGTGCTTGAAAATGAGCATTTGTTATTGGAGCCAACTAAATGAGAAGTACATCTGTGATGAGACAACTGAGTGAGAAGTACATCTGTGCTGATGTCTCCCCTGTCAGTTTGTGTGTGGTTTATTCTGTCTTCGTTTATACCTGGTCTGAATCTTCTCTTTCTGTATAAAAACATTTTAACATGGTCTGCAATTGATTTGTCTCTTCCACAGTAATCATGAAAGGGAGTTAATGAGAACAGTAGAGTTTAATGAGAGTTTTCGTTCCTGGAAGTTTAGCACGTGTTGCTTTTCATGAGGGAAATAAAACCTGCCTCTCCTGAGCTGCAGCAGGTGCTGCTGTTGGAGTCCAGAGGGGTTGAATTTCCCTCCTTCCTTCTCTTTTGGTGTGTTTTTACAGCCCCAGTGGTAAGAAGTTCCGGAGCAAGCCCCAGCTGACTCGGTACCTGGGCAGCTCCATGGACCTCAGCACCTTTGACTTCCGCACGGGGAAAATGCTGATGAATAAAATGACCAAGAACAGGCAGAGGATGAGATATGACTGCTCCAACCAAGCCAAGGTAAGGCTAAGATGCAGGGGCAGCTTTGCCCTTTCTCTCTGCTCTGGTACTGGCCAGGCTTCCTCTGAGAACGATGGCGGTGACTGTGGAAATGAAGTGGTTTGTAATTAATGGAGTAAGAATCGTGGAATCACCGAGGCTGGACAAGTTCCCCAAGATCATTGTGTCCAACAGTTAACCCAGCACTGCCAGGTCACCACTAAACCATGTGCCTAAGTGCCACACTACATGTGACTCCACCCCTGCCCTGGGCAGCCTGGGCCAATGCTTAACCACTCTGTCAAGGAAGAAATTTATCCTAATAGGCAACCTGAACAACTTGAGGCCATTTCCTCTTGTCCTATCACTTGTCACCTGGGAGAAGAGATCAACCCCCACCTGGCTTCAACTTCTTTTAAGGGAGTTGGAGAGAGTGAGAAGGTTTCCCCTGAGCCTTCACTTCTCCAGACTAACCAACCCCAGTTCTCTAAGCTGCTCCTCAAAAGATTTATCCTCCAAACTCTTCTCTTTAAACTAGCTGACCTTCCCTTTAAACTAGGCCCGAAGCGGGAAGGGGATAACACCAGGCTCACTAGAGATGAGCCTAAGGCCAGCCTTCAG
>VWZO01007485.1:264-38802 GCA_013396975.1 Bucco capensis
TTGGTCTTGTAGAAGCTCCTGAGGTTCACCTGGGCCCACCTCTCCAGCTTGTTCAGGTCCTTCTGGATAACATCTTGCCCCTCCAATGTATCAATAGCACCCCATAGCTTGGTGTCTTCTGCATCCAGGTGGTCAGCTCACATTAGCAAGCAACACCAGCCAGGAGCACCAGGTCCTCCCACCTCACTGGTGAAGGAAGCCTTTGCAACCCATTCCTCTTGCACTTGGGGCTGCTGTGGAGACCACAGCTGGATGTTCTTCAGCCATATATTACCACATCTACATGATTTTTAACAGCCTGACTGCTTCATGCCTTCACAGGTCAGCTACCACATCAATGTCTCTGTGCTGCAAAGGAACAATAAGTTAGGAGGATGCTGCATGTGATTGCCTCTACTCGAGGTGAAATTCAGAAGTAGTCACTTAGGGCCCCTCAGAAATTAGCAGTAGCTCAGTTAGAGTAAGCAGCAAGTATGCTTGAAGTAGCTAGTAAGCATGTTTGCAAGTAGTCTTAGCTTTTAGAAGTTTTCCAGATCCTCAGAAGTGTAAAGAAATCTAAAAATCAAGAAGATATGCAAAACTTCTACACTCTGACATCTTCTTCCAAATATTTGATACCATGGCAAACATTTTTAACTCTTCATGCCCTGTCTCAGCTGCCATCCCCCCCTTTTCTTACAATGTTACCTTGTCTCCCAGGCTCTTGATTATTAAATGTTCAGAAAGTGGATGCTTGTTTTCTTGCATAAGTCCCCTGCATATTTGCTTTCCCTTAGAAGTTGAATTTGAGGTCACCCAACACAGCACCTTGGCACAGTTTAAGATGTTTTATATATTCATATTGAATAATCTAAACTTACTATGAGAGGCAATGAAACCTAAAGGGTTATTTAGCAGAAGTGAAGCCACTCAATGCTTTTCTTGATGTAATTCTAATATTCTATCATTCTAATATGCTAATATTTTCTTGGTCCTATTCCAGAGCTTCCAAAACAGTGAGATTTTCTCATCAAAGATCTGTTTCCATAGGCAATTTAGAGTCTAGCTACAGAGTTAATGAAGATGTATTATAGCAACAGTATCCATGGAGCTTAGGCTTTTCCATCTGAAGGAGACAGGTTTGGATTTTCTTCTGCTCTAGCTTACCCAGCAAATGTAAAACTTCCCTAAAGACTATGAAAATATGGAGCTGTGTAGCAACCAGAGTCACACAGAGGTATAGATTTTATCATTCACCTCTAAATTATTTTCTAAGCAGTCACTGAAAAGCACTCTGAAATCATTGCTGGATGGTAGGGCTGCTCCCATCCAGTGCTGACACACAATATTGGCTCTACCCCTGCTGTCCACATCTTCTCTTACTCCATAGTGTCACACTGGAGCATCAGCTCCATCTCTCAAAGGCCAGGAGTAGCTGGAATCCATCAGGCAGCAATGGCCTGAGCTGAGCCACAGGGTGGGTGGATGTCTGAGTAAACAGCTACTAGTAATACTTCGAGCAGACAGTTTCTGGGCAATCCAAATTAGCATCCATATAGGAAGAGGAAGACTGCTTGGCCTTGGAAGTGGTTTGTGTGATGCCAGCAGCACTCCTGCCACAGGTGAGGAACCACAGCTGATGTCACTCTGCCCTGAAATAGATCAAGGCAGTGCTACCTTTGTACTCCACAGAACAAGACATGCAATGAGTGAATTATTTAGTGGTGATTCACAGCCTCTGAATATTCTTACCCTATTTAGGAGAGCACAAATCAAAGAGCTGTTAGGAGGTTTTTCTCATCATCTCATACATTTGATGCATTCCAGACAGTTTGGGCAATAGGTTGGTACTTCAGCTATGAAGCAACTTGCTTTTTTCCCCCCCTCTCCTTTTCATTAATTCCATATTTTTAAGTAGTAAAAAATATGATACAATGCTGAACACTAAAATGAAATCAAGAATTATTTCTCCTCTGACTCCAAATGCCTGTCGAAGGGCATTTTATAGCTAAGGTGCAACAGAACAACTTGTAGCTTCTCTTGCTGAGGAATTTCACAGAATCAAGGAATCATTCTGGAGATCGAGCCCAAGCATCCACCCATGCTCACCACTAAACCATGTCTCCAAACACCACATCTACATGATTTTTAAACACTTCCAGGGATGGTGACTCCACCACCTCCCTGGCAGCTTGTTCCAATGCCTGATAACCCTCTCAGTGAAGAAATTCTTCCTAATATCTAATCTGAACCTTCTCTGGAGCAACTTGAAGCCATTTCCTCTTGTCCTATCACTTGTTACGTGGGAGAAGTTCCCTCACCTCACCTCACCACAACCTCCTTTCAGGCAGCTGTAGAGAACAAGAAGGTCCACCCCAGAACCTCTTTTTCTCCAGGCTAAACAACCCCAGTTCCCTCAGCTGCTCTTCATAACACTTATGTTCTAGACCCTTCACCAATGCTGGCAGAGCTGACCAGAAAGCATCACTCTTACCAAAACCTGACATCAGCTTTACTCTCCCTTGGTCTTTTCTGATGTATATTGCCTGTGTTGTATCTTTTTCTTGTAAGAGAAAGAAGTGAGTCCACTGCTTCTGGGACAAATTCAGAAAAGATGCATTGAAAGGGGTCACATCTCTCTGAATTCTTTCAATTAGCTCCCTTTCTGTCTTTGGGGGTTTAACTTCTTCAAACACATGCAGAGGTGGGGAAAGTGCCCATTAGAATTGCTCCATATGGCTGAGAGCAGCTGGCAGAGAGCAGGCTGCTGTGTTCCTTAGACACTTTGCATGGCAGTAGGAGCAATAACTTGATTTAATGGCAAGTTGGGATGGGAAGTCTGGGGAAAGTTATGGATAATCAAGTGGTGAAGTTAACAGGCATAAGTTAAACTCCTTGGACATGTGTTTCCACTCAGAATATAAGAGGCTAGAGTTTGCAGCAATTTAAACAGAATTAAACTACAGAAAAGGAAAGCCTTTTTATTCTTGCAGAAGAGCACCCATATGGTGTTTATCAACCTGCATGCTTACATTTCACCTTTATTTGATTAACTTCCCTGCATGCCTTTATAATAGGCATGGTCTAGGACTTTTTTTCTTGTTATAACTTCTACCAAACAAACTGTTTAAAGTGTTTGTATTTAAGCATTCACAACAGGAAACTTACTTGTCTAGAAATGGCCAAGTTTTTGAAGCTCTATGTTTTCTCTTTACTGTCTCCTTTTACTTCTCTCTCCACCATCCTGCTGCCCCTACCCATCATATTTCAGAATATCAGAGTCACTGCTGGTTAGTACAAGGTCTGCTGCTACCTTCTCTATTCATATTATGCTGGGGTTTACCCATATAGAAAATATTATAAACTGATTCATGCATAGTACATCTGGGAAATTTGTGGTTATTATTTGTGTGTTATTCCTATGCGATAGACAATAGGCTAGCAAAGGCATAGAGTGCTTTGGGAAAACTCTATCAAAGAGTCGGGCGAAATAAACACTTGAAGAAAAGTCCAAAGCTCAGTGTTTCTAGAGCCATTGTGCTGTCTACTCTTTGCTATGGTTCCCAAGCATGGCTCATCTATGGCCACCACCTACGACTCTTGGAGCGCTTCCAGCANTCCTATGCTTGTAGAAGGAAAAAATGCTCAAGGTAGCAGTCCTTATTTAGTGTGCTTTTGAGTATTGTCTGGTTTAATTTTTCACATACATTAGTGGATTTTGAGAGCAAGTAGTTCTCATGAAAGTTTTAAAGGAGCATTTTCTAACCTGTTGAAGTGAGCAGGAAGCTTCCTGGCTTCTTCAAAATCCATTCCCATTATCCATGTTTCATACAGGCTAACCACATAGGCTTTGTTTGCCCTTTTTTATCTTTTACAGGTTAACTGAATGATTAAAGAGTTCACTGAAGTGAATATTTTAGACCAAGAAGGCCAAAAAGCTCATCATCAGAGCTATTCAGGTCACTTGGCTTAACCACTAACAACCAACACAGGCCAAAAAAATATTTTCTTCTACTGAGTGATTTGGTTCTCATGCAAATGTATAATTACCAAAAAATGACCCAGATTGTTTATCCCAGAGAGCATCTGTTCTGCTTTTCTATAGTTGTTTAGTTTGGCAACTTACCATGCAAAGCAATTTGTAGCTGGTATATTAAATTGACCAGTCTGAGAATTACACTGGGCATTCTGAATCAAGTACTTTAACAACCTATTAAAAAGTTTGTAACACATGAGCCTTGAATATTCCACCTGGAATATTCAGCCCTACAGTTAGGTTTTTGAAAGAGAATAAGGCATGGATTAATTAATTCTCCTTTTTTGGTTGCCTGTTATGCACACCTCCACTCACCATATAATATCATAATATATATCATAATAGATCTGTGTAAATAAATATACAGTGACTTTATTGCCAAGCTATATTGCTGCTTCTGTACTTGGAGTATTTTTGTTCTGTCTTAGCCTTGGTATCATCAAGCTCCCTCCTATTGATTTCTTCACTTTGTTTTTTATAAACCCAGTCACTTGGAATAGGAAAACCTGCTAAATCTGAGAAAGAAGTTAATATTATTTTGACACATTATTGATACTTTTCTTCCAAGCAAAGTAATTCTCTACTGTCTGTGAGATATATAAAACAATAAACAAACCTACTTACTAAAGATGCTGGCATTTGACAGTCTTGGCCTTAATCACACTGCAATGTGATTGACTCTTACTAAAATAAGATCCCCTTTAGTTATCCTCCATTAAACAGCATGACCTTTTCAGTACCACTTTACATGTTTCAGAATGAACCATTCCACTTATGCCAATGAAATCTCCAAAACCAGGCTGTAGTTGTCCTTCCCTAGATGTCCCAGAGAAGCCAGAGGGAATTTACTGTTGGTAAATTTGGGGATAATGCAATAGAGCATTTCCATTTTGCTCCTTACCCAGAGTCTCCACATGTAGTTTGCTACAGAGGAAAGAGAAACTTGCAAAACAAACCATATACTACTGTGCTCACCAAGTCATTGTACAAGGAACTTCAGAATTATTTGTGACCAAAAGTTAGGAATTGTTTCCTGCTGTTCAGTCCATGCCTGGCTGGAGATATTTTCATAGAATCCTAGAATGGTTTGGGTTGGAAGGGACCTCTGGAGCTTATCTAGTCCAACCCCCCTGCAGTGGCCAGGGACATCCCCAACTAGAGCAGCTTGCCCAGAGCCCTGGCAAGCCTCACCTGCAATGCCTCCAGGGATGGCAACTCAGCCACCTCCCTGGGCAACCTGGGCCAGTGTTCCACCACCCTCGTGGGGAGGAACTTCTTCCTAATGTCCAGTTTAAATCTACTCTTCTCCAATTTAAAACCATTGCCCCTTGTCCTTTCCCTGCAGGCCTTTGCAAACAGGCCCTCTGCAGCCTGCTTGGAAGTTCCCTTTAGGTACTGGAAAGTCACTAGTAGGTCACCCTTTCCAAATGAATTCCCTATTCTCCTACCAGAGAGGGCTTTTAATTCTAGGTAACACACAACACACCTGTGCTCTTTTTTCTCCTCTTGTTGCTTCGTTGCATTTCATTCCCAAAGTGTCTGTCAGCTCCAAATAACAACTTTCTGTCCTTCCTATCTGACTAAATTTGCCCAGTTTAGTTTTGGTTAACCTCTTGTCTTCAGAACTTGAAAGACATGAAAGTGCAACACCTGGCACAAATTCTTGCATGGAAGCACAGGGTAGCATGCTTTATATCCTCAAACTTACTCTTAATGCAAGGCACTGTTACTTCATCTTACAGTGTTTTTTTCTCTGGGGAACTCAAGAGGTAATTCAGAAGCTATAGATGTGTTTGCAATTTGTTTTCCTGTCACTGAGCATTATGCAGCTCCAGGAATGCAATCTCTCAAGCATCAGACACAAACTAGTTTCCATTTCTTGAGCCTCCACAAGTATACTGTCTCATAAGCAAAAATAACACCATCTTTCTGTAATCAACAAGAAATATTACTTCTAGGGAAGTTTCAGGTACTAGAATTATTTAGATGTGGCCACCTACTATTTTTGCACATTCTTCCAAAGCAACAACAACAACAAAAAAAAGATAAAGACTAGCTTTTAATCTACATCTCCTGAAACTAGGATTTAACAATCTGTATCCTTATCTCACAAAAATGTGATAAACAAACTCCTTAATAAACATTTTTATTCTTTGCTTAAACATCAAGCAAACCTCTGCAGTCTCTGGCTGTTGCATGCTGGTACACAATGTTCTGTTCACCCACTCACTGAAGAAAAATAAAGCACTCTGTGAAACAGTGGAAAAGAATTTTCCTGAAGATTATGCAGGTGTTTCTTTGAAGTGTGAAGAGAATCACAGAAACACAAAGGTTGGAAGAGACCTCTAGGATCATCAAGTCCAACCATACCCATCACTAACATGCCCCTAAACCATGGCCCTAAGGAGAGCAGCTAAATGTTTCTAAGACATCTCCAGGGATGATGATTCCACCACCTCCCTGAGCAGCCTATTCCAAGACTTAACAACCCTTTCAATAAAGGAATTCCTCCTTAGATCCAATCTAAACCTCCCCTGGTGCAACTTGAGGCCATTTCCTCTTTGTCCTTTCACTGTTAACTGTGGAGAAGAGACCAACCCCCAGGTCACTACAATCTCCTGTCAGGAGAAAGCTGATGATCACCAGACAGAATTACATTTTTTTGGTCAAATAGTTAACAATAAGAGATAGAGGAATCCAAAGGAGAGAGTATTCAAAGCCAGTGGGAAGAATATTAGTGGTGATAGGCAAAAGATTAACAGGACACTGTTTTCAGGAGCTTGTTTGCTAGTCTGGACACAGGGAGCATCTCTGATTCTTCTGTTGTGAGAATCTGTGTGTCACAGCTCACTCAGGGGATCTCTGGAGGAGGCATATTCCCTTATTAGGATGTCCTTTTGGAAATACAACATGGAAAACTACAATTGAAGTGTTAGAGTCAGCAACATAGCTCTTTAGGGTCCAAGTAATCAAAACTGTGTTCTGTGCATCACAGAATCACTGAATGTTAGGGGTTGGAAGGGACTTCTGGAGATCACCTAGTCCACCTCCCCTGCAAGAACATCATCATTTGTTATTTATTTATTCAGACAAAAATATTACATCCTGATTATTCTATGTAAATACAGTAAGGATAATTTAGCTCAGTGCAGGGTCTGATGGGGCATATTATCAGTGTAATGTCTGCAAGGTACCAGGAAACCAAATGAACAAAATTACAGACAACCTCAATTTGATGCAGGTACAATTATATCTCTCAGCAGGGGTAAGTTACAGAAAGATCCATTTATGTAATTACTTAGCATATAGAAAAATCACATTTCTAGACTAGGCCAACATTTCTACAGTGTCTAATGTCTCCCTTTAACATCACAAAAAACTGTTTTTCAGTTCTCTTCTCTTGCAATCTTACTGTATTTTGATCAAGGATCCAAAAGCTGAATATAGGCTTCATGTGTGAATCAAATTTGTAAGATCTCAGCTTGATTCATAGTAAGAGATCTAGGTGGTTGTTTTTTTTTAACCAACAGACCTTTCTCTGGTGGCCTGCATGGTTTTGAGTACTTCTAAAGGCACAGAGGGTGGATGGGTAGCCCCTTAGCCTCCTCCTGTGGGCAGAGGAAAGAAATGGTCCTTTGGGGAATGACTCGTTGCCTGGAAATAGCATTGAAGAGAGATGAAGTAAATAGCCCTCTGACTGTGCCTCTTTCTTCACTGGCCACAGAGAGACAGGCTTGGTCTCAGTGCCTAGCTGACACAGCCAGCCAACATTGGACAAGCTGGGTCCCACCCCACAGGTCAAGGTAAGGTGCTTTGTGACCAAGTGGTGCTTAGGTCATCGTGGCTAGGCTTCATGAACAAAGATCCAGGGAGGGCTCCATCCACGCTCCTCATCAGCGCCTTTTCCAAGCGCGCTGATAAAAAGAGGATAGCAGATAGCACCCTCGAGCCTGCACTAGGGATTTTTGTTAGGTGAGACACAGCATGCACAGAGCTGGACCCACCCTTTAGTCCTAAGGTTCATCTGCCAGGGCCTAGCAAGCTTGGACGCTGGCAGCCAAGTCCTTAGGACAGAGGTTTAACCTCTTAGCTGGAAGGCCTTACAGGGCTAAACGAGCTCCATCTGCCCGGGTTTGGAATCAGAGTTGTCCTTCTCCTAGGATGACTGCCAGAAGGCTAATGAGCTCATCCTACCCATCCAAGGATTCTAGGAACATGAGTCTCACTCCCCACACTTTCCTGTGGACAATGAGTTTAATGCTCCCTCTGCTGTCGGCACAGTTATGGCACCAGGGGCCACAGGAGATCACAAGGGATTGTCAGACTGTGCCTGGGTGCTGAGGTATGAGCAGGGAAATCCTCCTCACAGCCTTGAGACTGCCCTTGATGCACTGTCCTCTGCCACCAGAGAGAGATGCACACCAGCTATTTGGTGGATATGGGCCCTTGGAACAACATTCATATAACCACATTCATATAACAAAATGCTGCTTTTCCAGTGTTTTTAACTGCTACTAATTAAGAATAACAACAACAATGCAGCAATCAGTGAAAAAAGAAACCCTAGCTTTCTAGCTAGCTCTGGTCAGCACAAAGCTCAAGACATTTTAAACAGTCAGGTATTTTAATACCATGCATTTCACATGCACTCCACAGCAAGCACAATTAGGCTAAGCTTTCTGGCCTAATGCCTGTGGAAGTCATCACTTGTACCTCGCCAAGTTTCCCTAGCAGGACACAGCACTTTCTGCTTCCTACTTGATGTTATTGCCATGGACAGAATGTCTTGAGTGCATTTGTGTGTTTTAAATACCTTGAGTACCTAGACCACTGTGTTTGTTTGAACAGCACTATATGAAATGAAGTTATTCTAGTATTTCATCAATATTACATACACAGTGTGATGCACAGCATTTGTTTTCCTGTAGAAATGTGTTCTTTTCATCATGTTACCCTTCTTTCTTTTTCCTCCTCTATTTTTTTTATGAAGATGCTTCCTAGGGCATGGTAAAAATCAGTTTATAGAGGTAGGGCTCTACATTTGTATATGCTCTGTATTTGGAATTTGTCTCCTAGCACAGCATACATAATTTATAATCTGAAATAAATCTACAGCATATTAATGAGTGGATATATAAAGATGTTTTAGTGTTACTCAGATTTAGAGTTGGATGGGTACAAGGTCACTGTACAAGCAACGAGCACAACATCTTGATAAGGAGCTTCCTTAAAAGTGCTCAGACTTAGGTTAGAGCTGTGCAGAATCCTTGCCTTGAGCTCAGCTCCATAAGGAGTTGTTTTTCCAAGCTGGAGATCAAAAGGCAGCAGGGAGCCAAAAGATTTGCCCTGCAGAAAGTGGGGCAGGGAGGAAGATTCTGGGGGCTGCAGGCTGCTGGCAAGCCCTGGCTTATTCCCACAAATGAAGGAAGGGAGAAGTTGCAGCTACTGAGGGGCTTCAGGAGCATCACAAGCATAGGCAAGACTGGATGGGGATGTGTGAGCACTGTAATCCATTTGTTTTCTAACCAACCAAACCAGAAAAAGCCATTTGGATAATTCAGTATCACAACAGGCACTGATAATGTGATAGAGCAAGTGGATGGAAAACACAGTGGAAACATTGACCTCTTGCTTGAAAGATGTTCATGCTAGAGATTGCAAAAAGATCTGACTCCTACACAAAGACTGTGGTGTAAAGAGAAATCTTTATAGCTAGCATTTTTAGTTGGAAGTGTAGTCAAATAGAACTGGAGGAAAATCAAGGCTATTTTGATGAAAATACTGATTTAGATACTATTTTCTCTTTAGGTGGGATGTAGGTGTTGGGCTTCTTTTAGTATTGCTTATTGACTCTATTTGAGCTGCTGAGGTTTTACATCTATTATGACTAGAAGGAATTCTAGGCACATAAACTGAAACTTTTATTCTCATATATTTTGACCTTACCACAAGATGGAAAATAAAAATAGTGGAAAATAAAAACAGTTGAAAAATCAAGTGAAGGCAAACACTTGCTAGAAAAAGTGTCATCTCAAGCTCCTGCCAGAGTTGGTAGTCCTTGTTAAATCCACCAGAAGGGCACTTGAAGCTGGTCTGTCAGGAAAATGTAGACAACAGAAGAACTTAAGTCACTCCTAATGGTGTTTTTAGAGAAAATACTACTTCTTCCTGTAAGGTAGGAGTCATCAAAATCAGTTGAAATCACAGATTTTTCACAAAGAAAGAGTACAGAGAATCCTGTGCTTCAGCTGGAGGAGTCTGAGAAACTACATGTTGTCCTTAATAAGTGACAACTTTACTGATATTGTTATGTCCTTTTAACCAGTAACTGCCTGGTTATAGTTGCTTGCTAGGTTTAATTCCTAGTCCCTGTCAGACCTCTACAGACTTTTGCTGGCTGTTAGCCATGTAACAGCACCTGATTTGTACAGCAGAGGTTAATATTCCCCTTGCAGTTTAATTTGCATTGCAGAGGTTTAGTCAAGGAAGCTGATTTCCATGTCTTGATAGAGGAAATTAATGGTAGAAATGATAGCAAATTGTCAAATTACAGTTGTGCATATTAAGAACCCAAAGTAAAAGATATGCAAGAAGCAGCACTATGGTAATTTCCATGAGCAGCAGGCTACATCCTAAACTGCAGTTTACATCCTAGCAGCCAAAGGATTTGTGTGGGTGAACTCTAGCTCCATAGCATGCCCAAGGTGCAGCAAGCATTTCATTCCCTGACTATCCTAGCTGTAGCTGGACTTTTGCATCCATTATATTACATTCTGAAGGTATCCTTCCCCCTTGCACACCAAAGCATGAGCAGCACCACATAAATGCCTACATTTCACAGCAGTGATGGAACTTGTCTTTATACTCCACATAGGAATGTCAGAAAACACCAGGCACAGAAGTGACTACAATGTTTCCATAGAAACTAATGCACTTCAGGCAGGAGATTTATAAAATATATTCAAATAAAAAAAGGTTAAAAAAATAAAGGAAGGATAGCAAATCACCTCACATTTTGTCAAAATACTCAAAAGATGTTCAATCCAGCCCTTTAGAAAGCATCTTTTAAAAACATAATTGATTGAGAACAATGACACTGTCCTGGACAACTAGACTTTTAGCTTATATATTTTGCTCTGTATCTCTGTCTCCAGTAATGTAATTTGGCCAATGTTCTGCTTCCTGGCACTTTTCCAGGTGGTACTGAGCACAGTGCCTCTGAGATGTCCATGTGGCCCACAGGTGTCCTTTGAGGGCTTGACACAGTTCCCTTCAGTGGGGTAAACCTCACCCATCATACGTGGCTTGTTGCTAAAGAGAAAGGCAGAAGCAGCTGAGAAAGCAGCACTGCTACAGCCTTTCCTTCATGAGTTTGACAGGGAAAAAAAATGGGGAGTCAGAGCAGGCACCATGACTCCTCTTTCCCAGAGCAATTTCTGTGCTCAGAGCTGCAAGGACTGGACCAAATAGGGTCTTTGACTAACTAAGCTCTGCTGATCTTAGAGCTGGGATGGTAGCATCCCTGCAGCCCCACAGTGTATCCCATCTGTTCTCATGCTTGCTGGCCACTGCCTCAGCATGGAATTTTGGTGCTTGCCCTGGATCAGGAATATTTCACAGTGACAGAAGTGTGGCTTTCCCCCTTTCAGAGCACCAGGCTGCCTGCTCCTTGGCAACTATGAGGACAGGCTGAGGGAGCTGGGATTGTTCAGCCTGGAGAAGAGAAGACTTCAGGGGAACTACTAGTGACCTTCCAGGACCTAAAGGGAACTTCCAAGAAAGCTGCAGAGGGTCTGTTTGCAAAGGCCTGGAGGGAAAGGACAAGGGACAATGGTTTTAAATTGGAGAAGAGTAGATTTAGACTGGATATTAGAAAGAAGTTGCTCCCCACGAGGGTGGTGGAACACTGGCCCAGGTTGCCCAGGGAGGTGGTTGAGTTGCCATCCCTGGAGGCATTGCAGGTGAGGTTTGCCAGGGCTCTGGGCAAGCTGCTCTAGTTGGGGATGTCCCTGGCCACTGCAGGGGGGTTGGACTAGATGAGCTCCAGAGGTCCCTTCCAACCCAAACCATTCTAGGATTCTCTGAACTACATGCTGGCTGCCTCAGCTGCTGGCCCAGCTGAGTCAGCATCACTGGTGGGGATGGTGCTGCCTCCTCTGAATTTGTAAAACCTTGAAAAATGTATAAACAATTCTGAAAGGGTTACTGTGGCAGAACAGAGGAAAAAGTGAGAGGCATTTTTCTGTATTTGTTTTCTGTGAGGGGCAGGGAATGGTTTGTTTTTCCTGGCATATCACCAAAACAGGTTTCCCAGCTCTGGCTTAAGTCTGATACAGACACAAGACAGATATTGCTATACATCTTTCTGTAATTTTCCTATCAGAGTCTCTTGGTTTTCCCTCTATGACTCCTGCATAATTCAGGCTGCTTACAGGGGTTTGATGTTTCTCTAAATTTCTACTTGTTTGTTTGCCCTTCCTTTGCCAGTGACTAAAACCATCATGCTTTACCACAAGGCTGAGGAGTGCTACACCCACACAGCAGCAGCAGCAGCACATTCCCAGGGCTCCTCTGTGGTCTCAACCTTGGAGAAGGAGCTCTAACTCCTCTGAGTCTTCAGAGAGTCATGCTGGACTCTCCAAACAGTAGCTGTCACAACAAAAAGCTAAAGGAAGGTCTCAGTGTGCTGTTTTCAGTTAGGTTAGCTTTTCCCATTAAGGCTGGGAGTTTTGCATCTTTTAATAAGGGATGCCACTGCTTTGAAGTGTGTAGGTGAGCTGTTTGGGAAGGGAAAAATAACTACATAGTTATGAGGTGACTGAGTATCTAAGTGGATGGAGTAGTGGACAATAGAAACATTCATGAATTAGTCATCTCTTTAAACTAAGTCAGGTTCACCACAAGCAAAGCTAATTTGTACCTGTCAGCAGGTAAGTGCAGCTCAGTTTCTAACCCAGCACCAAGGACCAAAGTCACAGCTGCCACCCCCTCTGGGTTGGCTCAGCAGTGACACTCAAACACACACATGGGCTTGTAGCAAAAAGCCAAGAGTCAGTAACAGCAGGGCTAGATGCATCCATAAGGAATGTAGGCACTGAAAGATGCCATTTGAGAAACTCTGGTGTCTCCAAGTATCTTCTAAACCCTATTTTAGGTGTCAAAACCCTCAGCACCTTAGCAGGGAGCTCTCTGGACACGCTTGCACTGTGGAAGTAACAAAGGGGCCACAGAGAGATTTCTGCTTTCAGGCTAAGGGCAATATTGCAGTACCAATCCTGATGTATCTTATCCCTCCCATGGAGCCAATCTAAAGTATAAATAAACATGAGTTTCCATACATTAAATCTAGGCATCTTTAAGATTATTTCATCCTCCATGTTAGCCTTGTTGCCTTAACTTCACATGCCTGATGTCCATGTAGAAAGAATTGCCCCAGCAACAGCACCTTTCATCTGCACAGGCACTGGTGGGATGTGCCTGAGCAGTACTAGTCATCTTCCAGCTTATTTCATCCACAGCCCTTGTGAGGGCTGATCTAGCAAAAGATTTCCCTCTGTATTGCCTTTAAGAATGTGCTATTCCTCCAGGACTTCAACAGAATTCCCCATACATTCACAAGTATGTGCAAACCTAAGCACTTTGTTAGACTAAACCTCTCTCTCTTTTTGAAAAGGATGGATTCCATTAAATGAAAGCAGAGTGGGAAATGCTTGCTGCAGTCTGTTTAGCAGTGAGAGTCAGAACAGGCTCCAAGAGTGGTTAAGATACAATAGCAAGATAATATCTATAGCTCAAACTGACAAAAGAGATGTTAGTGCTTGGATTCTTCTGCTTGTTGGGGCCCATTTGGAATATCTTGCTAAGTTTGGATTCTCAGAAATTGGAAGTCAACAACCCTTAAGAAACGAAGCTCTTCCCAGGCATTCAAATGGAGCAGCTTTCATCTCCAGACAATTCTGAGACCTTTCATAGCTCCTCCTTGAGGAGTGCTACAGGTAGCAATTCCATGTAACCTGCTGCATTGGTCCCTGCAACACAAACTTGCTCTCAAGTAAACATTGTTGTCTCATAGAATCCTAGAATGGGCAGGTTGGAAGGGACCCTAAAGATCATCTAGTTCCAACCTCCCCACACTGAGCAGGGATGCCAATCACTAGCCCAGGTCACCCAGGGCTGCATCCAGCCTGGCCTTGAACACTGCCAGGGATGGAGCATCCACAACCTCTCTGGGCAACCTGTGCCAGTGCCTAACCACTCTCCCGGTAAAGAACTTCCTCATAATCTCCAATCTAAATTTCCCCTCCTTCAGTTTATAGCCATTCCCTCTTGTCCTATCCTGTCTCTTTCATTAGGTGCATTGGACAGGGTCTCTTCTGCTCTATGTGTACAAGAAGACTTCAGAATATACTGGGTGCTGATATGAACTACACTTAAAACTATCCTAACAGTCACTTGTAGCAAAATCCCCATATGCAACTAAACACAAAGCTGCCATAAACCAGAGTAGAAGTAGCAGAATTAACAGCTAGGGCAGAACAGAGATTCCCTAGGAAGAGCATCTGCAGCCAGTGAAGTTACCCATCTCAGGGCTCTCTCAGCAAACTGACAAGATAAAAGTACTTGCATTATGTCTAATTAATTGTATCTAATTCAATCTCACAGTTCTTAATAAACACATAAAAATACACTGTCAAGGGTTAGGGCTGGCCCAACCACTCACCCAGTGACAGATATTCTCTATTATCCCCTTTGCCCCCCAATCCAGGAAAGAAAAAGAGAAATTAACACAGAGTGATAGAGATTTGTGGATTGAAAATGAAAACTTCAACTACTTTAATGAATATTAAAAAATTAATATGAAATAGATATATATAAAAAAACACACCCAAAGCCACCTTGATGGCAACTAGGTCACTGTCACCACTGATATTGTGGCACAAGGACTCACCAGCAGATGGGAATCAGACTCAGAGGCTGGAGCCTGGAAATGGATTCAGGAACTCTTGGATCAAGACCAAAGGAAGAACAGAGAGAGTCCTGCAGCACAGAGCTGAGCTGCTGAGCCTCACCAGGAGAGTTCCCACTCTACCACCTCAGATAGCTCAGGTGCTCAACCTTCAGGGAAGGTAGAGACCCAAACCTCTCCTTTTTTGTATTTGCTGTTAATTAGGTGCTAAATAGCTTAATCCTGCACCTGCCTTGCTTGGCTCTTAGGCTTTATGGAAGAGAGCCCAAGGGCCAAGCTTGGTGTGGGAGTTTCAGGGACTGACCCTCAGTTTTGTACTGAATATGATGTATCTGGCATGGAATACCTTGCTCTGGTTCAAACCAGGATATACACAGAGGTGTGTTTCAGTGGCAGAGCTTGCAGTTTTATTAGAGTGTACTACAGTTGCAGCAGGAGAGCAGCTTATATTGTCCATAGGTAGCAGCTGACTATGAATCTGGCAGATTTGGTGCTTTCCCTATGAAGAGACACAGTGCTGTCCACAGAGGGTAATGAACCTGCTATCACAAGTAACAGTCGCTATCTGATGGTAATTCAGAGTATAAAAACCTCCTTTTCTGTTGCTGAGGTCTTAATCCAAGTTCCCTGTTTGTGTGTGGTCATGTTATAACTATGTCTCTGCACTGCAGCCTATGAATTTAACAGCTGCCTCCATCCTTCAGCTGTGATAAGCTCCCTTTCTGTGACTTCCCCATAAACATCCATTTTTTTCTGGTCTTTTGGCTGCCTTACTTGTGCCCATCTGCTAACATGGCAGGATGCTGCTTCCAAATTGGAGCCTTGATCCAGCAGAGGTCCTGGGAGAGGTTAGGCTTGGGCAAGTAACTTGTTTTAACACTATCTCACAAGTGAAAAGCTCTTCCTCTGGGCCAGCTCTGAGGAACTGGGAGCATGTCTCTCTTTACACTCTGTTCATATTGCAAAACCATTGTGCTGGTCCTCTTTATATGGGCCTCTTTTATTGTTCAGCTGGAAAAGTGCTGAGGTGATTCCTATAAAGAGCCTGGAGATCCTAAATCTAGGGACTAAAGATGCAGAAGTTGAAGCATTTCCTCTACCCAGTGTGCACAAAGCCCTTGCTTCCATAGCCCTGTACCTGCTGCAAGGGCAGAAGAATAGCTTTAGGGTGCTAGTTGTTTTGAAAACCTTGTGTCTGACTTAATACACCATTAATTTGTCTTAAGGGAACACAATCTGAAACAGTTTTCATTTGGTAGATTTTTCCAGGAAGGTGACTTTTCCCCCACAAAAAGTAGGCAGTTTATTACTAGAAGAATGTGGTTATTAACAGAAAAGAAGGTAACAATGAATGAGGTCAAAAGACCTTCTGGTGACTAATATCTTGTTATTCCACGAAAATCACTTGAGCTGGATGAGAGCTTGTTTCTTCTGTGTAAATAACACGTTGGGGATGGCTGGTAGTTCTTTAGGATCAAACTAAAGAGCAGAATCAGAAGTGCCTGTTTACTCTAAGAAAGCAAACATTTTAAATTGTACAACCTGCCTTAAAATTAGTAATGTGCTACTGTGATTTCCTTTATGAAACTAAACAAGAACATTCACACTTGCAGTTCTTCATTAAAGTGACTCTTCAAAGTATAAGACACAGGCTAAACAAGAATGCTCCTCCACAGAAAGGTCATAAAATAGTAGTGCATTCAGGAGCATGTACAAGATCTAGAAATCTTTTTTTTTTATTTCATCAAGAAGGCAAAAATTCAATAGAAGAAAAGCTACAACTCTTGTTAGTTGCTAAAAGGCCAGATGTCCTTGCTAAAACTCATTGACATAAATTGTAATACATATTTAGGGGAGTTCCTGGAAATGCCTGGAATTGCCAGTGAATAAATCTCACCAGAGCTGACAGCTGTAGAGAAGCTTGGAGAATTGGCCTAAGGTACCAAATGAGGCATAAAAAAAGAAGAGTTCTCCAAATTGTCATCTCTGTGCTGCTGCCTTCTCATCAGTTCTGACACAAATGTCGTTGAGGAAAGATTTATGATGTGCACTCAGTTTAGTTCTTTGGATAATTGGACACAAATACACACAGAGCTCATCTTCCAGATATTTCAAGTCCTTCCAAATTAGGTAGCAGGTCTTTTGGAACTAAAGATTTCAGCAGTCTGCCCAAACATGCATCCTTTCCCCCTCAGTGGCAGCCCTCAGATACTTTAGCCTCAGTACACCTTTGAACTGTCCCTGGACTAACTAGAGATGGTCATTTCATTTCCTTGGGGTAGTTTAGTAGCTTTTCATCCATTCAGACTCAACATAAAGATGCTGTATACATAGAATAAAAATGTTTTAGCATCTGTTATAGACAGCCAATTGGTTTAGTTAAAACCTGCCCAGCCCAGATTGCAATCAGGCACAAAAGCAGTAGCAGCAGTTACCTTGCCCTCACTGTCCAGATCAGAATCATATTGGACTGGGTGCAGCCTTGAACTATGCTGAGTTTCCTGGCACTCAGGGATTCAAATTCAAGAGCTTGTGCACATCAAGGGCTGCTCCCCTGCATATGTGGGAAATAAGATCATGGTGAACTATGAAATGGGTAGACTGAAGCAAACTGTGGGACTAAGAGAAAAGGGGAAAAGACAGGAACAGGAAAAGATCATAGAATCCTAGAATGGTTTGGGTTGGAAGGGACCTCTGGAGCTCATCTAGTCCAACCCCCCTGCAGTGGGCAGGGACATCCCCAGCTCAATCAGCTTGCCCAGAGCCCTGGCAAGCCTTACCTGGAATGCCTCCAGGGATGGGAACTCAACCACCTCCCTGGGCAACCTGGGCCAGTGTTCCACCACCCTCGTGGGGAGCAACTTCTTTCTAATATCCAGTCTAAATCTACTCTTCTCCAATTTAAAACCATTGCCCCTTGTCCTTTCACTGCAGGCCTTTGCAAACAGGCCCTGTGCAGCCTACTTGGAAGTTCCCTTTAGGTGAAGAATGAGACTTTGTGAGAAAGCCTAAACAAGATCACACATTGTCATCCTGGGGAACGAGCAAGGGGAATGGCAGAGCAAGGCAGTACAGATGGGGAGGCTGATCTAAGTGGAAATTAAGAGCAGCACTACTGGTGAGCATCTGAAAAGGTCAGCAGAAAGGCTTGGCTTCATTGTGCCTTTGAGAAGAACATGACTTTAAGAGCTCAGTCCAACGAGACACTGTGCTCTGGAGCCAACCTTTCCTGGCAAACTTCCCTGGGCACTCTCCCTCGCTGAGCAAGGCTGGCAATAAACTGCAGAGTGCTTTGCACTGACTCAACTTGGTTTGACCAGCAGAGGAGAGCTGCAGCTCAGCACTGCCTTTTGTCCTGCAGTGCTTGTGTAGGCACACCCTGTCCAAGGAGAGCACTTCAGAAATTCAGCAGATAACAGCATTGTATAATCACCCAACCAGCTCTGAGACAAGCAAGGATCCCAAGGCTGAGAGGATGCTATTGCAAGCAGATGTCTTAACTAAATCATAGCAGTCATGTTATCTCCATGGGAAAGCCATAATTGCTTTGACAAAATGTGGATTCAGAGACAAGATAGCAAATAGTCATCCTGTTCTCATGATCTGTGATACTCCTTTCATGTTTTTGCCCATTTGCTTATTGAATCATTTCAAACGTGCCCTTGTCTCTTTGCCCCTGGCCCTTCCATTTTCTGTCTCCAAATCATCTTTCAAGCATTGCAAAGCTTTCCCTCCCTCTCTCTTATTTTACCATCAATTAGATTTTTTTTCTCTGAGAAATATGAGGCCAAGAGCCCCAGCAGGAGTTAGTTGGCACAGCTTTATTGGTGGTACTGGAGCACTGCCAATTTCTTCCAGAGAAGGATCTGGCTCAAAGATTTTAGAAGTGCCTGCCTTGCTGATGCTGTCTCTTTACAAGGCCCTTACTGTGCAAATTGGCATCCTCAGAGGCTTCTTCAGGTGCTGGTTCATGCAGGATGTACTGACAACCCAAAGAGGCAAGGCGAGAGGATTTTTAACACCGTATATGCAGGTTTCTGGTCAAGTAGAAGGAGGAGAGCAAATTCCTTAGATCTCACCCTGCTGAGTTTTATTCTGCCTCAAACTTCTCTCTGGTGCCTGCAAGGGGTTTGCTTTCTGCCTTCAGCTGCAAACTGGAATTCAAATGTACCACTCCTTGCTGCACAGTGGGTAAAAACTCTTGGCCTACATATTAATCATCTGAATCAATAGATGAAGTCATTGTCAGAGGTAGGTGAGTAATCTGCAAGGAGCAATGTAAATATATGGAATAAATCTTGCCTACCCTTCTGTTTACTTGTTGTCCCCCAGTATCTCCTCATAGCCCTCTAGGAGATGGGAGATGTCTCAAATGTATTCATTTTGAGGATTTATTTCCTTGGAGATGTGCTAAAGAAATATCTTTGGGAACATGCACAATTTGTTATTCACCAGTCATGCTCTGTTGCTTAGTCATATCCCTGCTTCTCTGTTCCTGACTGGATTATGCAACATCTGTGCTCTCCATAAGGGCAGGAGTGAGAATGGCTTCCCATACACATCTAGACATCATCTACACCTATACATAGAATCATAGAATCCTAGAATGGTTTGGGTTGGAAGGGACCTCTGGAGCTCATCTAGTCCAACCCCCCTGCAGTGGCCAGGGACATCCCCAACTAGAGCAGCTTGCCCAGAGCCCATCTACATCTCTACATCTATACATCATCTACATATCATCTACATCTATACATGCACACACATGTATGTGTGTGTCTTCTCAAATATTTACAGAGATAAATCAGTCTTAATCAGGTAGTTTCTGCTTCTAGCAGTACATTTCTCAAATCTGTGGGGAGATTGCTGGAGACCAAAAGCTCTGGAAGTGTGAGCCTGCACAAGGCAGAGCAGAAGAAAACCCCTTGTTAGGAGTCCAAGCCACTCTGCCATTATCCCTTATCTGCTGGCACAGTAAGCAAAGCAAATCCATCTGCAGACCCCACTGCTGAGAATCAGCATGTGGTGCAAGAAACCCACTAACTTCTGCCAATCTTGTAGCTTCCTCTTCACTCCACAGCTCCAGTCATGGCAACCCAAAGGCTTCTGCAAACCATTTTTGGCAGGCTAGAGTCAAATGAAACAGAAAGTATATCTAGATGGTCACTATAATTTTTAGAGAGCCATGGCAGCTACCTGGACAGAACAGATAGAAAGTGTCAGAAAGAATAATGCATCTGGCTACAGCTCGCATACCACATGATGGAATGATTTTCCCTTTTAAAGCAAACAAAAAACCCATTACTGCTCACATGTCCTTATATGCCATCCATGTTTCATGTTTACAAAGGAGACCCTGACCCAGAAGTCTGCCTTTCTTTCACACAGAAAACTAGGCCTTAATATCACACCATGTCCAGGCCACATTGCTTCCCCAGATAAGTCAGAGCATGGCTCATTAAGAAGGCAGAATTCCTTCCTTTTCTATGGCTGATTGCATACATCCAGGTGCAAACAGCACGATTTCCCACCCACAAGGTGAAAAAATAAACACACATGAGAAAAGAAACTAAGAGTAGAAACAAATAAGGTGGAAAATAAGGCTTCTGCCTTGTGAGTCAGACCCAATGGCTTTTACCACCCTTGCTCACCTATGTGCAGTAACACAGTGCCCTCTGCACCTCAGCACAGATTTATTTCAGGATTAGCTGTGTGCAAGTGGTACCAAACCAACACCATCATTTGCCAGAACACCTGATTTCCCCCCAGAGGTTTGAGATCCAGAAGCTGAGAGCTGACAGGCTTTTTCATGGTGTGACTGCAGACATGTAAATTGGAGGCAGCCAATGTCATTTTGCTCACCAGCTTAAGAAATGTAAATGTGGGGCTCTGAAATATTCTAATTACTTCTCCCCCAATGGTTCTTTGTGGCTTGAATAACACTAAAATTGCATGGCATTCCACCCCCAGAAAATACATAATTCATACCTGCAATCCAGCATCTGTATAAGCTCTGTTCAACTTCAGGGAGAAGGTTAATTTCAGAATGAGGGAATCCCTTATTTCTTTATAGGGATAAAAAAAAATAAATAAATGTAAATTTCCATCTTGACTACAATTTCCATGTTCTTCACCCACAAGAAAGCAAGAACTGTGTTGGGAGAGTGTGCTGCACCAGGCTGCTGCTTCATGCACGCTATAGGAAATACGTTCTGCTTGGTCAATGTCATGTTGTCACCTCAGACTGATCATAGTGAGCCCTTCCCTGTCACCAAAGCTGACATGGTGGCACTGAGATGTGTGACTGTAGCAGGGAGGCAGCTCCCTGGGTAGGTGACTTGGGCACCAGTGGGAATGGAGAGCAGCATTTACCTTGCTTACTGGAGAATAAGACGACATTTCCTACTGCCAATTTTTTAATCAATGCAAACTAAAAGATCTCTCTAAGCTGCTTTAGTTTTCAGCTCTCAGGTTAGAAGCAAAGCTAATTCTGGGGCTTTTTTTTTTTAGCAGACAAAACGCTGGATGTTTCCATAAATGCACAAAATTAGGCAGAATGTTCTAACAAGGGCTGTGAGGTGTGCCTGAGATGGAGACCTGTTAAAAAGCTGTTTGTTCCTCTCACTTCTGTGCAGCATCCTCACTTTAACTCGGTATTTGTTGTATTCCTTTGAAATGGAGCTGCTTTGGGAGTCTAATTAAGAGCGGGTACCCTGCACTTTGCAAACCTGGGGATGCTGCCATGGCAACAGCAGGGGAACACAGGGAAGCAGCTCTTTCTGATTAATGGAATTACATAGCAAGCATGTATGATGCCTTTAAATACAGTTTACTTTTGCATGAAGGAGGCATAAAAATGGATATGATAAATTCTGTGAGTGTTAACATTCCAGAAATGCACTTTGTGTGTGTTGCAAGATCATCATTTGTGGCTGATTCCACATATCATGAGGGCCCTACCATTGCATGGCAATTAGAGTGGTGCTGAGGGGTTAGAGGGTTTGACTTCTCTGGAGATCAAAGGGAGGTTATTGTCTCCTTGATTTATTTCTGGATTATATTTCAGGGTAAGGTTTTGTAGATGCAGTCGATTTTACTGCTTTTGGCTTAAAAGCTCCAAGTTCTTCTAATAATGACCAACTTTATGGGAGTCAGGTAAGAAAAATAACCCATATGCCTAAGCATTGGTTATGTCAAGCTTCAGGAAAATTAGTGTGGACTCAAAGCTCCACTAAATAACTAATTGCCACATGCTTTAATCCTGGTTCTGCATTCCTCAAACAGTAACCCTCTTCTTTCCAGGAAAGCATTTGAACATGGAGGAAACAAAGGGCTGAAACCCAAGAGCCCAGAGACATTACTCTGTAAGACAGGGTGGTGACCAGCTATCTCAGTCCCTCTGCTTGAATTTGGTTCAATTTCAGCCAACTCAGTCAAAAGCTTCCAATAAAAAAATGGAAAGGGAGTTTTGCAAGAAGGGAAAGTGTAATTTTTCCTTCCGGAGTTAGCTTGGACCTGAAAATATATGTGATGTGAGAATTGTAGGAAGCTATGTAACACATAGCTAAGACAGGTGGAAAAATGAAAGGAAGTTTTAGGGCCAAGGATCCTTTCATGAGGCCAAAAGGCTGGAAAGCTTGGCACAGCTCTTGCCAGGGATCAATCTCTCTCACAAGAGATACAAGCATCCTCTTGGAGCCTGAGATCAGCAGGATAACATCAGTGCCACTGCAAAACTCTGCACATGCATTACAGTATGGATTTTATGGGAGCTGAACAGCAGCTTACAAATCATAGGTAGTATTTTCACAGATAAAAAGAGAGGCCATCCATCTAGAAGTTGAAATTATGGGCTCCAGAGAACAATCTTCTGTGGCCTGAGAAAATGGTATCAGATTGAGGTGCAGTAGCTTGGAAATGATGCTCCTCCATCAATTGTGCTGTTATGAAAGGTCTAGGCCTTTGCAATAACAGCACCAAGACATGGAAAATGACTGTTTTGTGGTAACCACATGTGTTGTTGCTATGAGTGTTGTCATTTTAAAGCCTGTCAGTACAAATTAATGGTATTACATGATTCGACTACCTTTCCTAAAACTTCAGAGCCACATCCTTTGCAGGCATGAATCAAAACAAATCAGTGGAGCTCTGATGATTTCTGCTAGCTGAAGACTTTGCTGTGAATACTCTTCTCTGAAATCAAGGTACTAGACCTTGGGTCTAGCTAACTTGTATTGGGTGTGGGATCAAAGAGAGGCACATGGTCTCCAACTGATCTTATTTATGATCCACATGCATTTTCCTACATTAGAAGCCTCAAGAATTGAGCATGGGAATTGATAGTAGAAGCTAGCTCTTGGGTGGATACCAAACATCCTATCCCAATTCCCCTCTCTCCACTTCATCTCTAACCCCCCAGCTCCTTGCCTGATTATTCTTTGCCTGGATGTACTTCCATAGGCTGTTGCCACTTGTGTAAGTCTCCAACACCACTGGTTAGTCAGGAGAGCCTGGCACTTTGTATTCTGGTTAGAGCTCACAGATTTTGCCAAGAGGAAGAATCTGTGGAAAAAAACCTAGGTTTTAACAACATATTTTGCTGGGAGAATGTGGGTTGGTTTCTTTTTTTTTTTAATATTGAAGATCTTCACCATTAGAATTTGTAAAAATATTTCATGTTTTCATTTGGAATTGTGACAAAATTCTCTTACAGTAGATTTTTCTTGCTTTGTCTCACACTGAGAGAGAATAAAACTAAATTAAAAGGGAAAAAAAAATCCACTTACAGTCTTGTTATTTCTCTGAGATGAAAACCAGAAAATTAAACATTAAAAATGGTTTTGAAGATTTAATCCATTTTGAAAGAAATGGAAAATTATTAATTGAAGCTCATTTGCATCACAGGTTTGCCTCTTATCAATGCTGCTGTTTACCTGCACACTTTACATGTGCTCATTATAAACTCTTTTAAATGGACAGTTAATTGTAACATCCCATTAAGAACTCTTCTGCATGAACAAATCTGCCAACAAAAGCCAAGAAATAATCAGGATGAGACTTCTGTGAAAGCTCAGCAGTGTTCTTAATTGCCCAGTATTAAAACATCTAATGTCTAGGAACAGAAGGATTTTCCTAAAAAAATGGAGGAAAAAGCTGGCTTGTGAGCTTGCATCTCTCAGAATGACTCAGAGGCAGACTCCTGACTAAGAGAATTTCATTGTTCATTCCACAGAATATTGTTAAATTACAAATTAGCCAAAGTGCTAGTCTGTACTCTCAGGCTGACATATGAATATGCATTATTCATTGCATCCTCATTATTTCCTTTTCCTTCATAAACCAGGAAAGACTAAAGACTTCAGCATGAGGTGAGCTGAAACTAGTGATGCAATCAGTTTTAGCCATATGTTCATTTTTACATAGTTCACCTCCCCCTTTCCCCGTTGTCATTCTCTCTTTTTTCCATCCTATCTGTTCCATCTTTTATTTACAGCCCTAAAAATCTCACACCTAGAGATAATATTATGTATTTTGGGGTGGTTTTTCTAGGTAGTTTTAATAGTGTTCAGTTATAGTTTATATTGTAGTCTAATGATCTTTCACTGTTGCATACATATGAGCAAGAATCCATTGGATTTCTCCTTTTTTGCTCCTCCTGGTAGAGAAATTCTCCAGTTATTTATCCACTGCATCACAGGAACTTTCTAGACTTTGCTTTTGAATGTCTTAGTAAATGAATGGTGAAACAGATGTAAAACAAGTAAATGATATTGGATTTTGAAAGAGTGACTTTCTCTCCCCTCAAAAAGCCCTTAAGGAATGAACATGCACAATATTTCCCATTTACCTGGGGATACAGAGCAAGTAATTGGGCTCAGGGCTAAATGAAAGCCTAGATGTTGCTTTCAAGGCTATGCACAGACTTCCAATTCTTAATGACACACTCTGGAAAGTGTTGGAGTTGCAAATGTGAAGGCAATGGAAATGAAATTTATGCTTTTTCCTCTTTAATCAGGTTTGCTTGCAGCTTGGATGGAAAGTTGAGCTCAAAACTGTGTAATCTAACTATAAACTCTCTCTCTGAGGGCAGCTTTTACAACTCAGCTCTGGAAATGAAGAGCTCAATACATGATAAACCTCTCAGTGCTTACATTTAAAGACCCTGCACAATTAAACAAGACCCAAATAGAGCCCATGCAGTGATGTTTGTCTCCTCATATATCAATGAAGATTTATTAGTTTTGTCTTCTTGACTTTCCAAAGCAAAGAAGCACATGCCCATATGCTGAAGTTTCATTGTAGGTCCTTGATCATGTTTTCCAAACATTCATGCACTAGAAATTTCATTGTCTATGCTTTGTTGGCCCAGATTTATTAGACAAAAAAATATTCTGGAGAAGAATGGAAAGCTTTCAGCATGCCTCACTGGGCAGAATAAACTTCAACCCTTCTTGAAACCTTTCTGTATTCAACCTCCTCAGCATCTTCTTAACCAGAAAATAGCAATCATGTGGAGGATAGCTTTCCTCCACCAAGCAAATGAACTTTTGATTAAAGAGGTTAATATTGTCAAGTATGCTGCTGCTAGAGCTGCCTGATTTATTAATCTGAAACAAATGACCTCATGAGCATGTCACTGAAGAGATGTGCTCATGTGAAGACTCAGATTTGCATGAATTTCTTTTCCATGTGGAATTGATTAGCCCAAACGAATCCATCTGAAGGCACTTGTTTGCATCTCTTCATTTCAAATATTTGCTTATTTTCTAATTAAGAGAAGGAAATCCTTTAATCAGGAGTTTGATAAACAACCAGAAGTCTTTGCTTTTTCAAAGAGTTCACATTCATACCTTGAAATCTCAGCTCAGTGGCACAGATGGTGCTGGAAAAGAATGGGTCCCAGGAGTATATATTTCATGTGAACTCTGTCAGCTTGCCCTTGGCCTAGCCCCTGCTGCCTGGCAGTGTTGTGGAGCAGTTAAGGAAAGGAAATTAGGGTGATGCTAGATTGCAGAATGCAGTGTGATGTGAAGTCACCTGAGCTAACACCAGTGGAATAGCTACAATTCAGATTAACACCCTTCCACCAGGGTATAAGGGAGAGCATATTCTGTGGGCACAGCCTGGAAACACACGTAGATATAAACATGACATAAGCAAGTATCTTCTAGGAAGAAGATCTGCCATGATATGTCTGTTTCCTTTGAATCATCAAGGAATAATTACATTGCAAATAACCTTTGTTCTGTCAGTTTGAAGGAGCAGAGTGTTTTGGAATTGCTGCCCAGCAAAACATAAGGGATGGATGGCCAGAGCAAAGATGAATCTGCCTGATAGGCACTGACCAGGAGGTGATTCTGCCACTGCACTCTGCTCTGCTCACACCTCCTCTGCAATACTGGGGCCAGTTCTNTATTCAGGACAGGGTTCCTCTGAGCTGCACCCTTTGTGCTAGGCTCACTTCTGTTGCACCAGGTCAGTTATGGTAAAGGTTTGCATCTGGTTTGAAAGAATCACACAGTTGTACAGAGTTCCATTTTCCTCTAAATTCTCCCTTCTGTTTGGAATGCCAGAGTGACTTTTTCTCACTTCCTGTCCCATCAGGGCTTGTTCACAGAAATGTCTTTTGTTGGTGTGTCACAGCAAGTTCCATAGCATAGCTCACCACAGAGCTTTAGCTAATCTGGTTCAGCGGGAAGCACTTGCTGCATTTGCAAACAATGGACCTTCATATGTTAGGCAGTGGGTTCCAAGACCTTGTTTTAGTTTTGGGGGGCTTAGACTCTTAACAGGATAAGGAGTTTGCCATCCTGTCTACTGCTTACCATGGATAAAAGTGGAAGGGGCTTAATCTCTATTTTTTCAAAAACATCCAAACGTGCTAGGAAATGGACTTAAGGGATGATGTGGATGACAGTTTCCAGAACTTTGGTGTCAGGAAACACTTGCTAATGAAGGCAGCCTATTTCCTCTGCTCAAAATATTTCAACAGAAAAATATCAATAAAATAATCTTCCTGTTTCCTCCCTAGAAGTCAGATTAGGGCATAGTGGCAACAGCATCAAGAAAGGGAATTCCCTGTTTTGATTTGACACTTAGATACTAGTTTTGTTGAGCAGCAGATGTGAGACAGATGGAAGAAGGTAGCTGCATACCAAAATAAATGGTGTTAGAGGTGCATATTTCTGCATGTGCACTAAGCTTTGACCCTTTGTTCTGACACTCAGCATTTAGCTAAACCTCCTGTGTGTATTTAAGTGAAAACATAAAAGAGGTGGTTTGGTAACCAAAACTTTTATGTTGGCATCTTTCACAATAGGTAACAACCACAGATATCTTCATGGGGATTTTTTCCATCATAACTGATACAGTTCTTGCCCTAGCTTAATGAGAAATTATTCCTGTCTTTTGTGGACAGCCCTTAATTCAGTGCTTCCATGGGGATGTGTAACAAAGCTAGAGCCAGGCACAGGATTGCCTTTCTTCTGCAAAGGGAGTGTTACAGCTTACTGCACTGCTTAAACTGAAAGAGAGCTTATTTTAGAAACCCTTTGTTTCACAGGAGCAATTAAAGGATTCCATGACTATCTGAATATCACTTGTGCCAGGAACTGGTCAGAGACATCAAGGAAGCTGGTTTAGGTCTTGATGAGCTGTTACAGTAAATTCAGAGGATAGAGCACAGATAGTGTGCAAAGAGGAAAGAAAACCTGGACTCAGTAAGGGAGAAATAGCTAATTGTTCAACCAACAGAAGGAAATCAGGATCAATGTGAAAAGAAAAAGGTGGATTGCTGATTGGATATTAACAGAACCATGGCTGCCAAATGTGCATTGCTAGAAACAAAAAAATCCTATGCACAAAGATTGATAAAATGAAAATAAAGTATCCTAGCACCAAAACATTTCTTTCAATCTTTTTATTCCCTTGCTATTGCCTTTGATGCTGTCTGTATTTTAATAGTAATTTGCCTAGGGTTTTGGTTTATTTCCTGGGTTCAATCCAAATGCTGTTGGGCATGCTTAAAGAATATCACCATTCTGCAGCTAGTTGTGTCTGATGCAGAGCCTCAAGTGGTTATTCATGCTTTTCTTACCTCAGGATTAGGCTATTCAAACTCCTTGCTGGTTGGTTTCCCTGATAATGCCTTCTATGAACTCCTACTGTTACAAACAAATGCTTGCAGACGTGATGCACACTGCCTGCAAAGTCACTGCACTAGCTATTGATTAACTGCTCCATTTATTAAATTTAGATCATTCCATGAACCTACAAAAGGGATGAACAGACTCAATACACTGTGTCCCTAAACATTTTCATTTGGCAGTACAGGGACAGACATCTTTTTGCCTGCCTCAGCAATACCTTCATCTAATACTTCTCTCTGTGGTACTGAGTGGGATACAATGGACTAAGGTTAGTAACAAGTATCATGTCAAAGTTGGTCTATAAAGAGATAAACCTGTCAGGTGTCACAGAGATAGCTTTCAAGAATTATATAAAGCACTAATTTTAAGTGTTTTCTACTCATTGCAGCTGCTGTAAGCCTGCAGGTAGCCTTTAACTACTTGCTAAAATACAATAGGATGCATTCTTCCTTTCAGTACTCAGTGTAGTTGCTATTAGCCCCTTTATACAAACACAAAAATGGAGCAAACTAGCACAAATATTAACACAGATACTCTTCTAGTTTAATAACAATATACAGAGGAATCCGGGGGGGGGGAAAAAAAGGACTTAACTTCAGAGTTTTTAGCTCTGTCTGCATGTGTGTACTTTTGAGAGATAAGGAGGCAGAAAGAAGTGCAAGGAGGGAAAGCACTGAGACATAGATCCAAAATTGCAGATCAAAAACTTTCAGCATCATCCAGACTTAAACCTATCAGAAATACAGATATATATTTTGACCTAGTCAAATGCCAAGTGAATTGGATGTTGCAGATATGATTAGATGAAAAAAACAACCCCACACCCACCTTTTATTTCAGTATTTCTGTCATGTTTACAGGATGTTCTAACACTGCCTCACTTCAAACTGTTGACCTGCCACCATATCAGAACATCCATTCTCACCCTGAGCCCAGTGTCATAAAGCACCTTGTTTGCTGACATATTGCACTGACATTTCCATCTTTTGTGGGCTCAGATCTGCCCTTTAATCTGTGTCAAGCTTCAGGACTAGACCAACCACTAATCCTGTGACAGAGATTCTCTAGTATCCCTTTTCACCTCTCACTCCAGGAAGGAAAGGGGGAAATTAACAGAGAGAAACTTGTGGACTGGAATGGAAACTTAAACTACTTTACTGAAAAGAATAACAAGAAAATGAAGCATATACATATATATATACACACACACATACAAAATCAATACCAGAACTCACCTTGCTGCCAACTATGTCACCAGTGATGCTGTAGCAGGAGGACTTCAGCAGCAGCTGGGACTCAGGCTCAGGAGTTTGGATCCTGGAACTCAGGAGTTGAGATGGAAGGCTGAAGGAACAGAGCTGGGCTTCTAATCTTCACAGAGCTCAGGTGCTCAACCCCCAGGCTAGGTGGAGAGAGCCAAACCTCTCCTTATATTCACTGGTTGTTAATCAGGTGCTAAATAACATAATTATGCACCTGTTTTGCTTGAGTCTTAAGTCTTATGAAAGAGACCCTAAGGCCCAAGCTTGATATCAAAGTTTCAAGGACTGAATATGAACTATACAGCATGGAATGCCTTGTTTTGACTCACACTGGGACAATCTGTCAGCCAACTATGAACAGCTGCATGAGTAAGGCACCAAAAGCAAAAAAGCAGTAGAAAACTTTCAGGCAGGTCTTTTGCACAATAGAGGTGGAACTCTGCTTTCCCTGGCTACCCTCATCCTTTTCAGAAATGAAAGAAAGAAATCACCTCTTGCAGCAAAAATCAGCAGTGTCACCTATATGCTATTTAAATGCTTTTAAGTTGTTTACTGAGCTCTGTTGCTCTGAGTTGTGAAAATAAGGATAAAGCCAAAGCTATTTTCACCTTTTTTCATCCTCAGAGTGGATTTGTGTAGCATTGCCAAGGGTATAAATGCTTTCATGCATGTGCTTCATGCACGTGTATGAAGAATTAAAGGTGGTTGAGTAACTTCTTCAAAACCACAGAGGCCACTACTGCCTCCACAGGGAATGTTCCAGAGACAAAGCCTGAATGAATAAAGGAGATTTATAATGTGCCCTGAAGGTCAAAAGACTTTGGCTTGGACAGAATAATGAAGGGATCAAATTCCAATGGAGCGTGGCCTCCCCTGAGCCCTTCTGGCCTCTGGTCTCCCTGGGCATACAATGCAAGGGATTATGCACAAAAATACCACAGCCAAGCTCCATTTTTTGGTGTGGTTTACACAGAAAGAAGCCTGGACCCCAACCATTTGGAATTATACTTGCTAAATCAACACCTCTGGTTTCACTCTCAGAACCAGGTGGGCAGCAAAAGCCTGAAAGGCAATCTTTATATTCCCATTACTGTGGCCAAGCAGGCAGCTGAACTTTCTGTAAAGGGTGCAAAAGAATGTCAGAGGTGACTTTCTTTCATAAGAGGTACAGAATTAGGATGCCATCAATGACTTTGCTGAGGAACAGCTGTCTGTTTCTGGCTGAGAGTGCCAAGTGGGACTCGTGACAAGTGGAATATTTGAGAACTCAAAGCAAGGTCCAGACTGGGCAACTTGTTGGCTAAAGATGTTAATTGGCCCATTCCCTCTTGCCATGCTATTTCTATCACGATTGAAATATATCCCACAAAAGAAATGATATTCTGAAGTTACAGGCAGGGTAGTTAGGCAGTTAAGCTGCTTAGTTTTGGTCTTGTTCAGAAATCAGAGCAATATGCCTTATTTTTTTGGTCTAAGAAAAGCAGCAAGGAGAGCTGTGTCATCAACATGTTCTGAGTTCCCAAGAAAAATAACCACCCTCAAGCTAATGTCATCTTCAAAGGTATCTTTCCCCCTTTAGCAATCAACCCAAAAGAATACATGTGGAAAAAATAGTAGTGGCTGCAGAAACAAGAGGGAACCCTGCTGTGAATCTTTCCTTCAGCTCCCATCAAATTTCCTGTCCCATTGAAGAGTTTTCTGCCAACAATAGCAGCTTCCCTGGCAGGCTGGTGGTCACAGGAGGCAGTCAGTGCTTGGGCAGTGCACTGCATGAAAGGACTGATGGAAGACAAAGCAAATTACTGTGCCATAGCTTGGGATAGCTTGCCAATCTCCTCCTCCAAAAAGAAGCTGGCTCAAGGCAAAGCTCTGGCTGACAGCTGAGAAGCTGCTGGGGTTATATTGTCTGCCTGTAGATTGAGATTCCCTAAATAGATCTGCAACCTAAAACATTTAGTTCTACATAGTTACTGCCTATATACAGCTGTGGGAAACAAGAATATTCCTAGAAGTTAAAATCTCTTGTATTTTCAGTGAATCTAAGAAGATAGAATGGAGTTTGCAAATTGCATTTACAGCAGAACATTTAGGATACCTTTGAAAGTATCTCTTTGACTGACATATAGCCTTCCTACACTGACACTAAGACTAAACAAAGCAGAAAGAAGAGTCAGCTATTGCTTTACAACACCTGAGGAAAAGAAAAAGTCAACTAAGGAGTCTATAAAAAGGCCAGCACATTGATCAAGGGTGGGTGGGTGTGTATTTAAAATCATCTAGCTATTGACTAAGTGAACTATAATATTGAATTTATGGAGAAAGTATGTCCTTAAGACAAACACAGGCACTTTCTGAACCACCACCTTGAGCTGCCAACATAGTCAGGACACAGACATTAGAAATGAAGTCAGTGAAAACATGCTGAAAATGAGAGTGTAATGAGTAAGTGAGAGCTAAATTCATTTAACAAGTGAGAATGAGTAGCTGTAAATGAGACAAACAACTGACTTACCAAGGTAGGCTATTGAGTGAGTGATCTGGAGTTAAGAGTTATCTAGCCATGCCCTTAATTCTTTCTGATATGCATTGGGCAAGTCAGAATGTATGTGTGTTAGAAAATGCTTTCAGCTGTGCAGAAAACAGAACATGCTGAGGTTGAACCATGCCCCATTGGAACACACAGAAGTGCTCTGCTGCTGCATATGATAGCTTCAAAGGAGATTTCAAACACAAATTTTACTTCTCTAACCATTCTCTACTGTTATTCTTTACCATTCTATACTGGAGAAATAAAATACTTGATAGAGTGGTGTGGGGTTTGGTTTTGTTTTGTTTTGCTCAAATGGATGTGTGGACTGCAGACATTTCAAAAGAGGTAGAGAAAACAGTGAGACCTTCTATTAATCCAGAATATTTGCATTTGGCAAAGACAAGTCTGCTTTTCTTGGCAGCCAATGCAGCATTAGTTTTGAGGAAATTGGAAACAATTTAAGAGAACACTATGGAAACCTTTTATTTATCCTCACGGTAATGTGAAAGTCACACATTGGGCTACATCTCCCTTGATCACCAAATCTTATATAAAATTGGAGCACTCCTCAGATCCTGGGCCTGTCCAGGCTTGATTTCTGCAGAAATGAAGGTGCAAAGCAGCAGAGCTGGGATACAGGGGCAGAAAGAGGGCTGGCAGCTTACTGAGTCTCTGCCCTCTCAGTCAGAGCTGTCATATGCTCTCTGACCTGGGCATCTAAAAGCTCACAGTGTCTTCTATATCAAATCACAAACTAAACCTCATATGTCAGAGAGAAAAAGATGCTCATAAAGCCATGTGTGGAAATTCTCCTTTCCACATGCTCTGTTCATACAGAGGAAAGATCCTCTCCAGGCTGAGAGAGAGACAAAAAGGCTGCTGACCTGCCTGTGGTGTTCCAACTCCAGTTAGGAATGCAGAAGAGTCTTTAAAAGTGCACAGGAATGGGAGACAGGTTAGGTGGTATGTTTCTGAATTGAGAAGAAAATTCCTAGGATACAGCATCTTTGTGTACAGCTGAAGGTCTGGGTTATTTGGAGGAGATAAGAGTGGTTTTAGAAGCTTGCACAACCACATATGGCAACTTGTGTCAAACATCACTGACTGCAGCAGCAATGTTGTAGTACAGAAGGCTCACTACATGTGTGCCTTGTCTCCCTAGCAGTAAAATAGGACTTTATGTGAAGTTTAGTTTAGAATATAAACTACCTGGGGTAAGGTCTCCCTCATTTTGCAGTTCTTATTTGGTCTACAAAGGGAAACATACAGATATATCATAGAGGTTTCTGACCAGTCATTAGTTTTCCTTGTTTGTGGCATGACAGCTAACTCTGACTCAGAGGCTTGCACTAAAATGTCATGACTTTAATGCCTAGAAATGTTCAGAAATATATAGATTACTGCAGGTTTTGCTTCTATAAATCCACTGATCTACAAGCCAGCTCCAATGTGGAAGGTTTTTGACTCATGAGGCATACTGGGCAGTACAGAACAAGAGAGTCCCAAAGAAAATCAGTCATCGTCATGAAGAATGTAATGTAAAGCAAAGTGAGCTCTTGGGTTTTGATTGTGTTGGTTTGGAGTTCTTTGCTGGGGGACCATGGCCATAGTGGAAAGGAAAAAAGTATTTTGGCTATATGCTATTTAATTTTTAAGCTAAGTTTGAATCAGGATATATTTCAGTTGATGTTGCCAAGTGCTCCAGAAGTCATTCTAAGACTCCTCATTACATCACTGTGTAGCTGATTTATTAGTGACCATATTGCTGAATGGGATCTAATTATATTCAAAATGCTTCTCTCTCTTTGCTTTTATCCAAATATGAGCACATTATCAGTTTGAGATTTTCTTTACAAGATTAATTTCTTTAGTTAGTGTTAATTAAACTCAACTCTTCTGGACTAACCATTTCTAGATGTAGAGCCTGTTAGCCAAAAATTTGTCCTTTATAGTTGGATATATTTACTAGTGGGCTGTATTTGCTGTTCTGCTTGCTACAGTTGATGCTATTTATATGTACAAATAG
Organism: Bucco capensis; assembly: GCA_013396975.1. Taxonomy (NCBI): domain Eukaryota; kingdom Metazoa; phylum Chordata; class Aves; order Piciformes; family Bucconidae; genus Bucco; species Bucco capensis. The sequence goes on from VWZO01007485.1 coordinate 34,209, forward strand.
CTCTTCTTTTTTTTTGTGGCATGTCTCAGCTCAGAAGATTTGAGTTTGATACTTCAGAGCACCAAGTCTGGGAATTTATTTAAATAAAGATAAAGACAACATGAAGTGTGTCTGGCATACCAATCCTTTTAAAAGCTGCTCTGCAGAGAAAAATGCCTTTGAATATTCAAGATACAGTTTGGAAGAAGCAATTGCTTGAAAGTTATGCATTAAATCCTTCTTTTAAGATGACTACACTTCCCATTGACTGCTCTGCTTCTGCTTTAGGAAGCCTGCTAGGGATTTCAGGGCTAAGTGCTCAGTTTGCAGAGCCATCCCCATCCCATTTGGTTTGCAATGTGTCCCCACCACTTCCTTCAGTGCTATGCCTATTCACACATAAACATTTGTTTAAAAATTGATATCTGTCAGGATTTTCACAGAAAGGAAGAACTGAACTTTTACTTATCCTCCCAGGAGTAATTTAAATGGAGCTTTTCCTTGATTTCGCTCAAGTACAAATATTTGGAAGACACATTTTGCACCTCTGTGGCCATTAGAGCATTTCTTATGGAGAAACACTCCATCTAAGGCTGAGTGAAGACACTTGCTTTGTCCAGCCAAACCTTGCAAATCTTAACTGAGGTGGGAAGTCTTTCTTAGAAGATTTTTTGATGTTCTTGCTTGCTTCCAGTTTGACCAGGAAAAAATATGTATATATTTATATATCTAAAATTCTAACTAGCTTGCCTACTCTGAAAAAATAAGTCATATGAGGAGCTTTGAAAATTAAGTCCACAGGCTCTATCAAAGGAAGCAAAATTCTTCTCTTCAAATTACTTGAGAGAGATTATTAGTCTCCTGTGTCACCAATGAACTGCTGATAGAAACCCAAAAGGCCTCAGATATCCTCTATGGAAAGGATGAAAAGAAGTTTTTGTAAGAGAATGAGGCATTCAGCTTCTCCAGATGATACTTACTATGACAGGAACACTTTGTGGAAGGGAGGGATTTGGGGTGCAGGACATCAGCAATGACTTCATGAAGCATGCTTATCTCAGCAATGACTATGCATAATCTGTTACTCAAAACAATTTGGTTTAGGTTTTGCAGGATGGTTTAGAAACCTTGCTAATGACAACTAAATTATTTCACACGTTTCCAAGGAGCAAGCAAATCTCTTCTTCTAGGATAGGCTTTCCAAAGACAAGACAAGTTCTCTCTGCTAGCTTTCTGTGATACCTTCATTCAAAGGTGTTTTCCTGTGGTAGAGAGAGTGCTGTTTGCATATAAGATTCTCCCATTTCTTTGGTATTTATTTGTCTGTTCAAGATAGTGCATTGTTTTACTGACTTTCTGCTAAGATTTCATTTATATGATGGTAGGAATCTCTTCCATCATGCTTTCCTCCCCCACACAGTCTTTTTCCAGTGCATCCTGCTCTGTGCCTCATACCTCCCTGTGCACAGCTAGTGAAAGCCAGGAGAACATCTCCAAACAATGCAAATGAACTAGATCTTCCATATTTAAGTGCTTTAATAAAGTCCCCAAGGTAAAGAAGCTGACCTCTGAAATGGAACTCTGTATTATAGCTTCTCCTTCCAGTCTAGTGGATGTTTGACCTTCTAAATGAAGCCCTTTTCCTTAGGAGAAAGGAAAAACAAATAAATGTAACAGCTTTTTGCTCTCCTCTCATGCACAAAGAGGATAGTGAATCCCTACCTGTATGAGTAGCAGAAATACTTGATGCCATGTCTCCTAGAAGCTCAAGGACAAGGACATCTCTAATGGTGCTTTTTTTTCCATATTTGAGTATGCTAAAGGCTGTTTTCAGCCACAGCATATTTCTAATATCAAAGAGAGGAGTAAATCAAATTGAGCATTCACATTTAGAACATACTTTTTTCCTATGGGGCTCTGCACATACTTCCTTTGAAGTATTTTCCACTCCTCTGATTGATTTTTCAGTACATTTTAATGTGACAGGGAATCTGAAAGCATATTGAGAGTGCAAAGGTTCAAAAGCTGACCAAAAGCCCACAGAAGTCTATAGGAATCTTTCCATTGCCTTCTGTGGGGTCTAAATCAGTTCCTTAATAAAATTCCATGATGAGACCTGGGATTTGCATACCCTGGGTCATGGGTACAGCTAATGCTTTGTCCTTTCCTTTCTCTCTCACATTTTGTGAGCTAAACTTTCTGTCAGCCACCTCCATGGTTTTTCTTGGTTTATGAGGTGAAAGAGCTCCCATGTTGGAAATCCAAATCTCTCAAGGCCATACCAAAAATCAGCCTTTTTTTTTGGCTGATGGTGCCCTTGACAAGGAGTAGGTGAAGGTTTCTGCAGAGGTGAGGACATGCAGAACTAGCAAAGTAAACAGATTCATGCTAAATTACTGAAGTTATGTGTGTGATCCAACTGGTTTAATACCTAAGTTGGTGTCACTAGAGCAGTGTTTTCCTACCTGTGGTCCAGTGGCTGGTGATAGTCCATGTGACAGGGAACAAAACAAAGCAACAGACATACAGATATTCCTGAAAGTTGGCTGTTGTTTGCCAGCAGTTGAAAAGTGACCTCATCTATGGCTGTCAATATTTCCAGTTGTATCAGTGATTAGATAACATTTTGGCACCCTTCCCCTGTTCCAAATGACAAGGCTTTCTCCTAGAAGGAAAGCTCCTCAAACAAAACAGGCTGAAAAACACCAGCCTAGAGGCAAACTAGAAAATGAACTCCAGGGTGGCAGATAACTTCTATATACACCACAATAAATTATGGGCCTAAGCATCAAAAAGCTTATCATTCAAACTTAAGCAGCTATTTTCCCCACCACTTAACATTTTCCAACAGGACATACAAACTCTTTTTCTCTCACAGACACAGCTGATAAATTGTTTTATTGCTCCACCTTTTCTAGAGATCATTAAAGGAATCAAAGCAAAAGCTTTGCAATCCATCAAAGCCTTTAAGTGCAGCAGTTACAGTGAAAGAGGGCAGGCATGAGAATCAATATATTTTTCATTTGTGGAAGCATTTTAACACCCTGGGAAAATTAGCTCATTAGGAGTTTTTATGTTGCCATTTTCACCACTGTGTTGCAACTGCAGGATGAAAACCAACAGTAGGCCAAGCTCTAAATTGGGGAATATGGGATCATTAAATATTTATCTACTACTGTGACTACTTTACACCTTGCCATTGTTCCAAAGGTTGAGTCACAATAAAATGGAATGGAGCCTGGCTATCCTAATGCTTGCCCACTCACCTCAGCACTGGATTTAGAGAAATCTTCATTTGTTTAATGAGAACTTGGAAAAGTCTCACCTGTAATCAAATTTGTTTCCTCCAGAAGCCCTAAATATATATATATATATTTATATATATATGTAAGGAGCACTCATTGAAGGGAATTTGTACTTTACATTACTTTACATTGGAGTGAAAGGACAAGGGGCAATGGTTTTAAATTGGAGAGGAGTAGATTTAAATTGGACATTAGAAAGAAGTTCCTCCCCACGAGGGTGATGGAACACTGGCCCAGGTTGCCCAGGGAGGTGGTTGAGTTCCCATCCCTGGAGGCATTCCAGGTGAGGCTTGCCAGGGCTCTGGGCAAGCTGCTCTAGTTGGGGATGTCCCTGGCCACTGCAGGGGGGTTGGACTAGATGAGCTCCAGAGCTCCCTTCCAACCCAAACCATTCTATGATTTTATGATTAAAAAGCAGCCTCATGTGCTATCCGTCTTCATCCTGTCACTCCTGGGAATCTGAACTAGAAAACTAAACCAGGCTGTACTTTCTCCCCCAGTGGAAGAAATCTGCTGATGCTGATTTGAGCCAAGAGGATGCAATTGGATCTCTTCAAGGGAAACTCAGAAGCCACTCAGCCATTCATTAGCAGAGAGGGTCCATAACCCCCCTGACATGTGCCTTGTCTCAGCAACACTTTGCCAGATGATTCTGTGAACTCTGTCCTCTGAACTGCAAGGAATAATTAACAGCTCACTGAGGTGTGAAAGAAATACTGCATAAAAAACTGCTTCTGTCACAAGTCACATAGCAGTATCCAATGGCCAAGAAAACATTTTTAACTAGTGTTTAAACTAAAACAGTATGGAAAAGTATCAGGGGCACACTGATGCCTCAATCTCATTTTCTGATGAGATTTAACCATGTACATACTGGAACCTCTCTGGAGGTCAGAAAGCAACCCCAAACTTCAGACTTGGAAAAGAGAAATTAATGAAGCCTAAATATAGGATGCCTTGGAAAATTTTAGATCGCATTCCCAAGAAGGACAGCTGATGGCTGCCACTTTCTGCACAGCCACACACCAACCAGCAGAAAGTCATTGCAAACAGCAGCTACATGATTCTTAGGGAACTGCACTTTGCACTTTTGCTATGATCTCATTTCATCTCTACAGCCAAAGATACTCTTCAAGACACAAGGATTAGTGTGCCTGTAGGATATACAGTAAGAGGTTTTTATTTGTATTTATTTTTATTTTTTATTTATTGTTATTCAAGTTTTAATTTTTGTTATTTTTTATTTTTTAATTTTTTTATTTTTAATTTTTATTTTTAGTTTTTAGTTTTTCATTTTATTTTTTAATTTT
>VWZO01007485.1:38878-102905 GCA_013396975.1 Bucco capensis
TTTTATTTTTTATTTTTTTTATTTTTATTTTTTATTTTTTATTTTTTAATTTTATTTTTTAATTTTTTGGGTTCCTCAATGAGTTCCTCACCCAGTCTGTAATCATACCTAGGATTACTCCTACCCAGATGCAGGACCTTACACTTGGACTTATTAAACTCCATTTTATTCTCATGGGCCCACTCTTTGAGTTTATCCAGGTCCCTCTCGCCCTTCTGGCCTATCAACCACAGCACTCAGCTTCATGTCATCCGCACACTTGCTGAGGGTGCATTCAATACCCATGTCCAGGTGGTTAATGAAGATGCTGAAGAGCACAGGTCCCAAGACAGAGCCCTGAGGGACACAGCTCGTCACTGCTCTCCACCTGGACAAAGAACCATTGACCACAACTCTCTGGCTGCATCCTTCCAGCCAATTTCTTATATATACAGCTATTATAGGAGACTGCTGTATAATGTATGGCTGTTGTATGAGACTTAGGTGTGGCTGTTATAGGAGACTAAATTAGGCAGTTACTAGCTCAAATAAAATTCCAAGGACCCTAGTATACAAACAAAACCAATTATCAGGTAGAAGTATGTTTCCTTTCCAGAGACTTCCTCAGCAATTACTGTTTTAAATAACTTCCTTTTCCTCCTCAGTGATTAAAAAACATCACTAACCTTACAAAACATACCTTTTAGCTATAATTATTTGAACACTGAACAAATCTCATTCCTGACTCACCTAGTAATTTCTTTCCCTTGGGAACACAATAACAACATATATATATATATATATATATATATCCTATCCCTAACTGTCTTCAGGGATCTAGATAAGGACTTGGACTTCAACAGACCAATAGGGTCTTCATGCTGAGGTTAGGTAGCAGGGCCTCATGAACATGAAATGAATAAGTTTACTGTAACACAAATAAGGATTAGAGTTACAGTTGCTATGGAAACTCTGGCTCTAATTTTTTCTGAGTTTGGAAGAAATAAAATGAAGGCACCTGAAAACAGAGGGGAAAGGGGTATGCCCAAAAAGAAGGAAAAATAATGGGAAAGAAGCTAAAATTCCTGTATGCTGGGGGGCAATTATTTAAAGGAGTTAGACAGTATGAATTAAACCCGTGAAGAAGACAAACCAAGTGTGGACATGAAGCTACAGTGCTCCCTTACTGGCCATTAGTGGAAGGTCCATTAGCAGAAGCCTCCAGAGACATCTGATTCCTTCCAAGCTGCTGCCATGTAAAAAAAGCACACTGCAAAAGTTCTGGTTCTGGTTGCTTTCCTCTTCTGAAGAGGAAACCAGGTTGATCTGCATGAGATGGAGCCACAACTAAAATGTTTCTGATGGAGCTGTACAGCTGGAGTGGCTTTTCTAGTGTCTAACAGCATCCAGAGGCTCCACAGGCTCCATCTTCTGTTGCAATGCTTCCTGCCTATATTGTTTGGTAGGTGAGGGCTTCAAACATGAGTGTGTGAGGGACTGTCACATTTCCTTCTGAAGAGCCACTGCTTGCTCTTCTCTCAATAACTTCTGGGAACTTGGCCTCTTTGCAATGTCAGGTTTGTATGAAGCCAACTAATGGGCTTGAGACTTTACTTCTCTTGTTTTCTGATGGATTTCACATACAGCATAAGCATCCTGTAACAGTCAATCTCAGCCATCAAAAAGGAAAAGCTCCCATGAGGGAGAAGTTTTGAAATGGAGCTTTTGGAAGAGCAATGTGGTTTTGCACTAAAACACAACACAGAGAAGAGAAGAGCAGGGCTTCAAGGCAAAGAAGAACTAGTGTGTTTGTGACCTAGTTGCAATGTGGTACCTTGTTTCTTCTGCTAAGTGCATTGATTTCTTGGTCTCACTCTTGTAATGTAAATAGGGCAGATAAAGATAAACTATTCCTCTTTTCAGTTACAAGTAGGTTTTCACAAAATCAAGGAAAAGGAGGTGCAATTCACATCTAGGCAGTCTGTTTGTTTGTTTGTGTTTACCCTCCCCTCCCCAAAAGCTGCTCTTGTACTCCTCTAAGTTTAAAAGGATATGGGGACACAAAATTCAGGGCAGTAATTTTCATGGATTGTAGCTTTCTTTTATGCATTGAGATCCATTTTTCTTTAAAAGCATATAAATGTGGGAGCCCTAGTATTTCTTATGTCTGGAAGGCAAAAGATTCTTAGCTGCTGCTGACACTTTCATATACAAAGCAGCAACCTGCAGAAAGATGGCTTCTTTATGAAATTCAGCTTTATCAAAGCAGACAGCTGTCAGCTTCTTAGCCACAGCACACATGAGGAGCTGCCCCAGCCCCCTCACACTGCACCAGGGATTAGCCCAGAGTTGCTGGCCACCCTCAATCCTTCCTTCTCACAAAGCAGAAACATCAGGGGCAGCTGGCAAAAGCCCCTCTGCTGCTTCTTAAGGCACAGCCAGCCTTTGTAGGGTGGGGACTGCCCCTGTCCTAGCCCTATGGATCCATCACCACTCCTGGCTCCACTTCTGAGAGGCTTTTGCACCTTAGAGACTTGTGCACAGTCACCTTGAGAGTGCAGGGTGCCACCAGCACTCTCAGGATGGCTCTCAGCCTCCTGCCCTCTCTGGGGGTCTCCACAGGCAGAGCACATTGGTTGTGGTTCTTTGGCTCCAACTCATGGGAAAAGGGACAGAGATAGTGGTGACAGTGCCAGCTCCCTTGAATGTGTCCTGGTCCCTTGTCCTTGCAAGCACAGTGCAGATGCTTGGGTCCATGTCACAACTGGAGCACTGCTGGCTCCTCACTCCCAGCACAGAGGCAAAATGTCCTTCATGGCCATAAGTCTAGGAGGGATCCAAAGACTAAGCTGTCTCAGGGAAATACAATGGCATCAAAATGGTTCCTGGTAAAAGAGATGAGCATGGCAAAGGGGGCAGGGTGAACATCAGAGTGAAATCCTGCCTAGGTGCAAGTCATGCTTTTGTGAACATCATTGCTTCTGTAGGTTCTCTGTTTCTTTCCTTTCTGGACTGAAGGAACCTGAATTTTGATAAGGCAAAAAAAAAGAGAAAAAGGGTGGTTTTTTGCTTTTTTCCCTTGTTGTTTCTCCCACACTTCTCTTCCTTTTTTTCTTCCTATAGCTTTCCCTCTCTCTCAGTGACCCCACTATGGTGAGACTGAATTGTTAATAACCTGCTTTCCATAGTGTGGCCTGTAAGTGGCCCCACAATTGTCATCCAGACTTCTGCTAGAAGTGACTGGCATCTGTTTGTCTTTCCCCCTGGACACTGAGGGTAGCAAGAAGGTGTCTCCCACTGCTTGGGATCCATAGACACAATTCAAACACCACAACTGCAGTCTACACCGAGTTCTGCCTTGATAAAACAAGGGAAAACCATGAGACAGCAGTTTCACTTCCTCTGCACATGATATTTAAAGAGCATTATGGGATTCTGTGCACTTAATAACTGCTCCCTCAGAAGGATTTGGTTTCTGAATACAAATAAGCAGCTCTATGATTAGATTTCATGCATTTTGGTACATTTTATTACATTTTCCATTACCTTTTATAAAGGAGAATTCAAGCAGGGAGGAAATGTTTTCTCTGCCAACAGTCTTATTGCCAACTTCATATCTTGCAAACTCCCAGGATAATGCTTGTCCCTCAAGATGTGTGGCTGATTTTTAAATGGCAAAGAATTCTATCTCATAAGTGCAGTAATATCTGAGGAAGCTTGCCACCATCATCTCCAATTATCTCTGCTTGAAAAGTCAGATGCCTTAGTAGATACTGGCTACTTAGATGTTGGTAGCATCTCATTGCTGCTTATAGCTGAGAGGAGAAAGCTGTCCCTCTTGACCTCCTTGCTCTCTTCCCTTACCTGACAGCCTCCCTCCACCCAAACTGCTTGCTCCATCAGCTCCTCCTGTTCTCCACCCAATCTCCTAGCCTTGCTTCTTCTGCCATGCCATCTTTTCTTCATCACTTGCATGGAGGCTTTTCTTACCTTGTCTTCACCATCTCCTTTCCATTCTGCTATGCTCCCTGTAGACTCCATCTCATGCTCCACTCTTTGGACTTGCTCCACCTCTGCTCTGTGCTCTCTGGACCCTCTACTACTCTCCCATCCTTGCTCACCTTTCTGACTTAGCCCTACTCTTACCCACATCTTCCTTCCTGCCTCAGTTGCACTTCTGCTGCCAGCTCAATTCTCTTCCTTGCCTCACTGCCTTCTAATCCTCCTTTGGCTCATCCATGGTTAGAGGAAACTCACTGGTGAAGCAAGCAGACATTCCTGCTGCAGAGGATCTGCCTGTGCAGCACAGATGCTACATCTCAGGCGTGGGTGCTTCTTAGAAATCTGAAATCTTAATTGTATGCTCAATAATGGGACCAATAGGTTGCCATGGTGAAGTCACAAGAGGAAGGATCAATGATAAGACATTGAAAAATGAGATTTCACCCCAGCATACTGTCCCACATAAAAAAAAGCTCAGACTATCCCTATACTATAGTGTCTCTTCTTTTGACTAGAATAAAGGAGATTTTCTTCCCGTGTCATCAAATTAACTTCAGCTTTTGTGACTGGGCTGATCCAGAATAGGAGTATCTGAAGTGTTTTTCACTGCTCTAGAGAGCTCTGTAGCCCTGTGATGCTATGCTTATCCCCACTCAGCACTCCTCCTGACAGCATGTCTGGGAAAGGCACAGCAGTGACAGCTACCAGAGGGGCTGGAAGCTGTATCCAGCCCCAATTGCTCTCCATGTCTGCTGGGATTGGGCTACAATTACAGAAAGGAAAGTTTTGGTTGTTCCTTAGGAAAAACTCTACATTCCAGTTAATGTAGTGAAGCAGTCAATTGCTGGGAGTTCCCAAAGAATCTCTACCATGGGAGGGTTTGGGAAGGTCAGACTAATGACCAACATAGTTCAGAACAGCTTTTTGGTACAGATCCTGCCTTAGGGCAGCTAAAGCTCCTCTAAATCACTGCTAAATGTTGTGTACCACATTGGGGTGTGAAGTCAAAGGCTGCACCTGCAGAGAGGAGCAGACAGTTCAGGTGACCCTAAACTGACCAACAAACTATTCCATTCTGGGAATTGAGGGTCAGTCCCCAAAACTTTCACACCAAGCTTGGCCCTTGGGCTCTCTTCCATAAAGCCCAAGATCCAAGCAAGGCAGGTGCACCATTAAGCTCTTTAGCACCTAATTGACAGCCAATACAAAAAGGAAAAGTGTGGGGCTCTGCTCTCCCTTTAGGCTGAGCACCTGAGCCAGCTGAGGTGGTGGATTGGGAACTCCTGGTGAGGAGTGAAGTTGTTAAAGCTTTATGAGTGTTTTGTGTAATATTTTCATAGGAATATTGGAGACTATTGTCAAGATAACAGTGTTTTAAAATGGACTAGTTGAAAAATCCTTATGATAGGCTAGTTGTGGATGTTCTACTATCAATATGGGAAGGCATTTCCAGTAGGGTCAGTGCTGCAAATGAGTCTGTGGAATATTTTCAGTGACAGACTGCATGATAAAGTAGACTGTATGCTTATAAAACCAGAGCATGCTCCCAAGCTAGCAGGGATTGTGTAAGCACCTCAAAGGACAGGCTAAGAATTCCAAATGATCTTGATCAATTGAAGGAACTGAAATCAATAAGATGAAATTCAATAAAGACAAGTGCAAAGTGATACACTTAGCCAGGAGAAATCAAATGCACAAATAGAAAATGAGGAATAACTGGTGAGGCAGCATCTCTGCCAGAAGAGGCCCTGGGGGCACAGTGTACTGTGAGCTGAATATGAATTGGGAATATGATCCTGCCTTAAAAATGACTGATGACATTTCCAGATGTGTTAATCTAAATTCTTACAGGAAGTAGTTGCTCTCATGTACTTGGTCCTGGTTAGGTCACTGATGGACTACTACATCCTGCTCTAGACAGCACATTTAGTGACAGAGCAAAACAGCCCAGAAGAAAGAAACAATAAAGATTAGAAAAGTGCAGAATGTAATGTATAAAGCAGCCCCTCCCAAAAAATCCTTTGTTTTTAGTGAGAAAAAGACCATTTTCAAATATCTCAAAGGAGTCCTTTGTAAAAACCACAATCCCATGAATTGTTTTGCCAGTGGAAGGAGACAGGAGAAGTTGCTGTTCATTTGGTTTGCAGGAAGAGCTCAAACTTGATATTAATAGAACTGAAGAGATGATAGTTCAGATCTACTGCAGAATGTCATCCTTGGGGTAGGTGGTATTGTAGGAAGCTTTTAAGGCTGCTTGGAGAATTATTTTCTAGTGCATGCCTGGGTATAGCTCTCTCACTTCACAGCAGGAAAATTAATGGAATAAGATATCTTTTATTCTTTAACAGTGAGGCTGCACTGTAGAGCCCCAACTCCTTTTTTAGTTCTTGCTTTAGTAGTTGTCTTGCTCAGCTATTCATTCCAACAAAGATGCTGGAGATAACAGGGTGGACTGAGAGTAGTGGTTTCAGAATTGTGTTGATAAGCTGCTTGACATGAGGGTCAATTACTTGCTGAGCACACAGGACAAACACAGAATAAAACCATAATTTCTAACCCATTGGGATCTACAATTTAAGATGAGGATGGAAAGTGATAGATCACAGAAAGTAACCCTGAGAAGAAAGCAGATGCTGGTACACTAAAGGGTTAGTGTGGACTTACAAAGACAAGGGTGCTATTGATAATGTGACAGTTTGGGAAAATCAGTTGTACAGCATTATTGTAGAAAGGCTGCTTTTGCTTGAGATGTGAGGTGACAGCCTAGAGCCTAGACAAGGCCTTCAGTTGCATGGATGGGTAAGAAAGGCTGTATCTTTGAGGTAGTGTGTGGCAGAGTCTTGCATACTCTTGATGTGAGAACTGAGGATTCAGGGCACACTCAGCTAGCAAGGCTAATGGATAGGCAGGATAGTGGAATTGCTGAGAGCAAGGCTGAAGGCAGCACTGGAGAGGAGTTATGAAGAGAGCTAAGAAAATTTCTTCTAAAATACTGAGCTTAGATTGGCAGTGGAAAATCCAGAACTGGATGCCAGGAAGACAGGCCAGACCTGGAGACAGAATCACAATTCTAGGTCATATGCCCTAACCTTTCTAATATACAAACCTTTCTGTCCACCCACACAAGCAAGATAATTCTTCATCTGCAGGACTATTTCTGGAGAGCAGATGCAGGCAAGAAGGAGAGAAGGAGCCCCTTCTTAGGGGAGAACAACAAACAACCCCCTGGAGAGCACAGGGAACTAGGAATAGGAATGGGAAAAAGTCAAAGGAGCCAGATGAAATCAAGGATATCACCAAGTATATGACAAGTGAAGTTAGCTGTGACTCAGTACTAGTTTTTATTAGGGGCATGAGGGAGACAGTCCTCTTCCCAGAAACTGAAGACCTAACCTGCTGGGACCATGGACCTCTTGTCATGCAGACTGCATAAGTGCATTTCAGATTCTCTTCTGAAGGTTGGGGGAGGCTTTATAAATCTTTCAAGTGGCCATCTGTTACTGAATGCTCTCACTTGTGCACATCTTACTCAGCTCTGTCCCTAGCCTCTTTCACAATTAACCAGCTCATAAACTCTGTAATGTACTTCTGGTACTCCTCAACTCCTAAGAAATTATGTTTGCCCTGACATTCCAGGGCAAGCAGAATCACAGACTGTTAGGGGTTGGAAGGGACCTAGAAAGCTCATCTAGTGCAACCCCCCTGCCAGAGCAGGATCACCTAGACCAGCTCACACAGCAATGTGTCCAGGCAGCTCTGCAATGGCTCCAGACAAGGAGACTCCACAGCCTCCTGGGCAGCCTGGGCCAGTGCTCTGGCACCTGAACTGCAAACAAGTTCCTCCTCAGCTTAATACTAAACCTCCTGTGCTCCAACTTGCTCCCATTCCCTCTTGTCCTACCATTGGATGCCATGGAGCAGAGCCTGGCTCTCTCCTCCTCACACTCACCCTTCCCATATTTCTAAGCATTGCTGAGGTCTCCTCTCAGTCTCCTCTTGTCCAGGCTGAAGAGACCCAGCTCTCTCAGCCTGTCCTCCTAGGGCACATGCTCCACTCCTTTCAGGATCTTGCTGGCCCTGTGCTGGACTCTCTCCAGCAGCTCCCTATCCTTCTGGAGCTGAGGGGCCCACAACTGGACACAGCATTCCAGGGGAGGCCTCCCCAGGGCACAGGAGAGGGGAGAAGAACCTCTCTGGCTCTGCTGGCCACGCTCCTCTTCATGCATCCTAGGATGCCATTGGCCTCTTGGCCACAAGGGCACATTGCTGCCTCATGGGCATCCTCCTAGCCACCAGCACTCCGAGAGCTTTTTCCCCAGGGCTGTTTTCCAACAGATCAGTTCCCAGTCTGTACTGATCCATGGGCTTGTTCTTTCCCACATGCAGTACTTTACACTTCCCCTTGTTAAATTTCATCAAGTTTCTCCCTGCCCATGTCTCTAGCCTGTCCAGGTCACTCTGGATGGCAGCACAGCTCCTGGTGTGCCAGCCACTGCTCCAAGCTTGGGATCATCTACCTATCCTTTCCAAAATTACTTCAGTAACCAAACCCACCACCCAGCACTGAGCACACCCCTCTCTCCTGTAGCTGTTGGGTGAAATGTGGGGCAGGAACTGTATGCAAAGCCCTGGGGCTGGAGCCTTAGCCTTAGCAAGGCTTTCTGCTGCTACCTGAGGAGATGTCCATGTTGCTCAGTGGTGGATGCTCCTTGGCTCTTTGTAATCTTGTGTGATCAGGTAGACATGACCAGAAGATCCTCACCCACAAAGCTCCTTATCTAAGCAAGGAAAAGGCTAATAAGGGAAAGAAGGCTTTGTGACCAGACCTCCAGAGACAACATGGCAAAGTTAAGCACAGGTCATCTGGGTTATATAACTTATTTTAACTGCCTTTATTCTTTTCAAAGTGCTACTTAACATTTCCTGAGGGAAAGCCTAATATTTATTAGCTGAAGTATTATGAAATTATCCTGATTTTATGGCTTGGGCAATAAAGATGTACAGTAGGTAACATTTATTCTCTGAGAGAGACCTGATATCTATCTGCAAAAAACCCTGCTCTTTCTCAATTATTAATAGACTGCTGTTATTCACAATCTCTAACCTTTTCTGGTTGGTTTGGTTTTTTTTTTGATTGAAAACCTGCTTCTTTCGTATTTCTATTGGTAATCTCAAATGTTTCATTATGAATAACAAAAAAAAATTAAACTGAGCAAGAAGACACTTAGAATAGAAAGATAAGCTGAGTCACAGGGAGTACATGGCTTTTTTTCCTCTGTCAGGCTTTCCACAAGGTCTCCCAGCATCCCTGGCTCTGCTCCACAGAGCAGCAAGCAGCATAGCAACTGCCTACATGCAGATAGAAATCTTACAAGGTCTTTCTTTTTTATACTGGGAAAGTACTTCTACTTTTACAGTTCCCTATATGCTTAAAATTTCTTTTTTTTTTTTTTAAATGGTCTTGCCATCTCTTCTAAAATGCTGCTATGAATTTTATAAATTGATGTCCAAGGCATGAAATGAGATGAGTACTGAAGAGGCAAGCAAGAACTGCCTGTTCCAGCTTGAAAGTCTCTTTTCTAGGTGTAATTTCTCCTCTTTCATTACTTATTATTCGAAGATCATAAAATATCTTTTCATGACCCTGCTGTAATGTGCTCTGTTGCACTGAGTTTAAAAATTGGGATTACTAATACAGAATGAGGAGAAAGAAAGAGACTCAATTTCAGGTCCAGTGAGCAGGCTTTATTTCCTCTCTCTTCTTGCTCCAATGCCACTGAAGATTTATATCTGCAGCTATGGCAGAAGAATTGGCCCAGGCACTGAGGGAGATGAATGCTTCAGACACAATGGACAAATAGTTCCAAAACCTCCCCACCATTTCTTTCTCCATAGCTGTAGGGAATTTGCATTCCCTTCATGAACAAACTACATGGAAATAGGGCTCATATATATTTAAGAAATATCAGCTAATATCAGCCAGTGTTTGCAGCTTCTCAGAAGTTTCAGAGTAAAGTGAGGAAAAAAACTCACTTTATCTTCTAGGCTCTGGAAAAGTATCACCAGAGCTTTAAACAGAGCATTAGACAGCCTCCCTCTTCATGTTCTGGTCTAGAACTGATTTAAGGATCCTCTATAGCTTTCATCAGTGCCTGTCTTGAGGGGAAAAGGTGCACAAGCTTGTCCTTTTTCTCTGCCACACTTGCATGCCCAGCAAATAGAGACTTGCTGTGTATCATGACAGCCAGAATCACAGAATCATAGAAGGTTAGAAGAGACCTCGGAGATCATCAAGTCCAACGGTCACCCTATCACCACCAAGCCCACAAAACCATGCCACTAAGTACCACATCTATAGGATCATAAAGAGTAGAAGAGACCTCTAAGATCATCATCATCACTCTGTCACAGGATGATCCTCCTTGCCTGGGGACTTCCATGTCTAAATGATCAAAGCTTGCTGAGATATCTGTTCTTGCTGAGTTTTTCCCTCAGTGGACACATTTTGGGTGGAACCACAGCCATCACAGTAGGACCAGAGTCTCATAAATATCTAGAGTGACAAATAGCTTGGCACATATCAGAAGGGACAAGGCTTGCAGGTGCAGTGCCCTGCACAGTGCATCTCTCCTTGTGGCAATGGCAGACTTCAAGAGAAGCAGGGAGGACACAACAGCCCCAGATGTCAGTATGTCAGGGGTTGGAAGGGACCTAGAAAGATCATCTAGTGCAATGCCCCTGCCAGAGCAGGATCACCTAGACCAGCTCACACAGCAATGTGTCCAGGCAGCTCTGCAATGGCTCCAGACAAGGAGACTCCACAGGCTCCTGGGCAGCCTGGGCCAGTGCTCTGGCACCTGAACTGCAAACAAGTTTCTCCTCATGTTAATATTAAACCTCCTGTGGTCCAACTTGCTCCCATTCCCTCTTGTCCTACCATTGGANCCATGGCTTAGTTAACACCTTGCCAGGCTTCTTGTTGGATGCCACCTGACATCAGCCATGCTGACACAAGCACAGTGGTTAGCATCCTCCAAGTGCTCTGTTATTCCTGATCTTGGATAGGAAGGAGATAGAATCTGGAAAATGTGAATGGAGGAAGGTTCAAGTCATTCAGCACAGTGCTGAGTTGTTGTTAATTGCCTCTGCTAGGAGAGAATTAGAATGGTAACCTTTGAGTCATTTTGCTTATGAAGCCATATAATATTCTACCTCTATGCTCATTCCAGACTTAATAAAAGAACTTTGCAAGTCATCTTCATGTTTTTACCTCTTAGTCAATTACTTACAGTAACAATTTATGTATCAGAGTTTTATCACTAAATTCCCAAGGCCATTTTCAAACCCTCTACATTTTATATCCAGGAATTTATAAGACCTTTAATGATATTCACTTTTTAAGTAAATAAATGATACTACAGGGCAAGCATTAATGAAACAAACATCAGTAAGATGTTAAATGCTAAGGCAACATTGATATATACATATATATCCACCAGAAATCAGAATGCTGTCATATGGACTATTGTATGTATAAAAACATAGCTGCATATTGTTCATAAAGAAGAGTTTTTGCTGAGACATGTAGATATCCCCTAGATACAATTTTTATCAAAGGTATTTTGCAATGAAGTTTATCTTACTATATTTGAGTATCATCAACAACAATTGCCATCAAAAGGAGTATTTGGGATCTTTCTTATCATTAGTAAAGGAGGTTGCATTATTTTTTTTTCTAACTACATGGAGCACAGATCTCACATGTCTTTTTAATATTGTTTTCTCTCTTTATAAAAGCACAATTCTTGAAGCATTAAGATCCAGACAGAATCTGCTCCTGAGCCTGTTAAGCAAGAAAGCAAAAACAGAGAAATCAAAGCTCTCAGTGGTTTCCCTGGCACATTCCTCTCCTGCTCCCAGCCTCCTGTTTCCATGGCTATCTGAAGCTGCAAGGGCTGCAAGTGCTTTGCATCTCCTCAGAGTGTCTTCAGATGGACAAAAAATGAAGTCATAATCTTTTTAGATTGAAAATAGGTCAAAAATGGGATCAGAACTTGAGGAGAGTGGATAACTTTAGTTTGTGTGAATACACACTTTCCTGGCCTTGATCTAGTGGGGAGGGGACATAAACAGCATGACTGACTTTTCTGGTTCAGATCCAGTGGAAAATGAGGATACAGCTTGTCAGATTTTCTTCAGTGACAAATACAGGACATCAACTCTCAATTTACCATTTGGTTTTCACTTCATTTTTAAGCAGAATCTAGACCTGGTGGGTGTACACCTAGCCTGTTCTTCAGCTGCCAAGGCTACAGCCTCAAAATGTGGAAGGACATTAATGGGCACACAAGGAAGCCCCCCAAAATTCCCCCAGGCAATAGAAAAGCTTCAGCTTTTGGGGCTGAAAGGAGAAGATCTTTCATTTCAATGGGGCAGCAGGGAGGAAATAGCAGGTTAACTGGAACAGGCTGTGGAGTCTCCTTGTCTGGAGCCATTGCAGAGCTGCCTGGACACATTGCTGTGTGAGCTGGTCTAGGTGATTCTGCTCTGGCAGGGGGGTTGCACTAGATGATCTTTCTAGCTCCCTTCCAACTCCTAACATTCTGTGATTAACTTTCCTCCTGGGAGCAACATACCTGGATTTCTGACTCTTCACCTTGGGGACTTTATCCCCAGAGTCTTTCCATTGATTCTAATCAGATTAGTGGCCTACAATGTAGACATCTCTGTTTGTAGAGAGAAATCCTCCATCAAGAAAAATGTTGACTTTTTTCCTGTTACAACAAATTTGATTCCTCTGTCCTATCTCTCTCTTGTCAAACCAAACAGTTTGTCAAAGAAAAAAGGTTAAGCTAGAAGGTACAAACACAGGTGGCAATCACTTCAGTACCAGGATTAGTTTGACTCTAAAAGTGGCATAAATTAGTCCTTGCAGCATACCACTGAACACAGCATTTTTCATACATGTCTGAAATATGCTGCAGAGTTTGCTGATGACTACCAGAGGCTGTGGTTGCCTTTCCCATTTCACAATCACTCCTCCTGGCTTGTTTTTAATGTTCTGCCATTGCTCAGATATTAATGCAACCCTAGTGGCAAGCTGTTCAGTAGCCCAGATGAGATGCCAAAGGTTAGTAATGACTTTTGAACACCCTCTGCTGAAGTGGCAGTGCATACTTGAGCAGGCACAATCATTCCCAGTGGTTCAATATTGGATTTTCCTGTTGTAGGCAGCTAGCCTGGGGATGTCTCTTTTATTTGTCAACAACGTGCAGCAGAGCACTGCCATTTTCCACTCTGGTGGGAAAGTGTTACTTCAACCTAATTGACTCTTTTTTTGCTGCATGGAAATTGCTTTTTTGCTCAAGGTCCCAAAACCTTGAGATTTTGGACATGATGAAAATGTTGCAGGTGACAATGCAACCTCTATTGTTAAGGCTAAAGTGATGTCATACTGAACAAACTCTTGTCCCCTTACACAATGGTAGGGTGAGGAGCAGAAAAGACCTTAACTCTGTGTAAGCACTGCTCAGCAACAACAAAAGCATCTCTGCATTATCAACAACATTCATCACAAATCCAAAACACAGGATGAAGTTTTTAATTTGCTGTGATGAAGCAAATTAACTCTATCCCAGCCCAAACCAGCACAAGCATTCCTAACCATTCCTAAGGCTGGGACACCTACACACACCACTTGTTAATTTATAGCACATTTTAGTCTGAAAATAGTCTGGAGAATAGAAGCTCAATGTCCCTGTTTTGTGTCTGGCTAAGCTTGATGACAATTATAATCCATTCTTTCGGTACATTACATTCTCTGTGGTTCTCAATTACAATTTTCTCTCCTAATTACAACTTCTTTATAAGTCCAGAGAGTGCATGTCCTTTCTTGGCCCATAAATGCCACTATTCTATGCTCATTTTAGAACCACACTCCTTTTACTCACCAGATGGCAATTATTCAAGATACTATAAGCTAAATTAACACCTGATCTAAATCCATTGACCTCTTTGCACTTACTCAAGAAACAACGTGGGGCCTCTCCTGGTTTTAGCAGCTATTTATGTGATTACAGAAAATAACTGGTATAAATGCAACTAGACTTTCCCTAGTGCTTACCTAATGCATCCTTCCCCTGCAACTTTTTACTGCATCAATTCCTGGGGGTTTATCCCTTCCTGTTAGCAATCCCAACTGTACACCAGGACCAGCTGCTCAGCCCATGAGTTGATGATGACTGGAGCAGATGTGTCTGGTTTTTTGGGGTGGTTGAAACCTGATGAGTTTCTTTCCTCTCACTCCATAAGGAGCAGACAGCACATTTTAATTGCTTTCTACAGAAGAATGTGTGCTCCCAGGGTGTGTGAAGGTCAGTGAAGACGACAGCAAAAAAAAAAAGAGAGCAGTGTCTGCATGAGGGGAATACTCTTGCTCTGTGCTGAGCACTGATGCCATGAGGATGTTTTTGTGTCTCTGCACTTTACTGGATCCTCATGGAAATCTCATAGTACAGTGAATAATGTCTTGTGTCTGCAGAAGGATTCTCCACCCTAGGAGTGTGAACACTGCTTGGATGACTTGCTTGTTCATTGTCATTGCCTTGGGTGACATTTATGACCAGGTCTTTGTCTTTTGTGGCTACAATGCAGTGCCACCCTCCAGCTGAAGAGAGTCCTTTTGTAAAGCACTCAGGAATCCAAACAGAGTCCATAAAATGGGTTTAGATGTTTTGAAAAGATCTTTTTCTATTTAAAAATAGAAGGGCAAATGCATCAAAATGGAAGTGTTTGTAGGATTGATATAAATGCTAACAAAATTTCCCTTGCTGTTTGGTGTAAACACATATATACAGAGACTATGCAAATGCTTGGAGCTAGGAAATGGCTATTTGAGAGGCACAATAAATAACTGACAATTCAAATTTCTCTGCCTTATTTTGAATAATAGAGGATTCTAGGCATGCACCTGCATTTGCATGAAGGCATAGGAGCATAGAGGACCTTTGGTGCATTTTCCTCTATGTCTTTGATTGGCAGATGGGTACAAGTGAAACAAGGAATGAAATAGCTATTCTATTTCAGCTAGTTGTTGATAATAAATAAGCTAAAATCATCACCTCTTTCAATACCAGTAGGGTGTCTGAGCTCAGAGGTGCTTAGGAGTCCTGACATAGGATGTTCTCTTCTTCCTTGCTTGGGATTGTAAACACTACTTGTAAAATAGACTAGCATTGCATGGCCTTTACTTCTATTCACTTCTCTCCAAAGGATTTGACCCATTCCAGAAATAGAAAATGCATCCTTTGACTGCTTTTGAGACAATCCTCTGCTCTATTCTGCAGGGAGGTGAGTGTCAAGGAAACTACAGAAGAGAGAATTGCAGTGATCCAAATGAGAGCTAAATGAGGAAGGGGCCTGAGCCTTTTTGTTTTGATGGAGGAAAACAGCTGGAAATTAACTGGGAAAGAAGAAGAAAGCAAGACTGGGAAACAGCTGGGAATGACAGCAGGATGAGGGAGGTGTTCAGTCAGACACCAGGAGGAGAGGTGATGCTGTCAGCACAGCAGAAAGGTTTGTCTACAGCAGAAAGTGGCAGGTGGAAAAGCAGAGATTGGTTTCAGGGCCATTAAGCTTAGAGATTTCAGAGGTAGGCTGAAATGTTGATACAGCCTGAAAAAAAGGAGCTCCAGACTGAAGGATCTGATTTATGAGTACTCAGCAGAGAAGTCTAGAAAATGATATTAAAGAAGCTCAAAAGACACTTGGAGCTTGTGTGCCTGTCTCCTGTGTTACAAACAACCTGGGAGGATGCTGTCAGCCCTTACAGTAACACAGCCCTGGCTTGTCCTCATGCCAAAACTTTGCATCAGACTGAAGTTTCTTTTTAGCTGCACATGGAACAATTTGGGGTCCTCTCCTTATTGAGGAACAGAATAGAGCAGAGGATTGTCTCAAAAGCAGTCAAAGGATGCATTTTCTATTTCTGGAATGGGTCAAATCCTTTGGAGAGAAGTGAATAGAAGTAAAGGCCATGCAATGCTAGTCTATTTTACAAGTAGTGTTTACAATCCCAAGCAAGGAAGAAGAGAACATCCTATGTCAGGACTCCTAAGCACCTCTGAGCTCAGACACCCTACTGGTATTGAAAGAGGTGATGATTTTAGCTTATTTATTATCAATAACTAGCTGAAATAAAATAGCTATTTCATTCCTTGTTTCACTTGTACCCATCTGCCAATCAAAGACATAGAGGAAAATGCACCAAAGGTCCTCTATGCTCCTATGCCTTCATGCAAATGCAGGTGCATGCCTAGAATCCTCTATTATTCAAAATAAGGCAGAGAAATTTGAACTGTCAGTTATTTATTGTGCCTCTCAAATAGCTATTTCCTAGCTCCAAGCATTTGCATAGTCTCTGTATATATGTGTTTACACCAAACAGCAAGGGAAATTTTGTTAGCCTTCCATCTCAGCCATCCCTATCCTCAGCTTTCAAGAATGTCTCCACACCAAATTTTAACTGCTTACCCTGCTGCACCTCTTTGCAGGGCTGAAAGAAGACAGGAGAATTTCAAGCCCTGCTGCAGGTGGGTTGAACATCAGCCATCTCTAGCAAGAAAGCCCTGGACTACTGCTGGGATGGGATTGTGCCTGTGCTAGAAGCAGAGTCATGACACAATGATTTATAGCTATCACCCTGCTAATGCAACTTGAGAATTCAGTAGCTTTTTCATCCACCTGCATCTCTTCATGTGGCCACACACTGGGGTTTACCCTCCTGCTGCCTTTCTCAGTCAGGTATGTCATGACAGAGCCATTTATCCATCTGAGTGACTCAAGGAGACCCAGGCCAAGAGAGAAGTTTAAATACACCCATTATGCTGCAGGATGAGTAATAGAACATGGTTTATGCTTCATTTGTCAGTCACATTTCTGGCAATCGTGGCTGTTGCAGAAAGCTAACCATGAATCCAGCTGCTGCAGGTGGAACTTCAGCTTCCATGGCAGCAACTGGAGTCACAAGAAGGATTTAGTAGGTGTAAATGCCATCACACACAAGTGTCACAGAAGTTCCTCTCTCTTGCTAACAACTGGTCACCTTTTGCTCCAAGTACTTTGATTGAATTGCCATCAGTGAGGAGCTGGAGCTAACTTTCCCCCAAGGGTAATGATTCAGTGTGCTTCATAAAACAAAGTGAGAAGCCTGAAATAAAAATAACAGGAAAAAATACTCTGTTCCTGGGAAATACATAACAGGGAATTACTCCTCCAGGTAACACTATCCCATCTTTGCATGAAATGCAATGCTCATGCTGATCTAGTTGAGCTGGAGAAGGTGTTTCCCTCTTTGAGGCTCTGTTATGCAGATTTGCTGTGGAATTGAGCTAGTTTTCTTCTGAGTATCTCCATAAGAGCAACTGATCCAGGAAATCTCTTCCAGGTCTGAATGCTGGATGTCTATGCCTCAAATCCAGAACTGCCCTGGATGAGTAACCACATAAAGGCTGAAATAGCTCAGGAAGTGCTAGATGAGATCTATCTGGAGCTCCTCAGTTCCCTTCCAAGCTGATAGCAGTTCCATTCTTAGCATGAATAGATTTTTCTTTCCAGGCTGCAAGTGTTTCAACTAGTTAGATAGCTGCTAACTACCTCTCAGTGCCAGCAGCAGCTCAGCTTAACCAGAGGGAACAACTGGGTGTTAGTACTAGCAGCCAGTAATCCAAGCCAATTCCCACCACCCTGCCTGGGAGATGAGCAGCTGCCAACAAAGAAGGGGGAAGAGGCATGAGCCAAATGAAGGCTACACTTCCAAAATGCTTGAAAAGCACTCTTCTGGAAAGATGGCTTGAAACAAGAGGGTAACAAACTTATCCCCACCACTTGAATGATTAGAGACATAAACTCCATGCCTGACTCCATCAGGTAACTGTAAGGAGAAACCAACTTTGTTCCCTCATCAACTCCTAGAGTGGAAGAATCACTTAGAGGGCTTGGGTATATTTGTGTTTCAGCTAACAGCATTCTCCCTGGCCCAATCAAGCTTAAATTAAGCTAAGCAAGAAATGAAGCACTTCTATTCTGTGCTCAGTTTGCAAATACTGAGTTTAAAGATAAATTAATAGATGGTGACTTAATGTGACAAATATGCTGTGCCCTTACTTTTTCTCCTCTTATCTAGCAGCACTTTTTAAAGGTAGTCAGTCCTTCCAGCTATGTTCTTCACCCTGTGCCCCATGGATTTCACTGCCAAGCTCCTTCTAGTCTGGCATAGATCTGTCTGGGGTTTATTGAAGCAATCATGGTCATTATCACTTATTTTCCTTGACTGCAGAACATCTCACACCGAGCTCTAATATTATCCCTACTAGGAGCATATCTGATCAGGGTCATTCTAAAGACTAATTCAAAATATCACCTAATATTTCCTCTAATGGCACAAGAGAAGATTGATGATTTTGCAGGAGAGTTAGTTGCACTGTTCCCTAGCATGGTTAATAGCTGAGCTCCATAAAGACTGCAATCAAGCCATTCCATCATGTTATATATCTGCCTTCCTTTTATTGTTAGGTTTCTTCCCCACTATATAAGCCCTTTTACATGAAATAGCTCTTCATTTCCAGTGAGTTAATTCACTCTCAAATTCTAACTAGTAGTGGATCTTTCACAGCTTTAATACAGGATGGTGTAAGTTTTCCAGACACTGTATTTCTCTTCTTATTGCCATAAATGTGAAATCCTTAATTATGTACTTGCTGTAACATTAAACTCAAGGAAATAAATGAGATTTGACAAGGTGGAGATGACAGTCTGAAGCCATGCCATCTGGGAACAGTGGGATTTGTTTACAGTTGCATTTGTCACTCCAAATCCTACTGTGTCCTAGCATGTAAAAATCAGTTAAGGAGCAGTAGCATCAGCTAAAACATGTTGGATACCCCTGTGTGGCCAGCAGAATTGGCCAGCAGGATACAGCAGTGTTTAAAAAAAGCTAGAGTCAGTTTACAAGCTCTCAGAGAATCCAGAGTTGGAATTCCTGCAACTTGCATCCTTTTAATGTCAAATAAAAAAGTGGCATAGTTCTTGTTTCATAATTCAAAACTTCAGAAAAACTCAAAGCTGCCTTCATCAGTCCTGCACTAAGAAAAGGACTCAGATTTGATTTTAGCTTATTTGCTTCCTTGGAAAGGAAGAAGAGGATGTGCCTAAGCAGAAAGACCACATGGAAGAAGGAGTGAGCTCTAACATATGTTGTAGGTAAGGGTCAGCTCCTAGCTGAGGAACCGATTCCTGATGGTAGACAAATCACTTGACTTCTTTCTGTCCAACAGAAATATTAATGTCTCCTGGATTGGAGACAGCTTTTTAAAGCATGTTGTTTTCTTTCTCTTCTCATATATAAGCAGCCTAGCAACAAGGGACTGTGACTTTGGTTGAGGGCATATACTTGCTTCTAGAAGGTGGCAGTATTTGCCTGGAATTTGCTTTGAAAGGAAATCATATCCTAAGAGCTTCATTCCTGTCATCCTGCACTTTCCTGAGCTCTACCAAAGCTCTGAATTTCCTTTGAGCCCTTGAAGAGCCTCTCATTTTGTTATTTAATTTAGTAATTTATATAATGCTTATGATCTTGGCAGTTGGATGTTTTGCACCTAGGATAAAATTTAACATTACATAAGCCACCCACAACAGGTAACAGCAGTGAAATTACTGCTGATGATGCTATCTGTCCTCTCTAAGGCACAAGACTCAGACACTGACTGGATCTGAGTGCCAAACTGGAAACTCCTCCTGCTGATCTCCTGTTTATAGCTAGGACCAGACTGGCTGGTACAGATCCCTCACTGCCAGGCAGCACAGGTAATGGATACAAACTTGCCTCCCAGCTTTCTTGGCTCTTTGCTTTGGAATAGTAAAAACAGTTTCCTCCTCCGGAATGTAAAAGTGATGTTCCTACCACCCATTTCAAGGAAGAAGGGGATAGAGTTCACAGACAGAAGTCATATGGAGCCATAAGCCTTCACTAAGTGATGCTGCCCTCCCTTACTGAGTTTCATATGGACCTCATGGTTCCTGAATGCTGGTTTTACCTCATTAGAAAAGCCTCTGGGATGTAAGAGATTTTGAGCTCTGCCTACAAACCTTGCTTTGCCCTAAGCTACCACAGCCTCTGCTTGAAGTGCAGTGGCATGCTTCCAGGTTCTCAGCTGAGGCAGAAGGTCAAAAGGATTGTAAACAATTAAAAACATCTTAATTCTCATTAAATGGTGGTGAGGAATGTCCAGGGCAGATTAAAAACTATTGCAAGGAGACAAGCTGATAGGAGGAGGCTCTGTGGGGATAGAATCATCGAATCCTAGACTGGTTTGGGTTGGAAGGGACCTCTGGAGCTCATCTAGTCCAACCCCCCTGCAGTGGGCAGGGAAAGCAAGAGGCACCTGGTTCTTCTAAGGTCCCCATCATGCGCTTGAAAACAGGCATGATTTATTTTGCTTTAAAAAGATTGTTGTGTTTTTCTTTTTACCAGTAGTGAATTTGCCCTGAAAAACAAGACTTTAAAGAGCCTCCCTACTCATTGCATTATTCCCTCTCCTGGCTCTCAAGGGGAATGACACTTCAGGATGGGAGCTGCTATCAAGCATTCAGTAGACACCCCCCCATTTAATAGCTAGGAAGAACAGCTTCAGGTAGTCATGTCCCAGGTCATGCCTGCATGTGGGGAAGTGCAAAGGTAGCATCTGAGTCAGGAAATGGTGAAGACATGGGAGGAAGAGAAGGTGAAAACTACAAGATTGGATAAACCCAATGATACCTCTCATATCTCAGCTCTGACAAAGTCTATACATATTGTAAAGAGGAACTGATATATTTATGCATGATAGAAGCATCCAGAACTCTCTTATTCAGTAGAAAATAGAAGTGCTTTGGCAGTACTGTTGCCTTGATACACCATCCCACAAGCTAGACTTGCCAGTTAAGCCAAAAATCATCTGGCACCGTCCAGGGTGGATTGTTTCTCAATTGCAAGAACCACTTTTTAAGTTTCCTTAGAGCAGCTGATATCTAGCTACTGCCAGACAAAAGATGTGAAGAGTAGCTGGCCTGGTGCTCTATTACAAGAAGAAATAATCCAGTCTCCAGAATCTATGATTACCTGGAAGAAATGAGAATCTAATGCCCTCAGAATGGTTAGCAAATGAAGTGAGGAAAACCATTGTTTCAAATTGAATCTTTAGCCTACATTTCTGTCATGGGTAGGTATAAAAGTACATATCTTCTTCTGCCTATGGCTATCATAAAATCAAATTATGTCGGAGTTGTCCAAGCTTTGCTGCAAATAAAGTAATAAAGGAAGAAATGATGGAGCTGGGGAAGAACTTGTGCATCTTTTCTTTTCCAAGCTTGGAGATGAATCATAGTCACACATATCTGAGTAATCGGTTTCACTAGCACATTTCCCAAACTCCCCAGCTGTAACTACGACAACGCACTTAGAGATTGAAAATGTCTTTAAAAAAGAGAAAGAACTTAATTCACCCAGCTCCCTTACTCCTTGGTAGGAGTAATTAAGTGCCTTTTTATTCAAGGTAACAGTAGATGACCTTTCAGTGCTGTGGTGACCCCTGCAAAGGAGACTTGAGGCCGCAGAGGCTAAGCCATGCTTTCTGTCCCCAGCCTATTGCTTTAGGATTAGGAGATGTTGTCAAAAATCCTAGCCTGGTTTGGGTTGGAAGGGACCTCTGGAGCTCATCTAGTCCAACCCCCCTGCAGTGGCCAGGGACATCCCCAACTAGAGCAGCTTGCCCAGAGCCCTGGCAAGCCTCACCTGCAATGCCTCCAGGGATGGCAACTCAACCACCTCCCTGGGCAACCTGGGCCAGTGTTCCACCACCCTCGTGGGGAGCAACTTCTTTCTAATATCCAGTTGAAATCTACTCTTCTCCAATTTAAAACCATTGCCCCTTGTCCTTTCCCTGCAGGCCTTTGCAAACAGGCCCTCTGCAGCCTGCTTGGAAGATCCCTTTAGGTACTGGAAGGTCACTAGTAGGTGATGCACCAGGACAGAGTAGAATAGACTGAAGCACATGATAGGTAGCAGAACTCACCTCTGATATTGTCTTCTCTTACCAATTACGTCAGGAAATAACTTTTATAGCAAGACTAGAATAGTTCTCAGAAATTAAAAAGGGAACTTAGAAATTCCTGTTCTCTGCTACTCCAGCAAAAAGACATTTTGAACAATGCTTTCACCATTCAGTTTTTCCAATGAAGAACACTCATTTGTCTTTTTTTGTTGTTGTTGTTTTACAGAACTCCATACAAAATAGTTTCAAAGCCCACAAAAGCCAGGGATAGTTAGCAGCTGCTTTAGGAGGTTTTGCATCAGAACTATACTTAAAATACTGAATTTTATCTCATTTTTTTTTTGGCCTTCTCTACACCTTTTCTGTAACAACTACACAAAGGAACTTTGTGATGGAGTGGTAAACTCCACATAGACAAAGAAAAGGTAAAAAAATGGAAAAAGCAGAAGAATTAAGCTACTTCAGAAACAGAGCTATCACCTTAAATACACAATACACCATACTCATTATCACCACTCTTCCTAAGGATGACTCACACCAACAACTGATGGGTGTTTACTTGAAATCTTTCTCCCTGTATTGTTCTCTACAGAATCAGAAGTGATGAGGTGACAGTATGTCTGCTTTCTTTTATACATTGATTAAAAAAGGGGGAAAAAAAAAGAATCTGCCTCCTTTCTATGAGCAAGTAAGCATAAAATGCTTGTCCATATATTTTTTTATGCATTAAAGGATCCACACAGGGTCATGAGCAGACAGCATTTATCCCAGCCCACTGACTCATGGATCTTTGCAATAGCATTCCCATTAACTTTATGGTCAATTATAGACATAAATGCTCAGTAGAAATTAAACACCTATTGCCAAAGAAGAGTGGACAAAACTTTGATCAAACCATGGCAGCCACAGACTTTACTTGGCTGTATTTAAAGCCTAAACCAATCTTACTTCCATATATTGGGATGCTTTGTGCTTGTTTATTCCTATTACAACCATTCAAGACTCATTCAGCTGATAACAGTGTCAGAAAGGGAAAAAAATCACTACAGTTTGTTCATGTTTTACTCACATCTACTCTGTGAGAGGTTGTTCTTGAAATGAGGAGCAGTTATTTTTTGCATCTGGCTACTTGCCATATATCAGGAGATATGCACCCAGCCTTTGTTAAAAGAGGGCTTATTCAGGTGGAAGAGGTTATTTTTCTCTTATTTCCCCTAGTCAGAAGATCAAGGTTGAGTTTGAGATTCCTACATACATTTTGAACTTAATACATCTGTTTTCTGCATCTGATGAGTTTGATTGTGTTTCTTCTTTCTTTTTTTCCTTCCCAATGCACTGTCAATCTAACAATCTAATCCATTTTGTGAGAAGTTGGCATTGTACTATAGCATTTCCCTGAGAATGAAAAAGAGGTTAAAGCATTCAAGATGCTTTCTTTCAGTCATTAGCTGAATGACAACTCAGCTAATTAATATTACAGGCAAACAGAAGCCTTAGTTTAGCACAGAGAGCTCCATCCATCCTCAATCAGGCTGCTTTTCAGAGACTCATTTGTTGGCTTTACTCATGTACTATAAAAGAACAAACACTTAGGGCTCTAGACACTACTCTGAGAGCTGGATACTAGAAAAGTTTCTGCTAGCAAGTTTACAGTGCATTGACTAAATATTTTATGGCATCTAGCTCTTGGATTGATGATTTCCATCAAATGACCAAAGTTAGATGTGGGGAAAAAATTATTGTGGGTAGTAGTTCAAGATTACTGTAGCTCATCACAGTCTTCAAATAACAACTAGATGCATATATCTGCCATAACTATAACTTAATATATTCCCAGGAGTTTTCCAAGACAGATTTTCTTGAAGGTCTATAGGTGCAATGAGGGTTTTGGAAGAGGCAGAAAGCAACAGTAGAAGCAGGGGGTTTATATATTTGAGAAGTGGTCATAACACTGCCATTATCTCACCATTATTTCTGGCCAGAGACACCTCAGTGATGGTTTGCTTTGAGTCTATTTAGATTTATCTAATGATGTGTTTTCTCAAGTCAAGGCAGGATGAAGAAGTCAGTCATTGCCAGGTAGGATGATAAGTGTGGTGAATCAGTTACCCAGTTTACAGACCATTTTAGCTAGGAAGCAGAGGACACACTAGAGCTTAGCTCCTATTTTCTACTTCTTCCTTCCACTTCTATCCTCCTTGCTGTGGGCTAGATACAACTCATGAAGTAGATCTTCTTTCCCTACCTCTAGCATGGCATTATAAATCCATGGCTCCATCCATGGACGTGCAGATACAAAGGGCTGTGTGTACTTCCATGAAAAGCCTCTCCATGTAATTGACTTCCTTTTCCTTTGAGTTGCCACTGTCTGCCTCCAGCACTGATTAATCTGATTACTCACAGCAGCTTGATGTTCCATTTTCTATGAGACACTTTTGTCATCACCAAGAGCAAGACTTGCCCATGTGTAAATGAGGAGACATTTGCAACTGCACAGCCTTGGACTTGTGAGGATGTACTAAGCCCCAGCTTGAATTCCCAGAGCTGGCAACTAGAACTTAAAAGAAAGAAAGGAGTGAAAATAAGAATAGCATCTATTAAAAAAGAGAGTGGAAAAGATAAACAGATATTCTATTCTGTGTTAAGGTCTTTTCCTGCTCTTATCACCATCAGAATAGTATGAATAAAGTAAAAAGTTCATACCTGTCACTTGTGGTTCAATTTTCCTCTAAAGGTAGGCAAGAAACATCCAATCCCATGGTATCAAGTGTTTAGTTGCTTCCCAAGCAGTAAGCATATTTTTTTAAGGAGTCTTTCCAGTCTCTCCATTGCTTGGAGTACTAACACAGGAACCACAGACCACCCACACCGGAAATGCAAGCTAATTAATCCTGTTTAATTAATGGTGGGGAGAGTGCCATTGCCTAGAGTTCAAAGCACCTGAGCCTACACAATGTCATTTTACTCACCTGTGCTGAAATGCATTACCAACAAGAAAAAAAAAATGTACTTAAACTGTTAAAAGCTTGGCTACTCATCTTCTTTTCAAATACACCATAAGTGCACAATATAATTAAAGTAAGAAAGGAGAAGAAAAAGCGACTTACTAGATATTTGCAAACCTGAAATCTTCCTTTTGACTTCCTTTTGATGATAGACATACTGCAGGAACTTGTACTGCACAAAAAAGGCTCATTAGGTGTGAAATGTTCTTTGCATAGCAATTCTTATTCCTCTTCTTCCTCTCACTGCCTCAGTCTGTCTTCTTTCTCCTCTGATTAATCAATATTTTTAGAAGATTCTTTATTACCATGGCTGCAGGGAAATCACTTGTTTGTTGGTAATAAGAAGGAGACAATAACTTCTGTTTTTCAGACATAGCATTGCAAAACAAAATTGGAATTTCCTTTCTTTTCTTCAGCCAGTGTCCTTCACCACCATGCAAGGGAAGTGATCTGTTCTACTATGATGCAGTATTCTCACTGTCCTTACCTGTTCTTCTCTCTTCACCCTCTATTTTTGTGGCATTTCAGGCTCTGGAACTTCTGGCATCAGTGTTAAGATCCAAGTTTTTCATTCTCTTTCTAAGAAACATCCTATTATTTAAACAATTAATAGCATAAGACTTCTCAGCAGTGGAATGACTTCACCTGAGGGCAAGTTTAAGGCATTTTCCTTGCAGATAGAGACTTATCCTTTTACAGAGGCATTTAAAAAACCAATCAACCAAATAAACAAACAAATAAACAACAAAAAAACCACCAAAAATAAAAAGAATTATCTCATTGTTCAGCTAATATCCCTAGGAAAACAATGAGATGACACACTTTGAGATATCCATACATGTGGCTACAGCAGCTCTGGATATTGTAAGCACTGAAAGTATGAATACTTGGATTATATGCCACCTGAGGAACTACTCAAACTGGAAACAGGGAAGTAGNTAGAAGTTGTGAGTTTTCCAGAGGATTTCACATTATATTTGATAATATTCTGAGAAGTAAATTCAGGTTCCATTTCCATTCATATGAAGTACAGTTTCTTGCACTGAGATAAATAGCTGTTAAAATAACATATACACTGGTCATTATACTCCATATAAATAAATACATAGAGTAGAGTGAAATTTGATTCTGAGTAATGTAATTTCAAAGCCTAAATACATACAAACAATATTCAAAATACCTGTAACAGACATTTAGCTGCTGAAAATGAGCACAATAGCTAAATTATGAAATTAGGAGTAAGAGAATCCCAGAGTAGCAGGGTGTTTTACCTGAGTTAACACTGCCTGCTTCTCAGCAGAACTCATTAGCCTTGATGGAGCTCTGAGCTAACAGAGTTACACAGCAGCTGGTAGCCAGGCTAATTTGTTTAGAGCTGGTTTGGGTAACCCTGCACCACACATACTCTAGGTTTAACACACAAGGAATGTCTCAATTCAATTTACAAAGAAAAGTCCAAGGTTTGTGCATCCAAAAGGTCAGCTTATCTCATCATAAAAGTCCCTCTAACTATATTATCTGTAAGTAAAATTATCATTACTATTTCACTTACTTTTAAGGAGATACCAAAGGCCTGAGGAGAAGGTGCTTGTTGAGTACATCTATTCCATCCAACAAGTTCTGCAAAGACAAAGGGAATGTTGTAAAATCAGTTTGTAGAATAAGTTTTGGAGGGCTTTGGAATGATGCCATCACTGGACTATTTTCCATCGTGCTACATCTTCCATAGTAAATTACACAGAGTGGATGTAATATGTTACACCTCTTAGCTGGAAGGATTTAATGCTGAAAATGGCTGACAGAGAGGAAGGGAGAATATACAGGGATCTGTAACTCTCTCAATGGTTTAATTTAAAGCTGGGATGACATTTAGAAATCTTACAAGAACCAGGAGACTGAGAATATTAGCTAGAGCCAGGCAGAACACGTTTGTGATGCTGCTTTACCAGCACTGCTCCTGGAAACTCCTCTCATGTCAGCACCAAGCCTCTCTGCAGCAGATGAAGATTTGTTCTGGTTATGTATTTGGGAGAAAAAGATAGGAGGGAGTCACAGTTGTGTTGATTATATGTACAATAAGAGCAAGCTTTTTGAAGCCAAACAATTAGAGGCTTTAATATTATTCCTGCCAGATAAAATGGGTTTGTAAAGTTCAGTCAGATAAGAGGCTTGAACAAGGCAATGTTATGTGGAAGAACTAACATCAGAGGCTTAGTCCTCAAGCTCAGCTGAGACTTTGATGCAACTAAAACATCCTCATTATGTCTTTAGTTCTGGGATGGGCTAGCATGGCCCTGACTCTTAAATACAGCATCTTAAAGCTCCTCCTAATTTATGCCTGCCTGTGTTGATCCCCAAGGATTTTTCTGGAGGTCATATTCTTCCAGTTATGTCTCTTCCACTACAGGACTGGAAAAGGAGAGAGAGAAGGACAAACTGAGTAATGTCCAGCAGATAACAAACTCAATGCAATAAAGAATAGAAACATCATGTTTAATTTCTATATGGCAGTTGGGGTTTGTTCCACTCCTTTTAAGCCTGCCTTCTTAGTGTAAGGTCTACAGGTAAGCAAGAAAATCAATCCAGCCAAAGCAAACACATGATACAGTGGCATGAAGTCTAGTTGGAGGCCAATAACCAGCAGTGTGCCCCAGGAGACAATGCTGAGTCCAATTCTCTTATATATCTTCATTAAGGATCAGGATGATGAGGCAGAGTGGGCTCAGCAAGTCTGCTGCTGACACAAAACTGGAGGGGTGGCTGGTACACTAGAAGGTAGTGCTGCCATCCAAAGAAACCTCACCAGGCTGGAGAAATGGGCTGACAGGAACCTCAGGAAATTCAACCAAAGGCAGGTACAGGCAGTAAGACTACAATACATGTGTGGACAGTATCACTGTGCTCTTTTCTTTCCATAGTGGGAAGGCAGACAGTGAAGAGTAATAAACATTTGCCTTGAAGACTTATCACAATACAAATTTGGGCTAAGAGGATGAGATTGTCTGCTCTGGTCTGTGTGAGATGCCTTTTAGAGCTCTGAGACAGCATCTTGCCCTGAGTCATTACTGTAATAGGTAGCTGTAGTGTCCTGCAGTGGCTGCTGATGTTCTCTATCACAGCTCTATGGCTGCAAATAGGTCTGTATTTAGACATAATCAGACACTAATTTGCCTCCTGTAGCTGCAAGAGACACACTTCTGGTCATGTAGCAGAGAAGTTGCTATGATGTAGTTAGATCTCCCTTTCTTTTCTTCCCTGGCAACACTGTGGTTATCTCCAGCATTGCTTATCAGACTTACTCCAAAAGCCTGATTCACATTTCAAAGCAAAGCAGATTTTTGAGCTAAACTCTCAGATCTCTGGCTTTGCAACCACGTCACTGTGCCCTTTTACCAGATGAGGAATTTGTTCTTTCCCTTGAGAGGAGCATGTTGAACTCTTCTAGCACCTTCTGGTTTCACTCTGTTGTGCATGCTAACATTCACAGCCTGACAATAGCAAAGCAAAGGAAAAAAGTCATTATTTAGCAACTCCAAATCTCTAGAAGTAAGAAAAGCACTCCTGTGAACTTGGTATGCTGCATGGCTCAGTTGACCCATGCTTCTTAAACCATAAGCCATCTGTTCTTGAGCCATCTGGATTAGCTTTGATTCCTGATGGGCAGATAGCATTGCTGAAAGGAAGCATGTGTTAAAACAGAGCAAAATAAATGTCACCAGTCACTGGTGTGAAGCTTTAAACAGAGAAATTAAATGTAAGACACTGCAGGCTGCAAAGTTCCTCTCCTTTTTTTCTGGAAAAATGAGGGATTGATATTATTTTTTCAAAGACAGAACTTCCACAATAAAACAAACTTACAGAAAGTGTTCTGTTTAATAATTTTGTGTAACAACCAGGCATCTCTGAGCACAAAAGCCTGACCATCTATCTTCATTACAGCAAAAGCTGGCAAGGGAAACACAGAGCAGTAGCCCTTTGATCTTTTCTCATGTCACTAATAACAAAGGAGTTTATAGTGAATTGATGTCAGCCTTGCCATGAACTGAATGTTTCTTCCTCACCATTCATTCAGTAAAAACAGGCTTCATTTTGATCCTAGAGGAATGCACACATTAGTTAAGCCAGAAACAGGACCAAAACTCAAACCCTCTGAGATTTGTAACCTTTTTAATGTGAGCACAGCACCTGTGCTAGTGCAGACAGAGCTTTAGACACAGTTTCTCTGTGTGGCTGTTTTAGAGGCTATGTGAACCATGCAAGAGCCTCCTGCACTTCACCATCAGGACACTGCAGCTAAGCCCAAAGGATGCTTGGTGTCATTTCACAGTAGACTTTGTCTCCATGGCAAAAAAGTGCCTACCAAAACGTGGCATTATGGCCTTGTGTAAGAAATGCAGGACAATTTAGTGTGCTTTGTGAGAGAGGTTGAGATGCTTCAGCCTGCAGTTCTTTCACAGGGTAAACTAGTCGTTNGGCTGTGATGCCAAACTATCATTCTCTGTGAAAAAAAAAATGCTCTATTTGCTGTTGGATATGCCCAGTAACTTAGACTGCATGCACAGCATGCCAAGGAGAATCACAGAATCATTATGGTTGGAAAAGACCTCTGAGATCATCCATTCCAACACTACCATGCTCACCACTAAAGCAAGGAGAAGGGCTAAAAGCTTCATACTTGCAATGTGCACATAGCCAGATATTTGCCCCTTGGATGGAGCCATTGCAGGTGGCTGCTTGTTTGGAAATAGCTGAACATCCCTTGGACAAAGGACCACGTCAGGAGCCATGCACTAAGACTAACTGGATGCAAAGGGAAGCTGATACAACCTTAATGTGGGTATTTTCTGTTACTGAAACAGTCACTCCTGTTTCATAAATCCCACATCTGCAATTAGAGGAAGAGCTCAAAGGTAGGTTCCAGATTGTAACCAAAGAACCTCCTGAGTTGCAGTGTCCTTGTTTGGCTTTCCCAGAATCTGTGTTTGTCCTCATACTTAATAACATTTTTATTGATGACTCAGTATGAAAAATGTTACTGATAAGGCTTGTGGGTGTACAGATACCATGGAAAAAATCATGTAGAAGAAAAAGGAGAGGGCAAAATCTGTGCAATTTTAACTGGCCTAATGTAGAAACAGGACCAGAAGCCATATCTCATCTTTATAGGATAGGGATCTTATTCTGAAATCAATTTGCAAAGCATAGTGGATAATCTGTTGAATAGGAGCTACAATAAAATGTTGTAGCCAAAAGAGATAACACAGTGGGGAAGCTATATCATCTGCATCATTGCCACTAGGATACAGTCCAGGATCCACATTTAGACAAGGAATCAGACCAGAATCATGAGAAATATTAAAGGAACAGAAAACACATCCTATATTGAATGACTCAAAGACCTGGATTAATTAAGTTATTCCAAAAGAGGGGTAAGAGCTGAGCTGAATACAGTGTCTTTAATATATTTATAAAGGAAAACTAGTTTATAATGAAGGGACATCCAAACCAACAGACTTTGGTATGCAAAGATATTACAGCTGGAACCTGAGACTCAAGCCATTCAGGCAAAAACTATCAGGTGCATATTTTCAACACCTTTAAGCCAAGTTTAGGTAGTTTTTCAAAAGGTGTGCTCTAGCTCTTGAACAAATTCACCTACCAAAGTCCCATGTCCTTCCTGAGGAGGAGGTCACAGCTGATGACAGTATTCCTCAGAATACTGAATACACAGAATTAAGTACCCCTAGAAATAAACCCATTCAGTTAAAATTCTCTCCTGTTCCACTGGGAATACAAAATGCCAATAAGCAGATGGAATATGATCTGTACATTATAGTGGGGTTTGTCTTTCCTCACTTAATTGCCAGAAGGTAGCTTAAACTAGCTGGCTCCTCCAGGTTTCTCTATTATCACTAGAAAATATCTCCTGAGGAGCATTTCCCCATCTATCTCTTTCCTTGATTGTAGAGTAAGTTTAGACAACCAGACTAGAAATGGTCATCAAGCAACCAACTTGACCAGAAATGGTCATCAATCAGGGATACCGCAACTACACTGGAATGCACACTGATGTTTAGAACCCTCCAAAAGCCACTAAAAGAAATGAGGAGAGCTGAAGCTTCCAGCCCACCAGCCATTTCCATGCTTCACAGGTTTTGTTCAGCAGAAGGAGTCATTAAGGAGCTGCATCTGATGATTTTCCTTCCAACTTGTCCCAGCAGAGCAGTTCTAATCAGCCATAAAGTAGCATTTGGCACAAGCTTCAATGTCTCAGCCTTTTGACAAAGTTCAGATCTATATCCCAGTTATGTTGCCCAGGGTAATTTCTACCTTTAAAGTCATGTTCTAGATAAGTGAGCCTTGTCTACAAACCTAGGAGGGGAAGTGTAATTTAGGAGAGTGGAAAGTGTTATTTTAAGGTTGATTAATTGAGTATGCACCATGCTGAACACCACTTCCAGAGGCAAGGGGTGCACTGTGTTACCAGATGATTATTTAATGACTCATAATCCCTGTACATGAGATGTCACTCCTAAGGAATTAGTTTTTAATGGGGTAGTGGTGTCTACTCAAGATGTAGAGCTAGATGTCAAATCACTGTAATAGCTACATTTTTGCCAACATCAAATTTCAGCAGTTTGTAGCTGGGATCACTCATGCATATACTCACCACTGGACTGATTCATCAGAGTAAGGAAAAGGAATTAAAAAAAGCTTTTGGTGCCAAGAATTATACTTTGATAAATTAAACTTTGAACCAAAAACATTTGCATTCCAGCTTCTGGATATCAAATTCAATTCAGTGCTTGCCAACTGAGTTGGCTAGCTGCCCTGCTGGAATTGTTATGCAGTCACTGCCTACATGTAAAGCACTTCCAGTATCTCCCAGCAGAGTAATGTTCACAGATCTACCAAACACAAGAAAAATGGAAGAGATCCAGAGGCAGCAAGTTTTATATGCCAGATCTGCAGGATTCATCATTTCATCTGCCTTAGACAACATATTTTACAGCCTAGGCAAGGCAAACTTTTATAGCAAAAAACCCCAAAATTGCAAAAGAACAAATAGAAGTGTTTCTTCTAAGAGAAGCAGCCATTGAACTGCTCTGTTTGTATTGACTAAATAAGACTTTTAGGGCATTAATAGTTTAATGTTCTGATTTAGAGAAGTATTTTAGAATATATGAATGCTTGTACTGGCTCAGATCAAAAGTCCAGCCAAACCAAGCAACATATTTCTGACATATTTCTGACAGATGCTAACACAGTTCCTAGCAAATGTGTTAAACTGAACCTAACCATAGGCTTAAAATATACACTACTGAACAAAATTGGAGTGAGCTATCTAAC
The DNA here is from genome assembly GCA_013396975.1 of Bucco capensis. NCBI lineage: Eukaryota > Metazoa > Chordata > Aves > Piciformes > Bucconidae > Bucco > Bucco capensis. The sequence continues at coordinate 71,301 of VWZO01007485.1, forward strand.
TAGAGCCTCAGCCTAAATGGGAGTTGGACTTGATGTGTGTCCCTTCCAACTTGGTTTGTTCTATGATACTTTTGAGAGCCTAAATCTGCTGCCTATCATTATATGGCCATGGAAAAACAAAATAATCATAGACTTTTCATATATTCATATATTTTTATATCAATATATTTATATAGTGATATCAATATAAATATAAATTTATATATCAATATATTTATATGAATATAAATATAAATTTAGATTTAAATTTAAATTTATATAAAGATATATTCAGTAATCTTGATCTAAAGTCAATGGGCAAAGGAAAAAGCCACTGTTTCCAAGCAAAGAATTCTGAACCTGTTGAATTAAATTAAATCATTTTTAACATTTCTTTAAAATTGACTTAATTCATATAGGATGACACAAATTGTTTGGCAAATATACAGGANGTTCACAGATCTACCAAACACAAGAAAAATGGAAGAGATCCAGAGGCAGCAAGTTTTATATGCCAGATCTGCAGGATTCATCATTTCATCTGCCTTAGACAACATATTTTACAGCCTAGGCAAGGCAAACTTTTATAGCAAAAAACCCCAAAATTACAAAAGAACAAATAGAAGTGTTTCTTCTAAGAGAAGCAGCCATTGAACTGCTCTGTTTGTATTGACTAAATAAGACTTTTAGGGCATTAATAGTTTAATGTTCTGATTTAGAGAAGTATTTTAGAATATATGAATGCTTGTACTGGCTCAGATCAAAAGTCCAGCCAAACCAAGCAACATATTTCTGACATATTTCTGACAGATGCTAACACAGTTCCTAGCAAATGTGTTAAACTGAACCTAACCATAGGCTTAAAATATACACTACTGAACAAAATTGGAGTGAGCTATCTAACTAGAGCCTCAGCCTAAATGGGAGTTGGACTTGATGTGTGTCCCTTCCAACTTGGTTTGTTCTATGATACTTTTGAGAGCCTAAATCTGCTGCCTATCATTATATGGCCATGGAAAAACAAAATAATCATAGACTTTTCATATATTCATATATTTTTATATCAATATATTTATATAGTGATATCAATATAAATATAAATTTATATATCAATATATTTATATGAATATAAATATAAATTTAGATTTAAATTTAAATTTATATAAAGATATATTCAGTAATCTTGATCTAAAGTCAATGGGCAAAGGAAAAAGCCACTGTTTCCAAGCAAAGAATTCTGAACCTGTTGAATTAAATTAAATCATTTTTAACATTTCTTTAAAATTGACTTAATTCATATAGGATGACACAAATTGTTTGGCAAATATACAGGACGAATAGAATGTGTATTCTTTAGCCATTGATAGGTCCTTGTTTACTTCTAGTGCAGAGAAATACTGATTTGTACATGTTATGGATTATTGCCATGGCAAGTGGTTTTCACTGCCTCCTTTTTAATTAGATTTATTGTTTGTATTTGTGCTTTTGGAAAACACTATCAAAGAGTCTGGCAAAATAAACACTTGAAGAAAAGTCCAAAGCTCAGTGTTTCTAGAGCCATTGTGCTGTCTACTCTTTGATATGGTTCCCAAGCATGGCTCATCTATCACCACCACCTACGACTCTTGGAGCGCTTCCAGCAGCGCTGTCTCCGGACAATCCTAACCATCCATTGGACAGATGCTGGGACTAATCCGTCTGTCCTAGAACAAGCAGCAATTCCAAGCCTTGAGGCCATGCTGCTGAGAACGCAGCTGCCTTGGGCAGCTCACGGCTCCAGGATGAAGAACTCCTGCCTGCCTAAGCTCATGCTCTCTGGGCAACTTGCCCCTGGCTGTGGCAAGAGAGGAGCCCCGAAGAGGAGATGCAAGGACTCCCTGAAACAACAGCTCAGCCTTGGCCACATTGCTGCCCTGAACTGCTCTCCTCTGGCCTCCACTCAGCAGCTCTGCACACACACTAGCTTTAATGCCGCCCATGGTTTGGAGCAGGCACGCAGGATCACTCTGGAGGAGAAAAGACAGCGGAGAAAGAATCGTGTCTTGCAGCTTCTACCTCCTGAGGAGTCCTTGTGCTGTGCCTTTTGCAACTGCTCTTGTCTGTCCCAAATTGGCCTTTGCAGCCAGCAGCGCTTGGAAAAAGCGCTTGGGAAGAGCGTGGATGGAGCCCTCCCCGGAGCTGCATTCACGAAGCCTGGCTGTGATGATTGTTTGTAGGTGGAGGACATCAAGCCTACAACAATCTAAGGAGGAGCTTCACGAGCACTAGCTAGCTCTGCCCTATCTCTACAGGTATACACAGGGCTTAAGAGGAGTGGCTATCAAGGCTTTCGTGCTAGAATTTGTGTCAAATATGGGTGCATGCTACATGTAAGCAACTAAAGCAGCAGCTCAAGGTTCTGAGCTGCCTTCATTCCTGCTGAGTTCACTGAAGAAATTGTCTTGAACAGAACTAAGAAGCCATGAGAGCACAGGCACACACTGTTGTGCATTGAGATGGCTGGAGGAGCTCAGACAGCTCTGTCCCTGTGTTATCTTTTACAGCTGCTAATTAGACAGGCCATTTTGCTAGATGTGTGATCTGTTCATCACTCAGCATCTAATGAACTATGTGGGATGTAGATTTTACAGCAATTTGTTACAAAACCCTTAAAGATATATTCTCAGTGGTTCAGCTTAAAGGATCAAGTATAAAAGAGGTATTTAGGTAGGATGATGTGCAGTGTCTTCACTCTTTCTTTCAGGATATCAAATCCAGGAGGAATGTATCCTGGAAAAATAAAAGATTAGAAATCTAAACATGTTACATAGTGAGTAGGAGAAGACATCTAAAAATTAAAATCAATCTAGAATTCAGACAAAAATCCAAACAGATGGGATTCTGTGAAAATCTGTCCATCTCCTGGTAAATTAAATGACATAAAAGGAGAAGGACTCCATTAAGCAATATCTAACCTGCTTTTAGTGGGTTTGCCATAGGAATTTGTTAAAAGAAAATAGCCAGTCCTCAGTACATTGAAACCATTGCTTAGTGCATCACTCTGCCTCAGTTCTTCAGTGCAATGCAATGCCCATCACCAATGTGGAACAGGATCTCCTTCCTCTTAAGAAATGTTTGTCAGTTGGAGTCTGTATCTAGGTCATGCCTCATGGGTACAGCTCTCTATCTCCTCCCTTTAACCCTTTAAATTTGTATTGTGAATGATAGACCTCATAATAAATTACTTTTTATTATCTTGTATGTACTTTTAGGATCTTGAGATACTCATGAATTTAACTGGAAGGAGCTAAAGGGTCAAATTAGGCTGCAGAAATAACAATAATAATAATATCAACAACAATAATAATACAAGCAGATTGTGCCTGGAGTTTTCCATCCCTAAATCACAAAGACATTAAGTATTACTGGAGTCATTTTGGAGATGAAATAAAGAAGAGAGATAACTTGCCTGAGGTGACCAAACAAGTCATAACATTCAGTCACTTCTGCTGACATCTTACACCAGCATCTGCAATCTGGCTATGCACAGTAGCATGGGAGGTCACTAAATCCTCTCTATGCTGGACCTGAACATGAAGCTGATTCTGTAGGCATGAAATCCTGGAAGGAAGCAGTAGATGCCTAGGGAAATGTGAAAGGAAAGGGAGGCAGAAAACAAGCAGTGATATATTTTTATTCAGAAAGGAGCACTATGACATGGAGGAAGAAAAGAGCAAACAACTGAGAATCCAAGAATAGATTTTCCAATGATGAAAAACAAGAAAAAAAGCTAGGGAAGAGTAGAAACCCCACAGATTTCAGAAGGAAGAAGTGGAAAGTGAGAGAAAAGAAGAGCAACAAGGGGAGAAATAACAGAAGTTTCTTTGTGAGATAAAGTAGAACCATCTGTGTTGGGAAGAATCAAGCTATCCACAGATGCAAAGACAGAAAGAACCTGATGGAGAATCTTTGTGAGCTGCAAGTTCAGGTTGTCAGCTGGCAGCCACTCCTTTACAAGCCTGTGTTCATCCCATAAGTGAGGATCCAGACTCTTTCCTCAGGCATTGCCAGCTTAAAGATGACTTCTGCTGCTTCATTTTCTGTCCTATTCGTTCAGTAGGTTACTTAGCATAAAGGTCCCCATTTCATAACATTTCTTATATACCTGTTGGCCTCTTGGACACACAAGAATCACATCAACCTTTAAGACAAAAACTACAGACATGTATAGTCATTGGTGACAGGTAAGCAATCTTAAAACCACCTGATAAATTCAAGCACAGGATCTTTTTCTTCTTTTCAGGCTTCCAGGGAGGTCTGATCCACCCTCTGATTTGAGTTTGGCTCAATATGAAGTTTGAAATTTCCCAAAGTAACTTTGGCAAAGGCAGTGCACCACTGGAAGCACAAATTCCTCTCTCAACAGATGGATTGGCATGGAAGTGATCTGTAGTCTTGTGATGTTGACTGTCAAATCTACAGATCAAGAACATCTGTTATTGCCTGCACTGTGAAGTCCTCAGCTTGAAAGAACAGAAGATACTAGAGCAGGGTTTGTCTATACTTTGCTTAACTACAAATAGATTTTCCCACACTGGTTGATATTTCCCAATAACCTTACCATGGGCAGTAACTATTTTCTTAGGAGTCTTTTCCTGCCAGATCACATGGAAGATCTGAAAACTTGCCCATACAAATCTGCTAAGGGCTGTTTTGTACTTAAACTGAGCATTCATAGCTATTTGTCATTATTTTTCAATGACTATCTTATTTGACACAACCATTTTTCACTTCCAAGCTTTAGCATAATAAAATGTTCCTTTGCACATTGTGGATAATGATTCTCTCCCTATTAGCTTCTCTTTCTTCAATTTGTTGCAGGATTGTTTCTTCAGGTTGTTTTGCTGTAATACTTCTTAGTATCAATCAAATAGCAATCAAATGTAAAACTTCCCACAGCCCATGAGATGATTGAGAAGAACTCAGTTGCTCAACCATAGCATGTGTTGCTCTTTCATCCTCTTCTTGTCATCCTCACCACTCATAGCTTCTGCCAATTAGGATGAAAGACTTATTTTTTATGTTCCTGTAGCTCATCTACCATCACAAGGTCTCCAACTTCATGGTGCTTTGCAACACCAGCAGGATATTGATGAGTAGAGTAGTGGTGTCTCAGCACCCTTGTCTCCAGTGGTTTTGTATGGAGAAAGGCTGATGCACAACAAAGATTAAAGCCTTAGGAATTAATAAGCACAAGCAAATTATTCCTTTTCAGTAGAGTATATCATATAAATATGATAGAACTGTCTTTTGGGGGGTGTGTGTGTGTTCATATAGGCAACTTCTTGGGCATCCCCCTAATGAAAGAGTTCAATGAACAGTTAAATGATATTTTGCCACTGAAGCCATTCTCTATATGTGCTTTGCATTTGTCCCTAGAATCTGACTCAGAAAGCCTTCAAGTTTTCTTCAGCTGCAATGGTCTTTCTCAGGAGAGTGTCTAGAAAGATTCTGTAGCCTCCATGAGGGTAAAGCATCATGAACTGTTTTCTTGAGCAGATCCAATGGATTGCACCAAAACTGCAGTTCTACAACAACCAATTTGAACTCAAATAAATACTCCTTTTTACTCCCTCAAATGTCTCTGCAAATGAATCCTTTGATGCTTAGTAAGAAAGCTACACTGTCTGGAATTACAGAAGATATTTCCACCAGCCACCAAAAAAAGAAGAAATGCTTTTCATTTGCTTTATCAATTAAAAACCTGAAGTAAAATGAAAGTTTCCAAATAACTTCACATTCATAATCACTGGAAACAAATCCCATGCCAAAATGTGGATAAATGGCATGTAAATCCCAGATAATACAGCAGGCTCAGACACAGTAGAGGAACTCTTTTCTTTTCCACCAAGGCTACCCTTCAATTGATTCAGAAGCAATATGATTAGGGCCAGGAAGCCTGACAGCCAACCAGTTCATCTCTGTTTTGCTTGTGAATCATTTTTCACCCAACCAAATGAGGTCTTTCCACACATAATCAATTTACTTAACTCTTCATTAGCATTGCTTGTCTAATTAGTTATAATGAAGTCAGTAACAAGGCATTGAGGAGTGTGTAAGTAATAAATTACAGATGTAGAGCTGTGTAGATCACCTGACTGTTAAGTGAAGGTATTCTTATCACTGGAATGTGTAAGTAGCGCATGCAGTTAACAGGTGTTCTAGCTTTATCTCTCACCCACAGGCTGTACATCATTCCCTTGAATGTTTTCCTTCTAACAGCCTCATAATTTTGCAGATTCCTGAACATTTGACACGATACTATCTGTTCCTACTCATTGTGAAATACCCTACTGTAGAAGATCTATTTGAATAGGCCTTTTTGGTAACAAATTCCCCATGTTGGAATTGTAGTTGGCAAGCATCAATGCTCATTGAAGCAAAAGTGCTCCTTTCATTGATATTCCAATCCAACCACTCATGATTAAATTCTTATATTTGATTAAAAACTTGAAGGAAAACATATGTATTTTAATCCTGTTGCTCCCACTTCCACTACATTTCCTTTTTAGATCATTTGGGATGAGTGAAATCTCCGATCCCTTCCATTAAATAAGAGTTCTGCTAATGCTCTTTTGGATCCAAAAGGGTGTCTTCCCATGAATGTGCATAAGATCAAAAGTCTTGTAAGCAAAATGAACAAACATTGTTTTAATGCATTAAAAAACAGTGTAAATTAATTTTCCCCTTAATTTTATTTTTGTAGCATTTCCTGGATGTGAATGCCTAGATGCTGTTACTATAGCTAATAATAATCTGCATTTGCTGGGGTAGTGCTAGCACTTTTCTATTCGACCCTGTAGACAAAAATAGAGCAAAGTCTGGTTTTACAGGCAGAGAATTGAAAGCCAATCCTCTTCCAAGGCAGAAAGAAGATAATTGGAGAGGTGATGGCATCATGGCAGGGAGATGAGAGGAAGGCTTCATTCACACAGGCTATCATATGAAACAGAACAGAATCAAACTGTGGAGGCAAGTTCTCTTAAAAAGGAAGCTGACTAGAATGTAGCTATCTTAAGAAATGGAGATATACCATGGTAGTTTTTGTGCAGATACAAGAAAGCATCTGGCTTCTTCCTAGAACTGCAGGCAGCCTCCAGAAACTCCTTCAGACATAAGGGCTCTGCATATGCTGTCCTCATGTAATGCCTCCCAAAATATCTTGGTGACTGACCTTTTTTATTTCCCCTGCTGTCTAGCCTCAGAAGTCCTCCAAGAGGAAGCACAAGCATGTCCAAGAGCAACAGGAGGAATTTCAGAATCATCATGGGGTTTCTTGGTCCTCTAGCAAGCCTTCTACTCTGCACTTGAGCTTGCTGCTGTTTGAGCAGTGCCTGTTTACCATCATGTTCCCCTAGGACAGGGGATGGGTTACAACTGGGCCTCCACTTTCCACCTGTAAGTAGCACAGCATATGTCTCTTGAAAAACCCCATGCAGGCATACAACCTTTTCATTTATAGCATGGCTCCACCAAACCTGAGCCTAGTATCAGAGGACACAGGCACAGTCTGACAATCCCTTGTGGTCTCCTGTNCCAGAGGACAACATGAAGTCAAGCACCAGCCCCACACACACCTCCAGGAAAAAGCCCTGCTCCAGAACCAGCAGTTTGGAAATATCAACCATCATCATCTGGGCACAAGAAGAGCATAGAGCCAACTGAAGGACCTTGAGATTGGAGTCAAGGACAGAAAAGCTAAAGAATAGTTGCAGCAGAAACACCTCAGGTACAGAGAACCCCTCTTGACACATATTTAATGTGAAGGGTTATTGATGCAGAACAAGACTTTGCCTCCCTAGAGTCACCTAAAGATTAAGAGGCTAAAAGCAATGCCGCATGCAAACAAGAAATGTCTTTGTCAGGGAGGCAGACATCCCTTCTCAGCTAGATAAAACTTGGTTTGCAACAACCTCTGACTCAGACTCTTAACACAACTGACATATGGGAAAGACAACATTAGAGCCTGCTGGTGATGCAGATTCCTGGTTTTATATTCTACCTTAAAAACACACACAACTATGAACTTCCCATGAAAATTCTGCTGACAAACACATCTCCTTTACAGCACAGCTCTTCCAGATAGATTTTCTTCCCTTTCTCATTTCTGAATATCACTTCTTTGATGGCAACCTTAGCTTTATTCAATACAGGGGTTTGGTTGGTTGGTTTGTTTAGGTTTCAGTATTTTCTATTCTAGAACAGTAGTAGGAAAAAAATCCTCTTGGTATTTGAGCCCTACTTTCTTTGCCTCTCAGCTTGCACAGCAACATTTGTCTTGGTTATTTACATGTATCTTATCATCCTCTGTGTGATTTGTTGCTGAACATTCTCACAACATTCTTTGGAAGGTTTTTTTTTTGGTGCACTCCAGACTATTGCAAGTGCAAACAAAATCAATTAGGCTTGTCAATGTTCATGCTGAAGCTAAAATGAAAGGGTTGAGAGGTCAAAACCAAACTTTACAGCTGTTCACAAACAACTTCCAGAGAAGTTAGAAGTTAGAGTCTTAGCATCAGTAAGGTTGCTCATAATCTTTTTACTGGTAAAATCTTTTAAACATCTCTCAAATGAGTCAGAGACAGAAACTCTAACCAGCCTTCCTAGATGATAGTTGTGAGCCTGCAGCACGTGGATCTTGATTTAGGAGTTACTATTTACTCCTATTAAGGAGTAAATTAAAGCAAAGTAAGTTACTATTTGCAATGCATTAACCTAAAAATGTTCCTGTTTTCGGGAATTTATTGTCTGTTATTATCTGAAAATATTATAGGGAATGGTGGCAACATGAACCATAAACAGAACAAAGCCAAAATTCTCCAGTTTAAATAGAAGCATAAATCCCACAGTTACAGGAGTTGGTTCTTTGAGAATGTACCTTAGCCACAGGTATATTTGAGAAATATTTGATAAGTTGATCATTCTGCACTTGTCATTGTTGGATAAATCAGCTGTCTTTCAGAAATTGCTCCTAAAGTATTCCACAACCCAGCAACCAAACCATCACTGCATGTGTCTACCATTTGGACCTTTAATCTATCTGGAAACTATTATAAATACAGTCTCCATGGATAATGAAGAATAAATTTAGTGTGTGGATTCCTCAGCTGCATAGGAACAACAGTATATAGCTGTACAAATATTTACAGCCACCTTGGTACGTGTTAAGGACATGCAAACTGTGCTGCCACCACAGCACTGAAAACATCTGCTAGTAGAGTAACTCCAATAATAAATGACAATAAGGTTTATAGCTAAATCTCTACAAAATTTGCATCTTCCCAAGCTAACTTTCAAATTCACACAAATACACTGTAGAAAGCAATGGAAATGCTAAGATGTTGCAGTAAAATATCAGGAGCCATGTCCTGGGCACCTTACATCTTCATGCCTCAGACCTTGCTCATGTCACAAGAGCACATAGGAGTGTCACCTCACCAAGGGTTAGATAACAGCTGAGGATCTGTCTCCCTCTCTCCTCCTTCCAGTGAGGTACTGTGGAGTTCTGGTTTAACTACATGTGCTAATGATTGATCAATGGCCACTTGAACATCAACTTCAGACATCCCTGAAGCTACTGAACATTCAAACTGCCTTTAGTTCCAAGTCCAGTGACATCTTCATGCAAGGCTGCCAGTTAAATTGAGGTTCCTACAAGACCCTGCACCCTCATTGCATTCATGAAGTCCATGAGTTTAGAGAGCAAGAAAACTAGAGCCTGCTTGTTCCTAATCTCACTTTACCTTTGGTAGGTGCAAACACACTCTGTTCAAATTCACTGCCTTGCTGAAATTGGACTCTCTGCCTAACTCAGGGAACTCGGTAGAAAAAAAGCCTGGTGATTAGTTTGATTTAGATTCTACTTGACACTTAACCACAACACCCTGTACATAAGAGCACACAAGGAAATTCTTCATTCAAGCCAAGTCCAGCAGGGGAGTATGTAGCTAGATCTCAGCAGAAATTAAGATAAGGAAGCAAGGTTGCTACTGTTAATAATACTCCATTGCCTCATCATTTAATGAATCCTAATTTAAAGAACAAACAACCCCCCCAACATTTTATTTTGCAGTAAAATACACTTGAAAAGAAGCCCAGAGAAAATATCATCCCGAACTACACACACGAGCACAATATTTTCTAGCTTATCTTTGACACAGACTTAATTTTCTGCTTACAGGTATTTTTATGTTTTAAACTTATATCTCCCACTGGTGGAATTCCAGATGGTGCTGTGAGGAGATATTTTCCAATAGGAGATACCATCTTTATATTTTGAGATTCTTCACTAGCTCTGTTCAAGGTCCCCTTGCCATGTACCCAGCACCAAGCATACTCTATCTTCAGTTATTTCTGCTGTCAGACAGCAGATATCTGATAAGGGCTGGGATTTGGCCATATGTATTTGATGGAGGCTGGAGCAGGCTTACAACTCTAGCATGTAAGCAACAGACTGTGCACTGACTGCCTAAGGAGAAGCAGGGTCAGTCCTGCCTCACCTCAGCATCACAGCCCATTACATCATCCTGTTCATTTTGGTATCTCTCCCTGTCCTCAGCAGCCTGTATGGCTTTGCATGTAGGAGAAATAGGAGAGAATGTACATCAAACCTTGATGAATTTTCCTGCTATTTCTGGAAACAGCACAGTGAAACTGTGATCTCCACCATGCAGAAAGAGAGGCTGCTTCCCCCCTGGCAGGAGGAACACGGCTCAGCTGAAACCCCATGAAGAGCAGTTGCTAAGAAAGAGCACTAAATAATGCCTAGCTTGTCTCTTATTGGTAACACTTATCAGAAATGGACTAAAAATGGTATTTCACAATATCAAATGTAACAAGATGGCTTGTGGAATAACAGCCAGACTCCCTGTCCAAGCTTTAAGATTGTCTTGACTCATCCCTCATGGTGAAGAACTTCTAATGTCCAGTCTAAATCTACTCTTCTCCAGTTTAAAACCATTGCCCCTTGTCCTTTCCCTCCAGGCCTTTGCAAACAGGCCCTCTGCAGCCTGCTTGGAAGTTCCAGAAGCATCAGAAAGATGCTTCTGATTCTGATCATCACTTCCAATCCTGTCAAGATATGTCAGCCTTAAAAAAGAAGGAATATCTTAAGGAAATCATGGGTTGCAAAGAATAATGTTGCATTTGGATTTAGTAGGAAGGTAATGAGTTCTCTTTTGTTAAAGAGCCATCTTTACACAACTGGCACTAGGTCCCAAACATACTCTTTGTGTCTAACAGACCCTCAGGAACATTGCATTTATTTATTTATTTGAGATGTTTTACCTAAGATGTTTCACCTAAATTGTGTTTCAAGTTAATATAAATTAGCAATCAAAATCCAGCAGGTGAATCTTCTGAGTTCTGGGAGCAGATTAGAAACGAAACACAAGCTTGCATTTGAAAGTGTGCTCTCTTAGCTTTTTATTGTACCAGACAAAGCTTAGCTAAAGTTGATCTACAACTGAGTTATGGTGTAAGAATTGGTCTGCTGGAGCCATTGTTTGTTAGCAGTGCTGATTGGCATGGGAATCACACTATTTTAACTACTGGTTCTGAAAATGGGGACAATTTCAACTAACTGCTGCAAACTGCCAGATGTAAAAACAATGCTCCCAGAGAATGGTGAGAAGATTGTTGGCATTCTGCTTCAGAGAGCTGTTGCTGAACCAATTCTTCAATTGAAAGTAAAGATAAAGAAATAGTAACAAGAGAATTCATATGGTGAAATCATGGAACCTCACCAGCTCCTGCATTACAGCCTGGAGAAGAGAAGACTTCAGGGGGAACTACTAGTGACTTTCCAGTACCTGAAGGGAACTTCCAAGCAGGCTGCAGAGGGCCTGTTTGCAAAGGCCTGCAGGGAAAGGACAAGGGGCAATGGTTTTAAACTGGAGAAGAGTAGATTTAGACTGGACATTAGAAAGAAGTTCCTCACCACAAGGGTGGTAGAACACTGGACCAGGTTGCCCAGGGAGGTGGTTGAGTTGCCATCCCTGGAGGCATTGCAGGTGAGGCTTGCCAGGGCTCTGGGCAAGCTGCTCTAGTTGGGGATGTCCCTGGCCACTGCAGGGGGGGTGGACTAGATGAGCTCCAGAGGTGCCTTCCAACCCAAACCATGCTAGGATTCTATGATTCTATGAAATTAAAACCAGACTGATTTTCTGCAAATAGAGTAGAGAGAGTTGATTTCTCCAGGAAGATGAAGAACCTAGTGATGTTCATTTTGCTTGAGGATCTTTGGTGTACAGATGCTCAACACTATCAAATACCTGTGTCAAAAATACACATTACATAGAAAACAAAGGACACCCCAGTGGAAGAGACAACTTATGACTATATCCTCTCATAACCCTTTCTCTGCTTTATTTCAAACTCTTTCATTTCATTCCATCATATTTTATTTACCAACACTGCTAAAACTCAGTTCAATTCTTCTATGAACTCTTCTCCCAGAAAACTGGTTTGTGGTATTTTGCCTGTCCTAAAATGCCTTTCTCTCCACTATTTCCATAAGACTAAAGAAAAGCTTTGCCCAAGAAATCCTCTAAATTTTTGATGCAGAAAGAAGCAGGTGGTGATGTACTAGCTACCAGGTCTCTGGGACTGTAAAGTGAATCACCTTCAGCCTCAGGGTTCTTGAAGCACATTAGGATGTGATTAATACTAAGTCTTATCTCTGATATTAGTCAGCACAATGGCCTGACCTCTCCAATTTGCCTGATTCCACCAAGGAGATCTCAAAAGAAAACAAGCTCTCATCATTCACAGGGTCAGGAATGAATATGGAAAGAAATACAGAAAAGGTTTAGCTGGTTTGTTCTTTGGACTTGTTATTTTCTTATTCAAAATAAAATAATAATAAAGAAAGATTTAAAAATACAAACCTGAGTGACAACTCCAACCTTTCAATTTCAACCCACTGGTGTTAACTGGGGAGAAAAGCTTGGATGCAGTCCTAGATTTCCCTGAACTAAGTCACACCAAGTTGGAGCTGAGTACAGAGGTGAATTTCAGTAGGGAGGTAGAGAGTATTTTGACCAAGAAGGCAGAGGATGTCCTTAAGAACTGATGGTTAGAAACCATCAAAGTGGCAAATCAGAAATAGTCATAACACAAAGGTGGACCAAGGGGAAGAAAAGAGTTTTGCCATGTAAATAGATAAAAAAAACAGCTTTCCCCCCCAACAGTAGACCAATATCACCCAGATTTCCTTAATAGATTAAAAATATTCTCTGGCTGGAACACTAATAGTTTACATGATTATTTGGTAACATTCAAAACTGCAACAAGACAAACTTAGCAATGTTGTCTATAATATGCTTCCATATATATTCCTTCAGCTGCTTTATGTCTGACAATTAATCAGCAGCTGTAATTGTTATCAAGCACAGAACACACTACAGGTAGTCAGCAGAACACAAGATTGATGGGAGCCATGGTAGGAAATTCAATTAGCTATCAGATAATTTGTTCCAAGATAATTTGCTTACAGTAACTTGTTTGGACTCCTGGGGTATTTTGCTAAAGATCTTTAAATGTTACAGACTTTTTCTGCACACATCACCAATGTGATTATCTGTTTCTCTGCCCTTTATACAGACAGAGTCTCTCTCCTGTCAGTCCCAAGCATATGTAAACTGGGAGTCAGCCCAAAGCCATCAAATTATGGGTTTGGATGGAGACAAGAAACCACAGTATTTTGAAACAATGAGTGTAAACATTCTTACCTTGTTTCTGATAAGATCTGCTTTATAACATCAAGATAACAAATAAAGCAAATATTTTCATCACCGTTTAGTGTCAGAATCACTTGGAAAAAAGAATAAAGAAAAATAAGGTCTATAATGCAGTCAAAGCTGCTAAGACATGAGAATACTGAGACATGTAGGGACCACACCAACAGCTCTCCCATGGGGGAAGGACAGAAGGAAAAATTTGTGTTGCAGTCCTGCCATCAGCTTAAATGCTATCAAAAAGGAACCTCCCTAATTATCCTGCAATGGGTGGGAGTGCAGCTAAACACTGACAGGAATAAATAACAATAACAGCAACAAAGCTAAACAGGTTGTAAACTCTCATAATTGAATTAATAAATCTGAATCTTTTAGGGGGTTAGCAGTAGGGCTAAATGTGGCTTGACCCAGAGTGATTGGTGATGCTGCACTCCTAGTAAGCCTTCTCTCAGTAAGCAGTGAGGGGGGAATAAATAAATCAATCAACAAGACTCTCAGGAGCACTTTAGGAATAATCCTTGCTGTCTGCCATGTTATCATTTAGCCTGCAGTATCTGAATCGAGACAGCAATCTAATCAGTGCACTGCAGCAAGGCAGGAAAACACCACCCCAGCTGCTGAAAGAGAGGAAATACTTCACAGACAGTGGGCAGCTGATAATTGCTGATGCCAAACAAGCTTATTAAAAGGGAAGGATTTCATCCCCTCCACCTCAGGCTCCCAGCAGCAGCACCCTGTCCAGCAGTGTGACACTATTTGCCCAGCAGGGATCTGAGACACTGCAGCTCATCATTCTGTTCAAGCCTGAGGCTTTGATCCTGCAAAGCATCAGCAAGACTCTCTCCCTCCCCAGCCTCAGTTGCTATTCACCACTCTGCTCTGGGAGAGATCACCTGCAGGAACAAAGTTTGCCTTGGGAAGGGTTGGCATTGTGTGAGCCCTTGTTCTGCAGAGCACTTTAGACAAAGTAATCACATCTTGTTCTATTTGCCTTTATTTTGCTCTTGGCTGGATTATTTTGAGGGGTTCTAATACACTGCATTGGTCTTAAATGTACCTTTAGGCCATAATCTTTCTGAAAGTTATACTGCTCTTTAACAGAAGCTACCTGACATGAAGTAGCACATTATGTGGTCTCTATGAGTAGCAACAATAATAATAGCATTTGGATGGCTTTATTAACATATAGTCATCTAGCAGCTTAGAAAACATGCAGTTAGCACCTCCTCTGGAATACTGGGTCCAGCTTTAGAGCCCTCAACACAGAAAGGCCATGGAGCTGCTGGAGCAGGTGCAGAGGAGGCCACGAGAATGCTCAGGGACTGGAACACCTCTGCTCTGAGGACAGGCTGAGGGAGCTGGGATTGTTCAGCCTGGAGAAGAGAAGGCTTCAGGGGGAACTACTAGTGACCTTCCAGTACCTAAAGGGAACTTGCAAGAAGGCTGCAGAGGGCCTGTTTACAAAGGCCTGGAGTAAAAGGACAAGGGGCAATGGTTTTAAATTGGAGAAGAGGAGATTTAAACTGGACATTAGAAAGAAGTTCCTCCCCACGAGGGCGGTGGAACACTGGCCCAGGTTGCCCAGGGAGGTGGTTGAGTTGCCATCCCTGGAGGCATTGCAGGTGAGGCTTGCCAGGGCTCTGGGCAAGCTGCTCTAGTTGGGGATGTCCCTGGCCACTGCAGGGGGGTTGGACTAGATGAGCTCCAGAGGTCCCTTCCAACCCAAACCACTCTAGGATTCTAAATCCCTGTAGATTGACAGTGTAAGATCTCCTTTTGGCTGGCCATTAGCCTTGGAGTTTGTATAAGTATTCAACATGCCACTGAAATATCATCTCTATGAAACTGCAACAAGGAGGTGGAAGTTAGTTTGGCTCTCAACATTTCTCAGCTTGAGCCAGGATTCTTTATGTTATGGCTCAAAGTATCTTTCCAAATTCTAGGCTGGAACCACCAATGAGAGCACCTGTCTACAGCTCTCTGAGCATCTCTAGATGCTTTTGCTTCCTTTCCTACAGCCATAATATTGGAAAATATCAACTCCAGTTTCTCTCCAACTGAGGACAATATAGTCTGGACAGTGCCCATGTCCTGTCCCTTCACATAAATCTAATAAACCTTTTGGGATAAGTAGATTGTAGTTTCAGGTTTGTGTAAACATTGTGGTACAACCCTACAAATGTCTTAGCTTGTGAGGACAGTTTTCAACCTAAACACAAGACTGGAAAAAGGAAAAAAAACTTCGTTTTCTTCCTCATCTCTCAACAGACAATTGAAATCTACTTAACATTTCTTTTTAATTGGATCAGAGCATGCTTTATAGGTCAGAATAAACTTTCAAAGCCTTAGCACAGATTCTGTTTACACAAAATCCCACAGATAAAACACCCACAAATGCTTAAGAATTGTTCAGTAGTTCATTCCAGGAGATTCTCCAGGGAAGATAAAGGACCTTTTTTATCCATTTCCTATGTCTGCACTTCCTGTAAAGTTAGTCTAATTTTTACTAAGAGTATTAAATTGCATTTCCTAATGCTGGTAGCATTCATATTGAGTTCCAGAATACTTTAGTATTCATTGGTTGTCTGCCCTTTTATTCTTATCTTCTGATTGTGTTCTATCACCCTCATACTTTCTATATCCATTTGTTACACAGCTCCCACAAAAACTATTTCCAGACTTAACAAATCTTGTTTCTTAATGCAACTTTTTAGCACCTCATTAAAATACTGCATTAATTTACATTAATTTCTGCACCAAACATGGGGTTAGGGTTCAACCTCTCACTTGCAAAGCTCTAATTTTAATGTATTGAAGTTCTGAGTCAACTCTTGGGTAGTGTTGGGGTTGTTTGTTTTTTTTTTACTCAGCTCCTTTTACATTTAGTTTTGCTTTTGTCTTTGTTTATTCCTGGAAATGCTTAGTACATCAACCATTAACTTAAGCACCCAAAACTCCAGAGATAATACAAAATGCAAATCAATCATGACTTTGGCAATCATGCAAAACATGAATCTGATCAGTTAAATAATACAAGAATAAAAGAGAAATAAGATAGAAATAGAAGGTATGAGTGAAAACAGCATTCTTCCCACTAATAGAAGGTCAAATATCTATGACTTTCAGAGAATCATCATTGCTAAATACTAGAGACAAAGGGTACAAATTATTTTTGTGCTGTGTGTTACATAAAATGTTTATAATAAAGGCATTGTTTAAAAGAGAAGGCAGAAAATGCCAGAACCATTTACTTAACATCATCACCAGCTATATATGCTATAACAATTCCCTCAAAGGAACTCATGAAAGATAAGGAAAATGCATTTATATTCAGTCAGACTTTCACTGTAAACTTAGAGTTCATTTATCCACTGGAAAACAGTTGGGAGTACTAGAGCAAGAAGAGAAAACTACTTCCCAAAGATTAGTAATGCATGATGAGAAGCTGATGTTATCATGGTTTGTGCTTTATCCTGCATCCTAGGATGCCTTATAACCTTAGTGTCCTTATCTCTCCCCACTCAGCAGTCAAAATACATTCCTGTATTAAAGCTCTCATTTGGGCTTGGTATTAGATACAGTAAGGAACAGAAATCAGTTAAATTTTTCCTCCAAATAATAGATGTCAGTGAAATATTTCCATCAACTAACTCTGCCTTACTCAGGAAACTTTCTGTTAAATGTGTAGCAGCTCAAATTGTTCAGGAGGAGTGAACACTCACCTTTTATTCCTTTTTCCCTTTTCTTCCCCTTTTTTGTCACAGCACCCTCAGACTCATTTAAAGCACCAGACAAATGAAATTACAAGTTTTATTTAGAACTATAAAACCCTTAGAGTGAGCAATT
Organism: Bucco capensis; assembly: GCA_013396975.1. NCBI lineage: Eukaryota > Metazoa > Chordata > Aves > Piciformes > Bucconidae > Bucco > Bucco capensis. Next base: position 88,901 of record VWZO01007485.1, read on the forward strand.
CATCACAGGAAAATGGGATGTTTTAATTTATTGGTCTGACATTTATGTGTACCTTGTATCCTCTGAAAAACCAAGAAGCTCTCAGTCTATTATTTATGGAAACAAGAGTCCATAAATAGGTTCACATGGTTTCAGACAAATCTAGTGGCCTGTGCAAACACTCATTTCCTCCCTCAGACTGTTTAAAGCCTCTCTATTATTGAAAAAAAAGGATGTTTATTGCCTATTAGGTGCACCAGATGAAGATGAACTTATGACTAGTCACAGTAACATAGAAGGCAAAGCAGTAAGTATCACTTCCCCCCCACCACCCCCAATAGATCCTAATGTTCTGCCTGCTTTTTTGAAGAGCACTGAATGAATGTGTTTACAGCATCATCTCCAGTGGCTTTAGGCTCTCCTGTCTTGCATGGTAATGTAATGCTGATGTAGATCCTCTTACCGTGGGCATAGAGGTCATCATGGGCAGGCTTTGTGAACACAGCTCCCGGGAAGGGCTCCATCCACGCTCTTCCCAAGCGCTGCTGGCTGCAAAGGCCAATTTGGGACAGACAAGAGCGCTTGCAAAAGGCACAGCACAAGGACTCCTCAGGAGGTAGAAGCTGCAAGACACGATTCTTTCTACGCTGTCTTTTCTCCTCCAGAGTGATCCTGCGTGCCTGCTCCAAACCATGGGCGGCATTAAAGCTAGTGTGTGTGCAGAGCTGCTGAGTGGAGGCCAGAGGAGAGCAGTTCAGGGCAGCAATCTGGCCAAGGCTGAGCTGTTGTTTCAGGGAGTCCTTGCATCTCCTCTTCGGGGCTCCTCTCTTGCCACAGCCAGGGGCAAGTTGGCCAGAGAGCATGAGCTTAGGCAGGCAGGAGTTCTTCATCCTGGAGCCGTGAGCTGCCCAAGGCAGCTGCGTTCTCAGCAGCATGGCCTCAAGGCTTGGAATTGCTGCTTGTTCTAGGACAGACGCATTAGTCCCATCATGTGTCCAATGGATGGTTAGGATTGTCCGGAGACAGCGCTGCTGGAAGCGCTCCAAGAGTCGTAGGTGGTGGCCATAGATGAGCCATGCTTGGGAACCATATCAAAGAGTAGACAGCACAATGGCTCTAGAAACACTGAGCTTTGTCCTTTTCTTCAAGTGTTTATTTCGCCAGACTCTTTGATAGAGTTTTCCCAAAGCACTCTATGCCTTTGCTAGCCTATTGTCTATCTCTCTGTCAACCTTACCATCCAAGGAGGTGAGGCTGCCTAGGGAATTAAACTGTTGGACTGATTTCCTACATTTAAGTAGTTATTAATATACAGAAGACCTTCTCTGTCCTATCACAACTTAATTTCTTTAAGAGTTTTCAGCAAAGGACCTTGCCAAAAAGGGGTTTTTTTGGCAGAGTATTGAGTGGATCACTTCTGATTTGGTGATGATCAAACAACTCTAACAGATCTGCAAGGTACTAATCCGCTTTCCAAAGCTCTGTTGGCTTCTCCATGTGTCTGTTAGTCTATAGATTGCCTTAAGCTTTCTGAATGCTTCATTCTACTTAAATCCTCTTTAAAAGTTGAATTTGCATTTGCCATTCCACCCTCATCTAGTAGCATAAATGATTTAATCAGATGCCATAGTATAGCTCAAAGTTTCCATCTCCACATTTACGTTCCCTCAGGGCCCCCAGGTAAATAGCACCTGCTTCTGTTCATTTGTCTGCATTTACTCCATCTATTTCCTCCAAATCTTATTCTTTTGACACCTTTATTTGAGAAAGCACTGTTTTAAACTCCAATCCCTGTAATACAAAGCCCTCTGGTTTCAATGTCTTCTTGCTGGTGACACTCACTGAAAAGAATTGGTTTAATTTTTCTGCATTTTTGCCCTGTGAGAAGTCCTAGTAAACCATGATCATCTATTGGCCCCACAGTCTTCCTGGCAGGCTTCCTAATATGTTTGACAAATAAGTATATTTTTAATTTTTATGCCTTTAGAAATTGTTCCCCAAAGTACTTTTTGGTCCTGTCTTATTAGTTTTGATTTAATTTGTTTATGTTCTTTTTCCATTTGAACATGATGTTCATTTTAGATCTTTCAACTCTAGTAATCTCCTTAGTCTGGTGGTTAACTTTGAAGACTTGTTTGGAGTTCTTTTCCATGTTTTCTTTTTCCATAAGGGAAATACATTTATTTTGAAGTTCCAGTATATTATATTTAAACAATCTTCATGTTATGCCACAATCTTTTTTTTTTTTTGGCTGTTCCTTTTCATTTCTTAGAAGTAATTTCTTGATTTTTATGTCATTCTGCATTACTGAGGGGAAAGGGCTACATCTAAATGTATTGTGATAATCATTGTATTATGGCTATTTGACAGTAACATTCTGAACTCAGTCTTGGATCAGAATAATCCAAGAGTTCTTTCTCCTAGGTGTTCCAAGGACTGTTTGCTGAATTTCAATCCATCCAATTCTTGTGTTAATTCTCAAAGGGCTTAACTTTTTTTACCTTATTTGGGGAGAAGTTGTCTAGAGGCAGGACTAAAACTCATATTCTAAGTCCAAGTTTTTCCTTTAGTCAGCACGTTCATGTTCAAATTCCTTTCTGTCCCTAAAAATTTGACCTTCAACAAGAGTACACATGAATAATCAGCAGTAGGAATTTCATGTGCATTTGCAGAGATTCCCTGCCATTTCAGGGGAAGGAAAGACCTTTACCAATCTTGTGGCTACTTCCCTAGGAATGGTCTTGAAGTACCTGTATCAAGTAATTGGCTACTCCAAGCACAGAGAGCAGAGTCCTGAAGCCTATTTCAGCCTCACAAGGATGGAAGGAAGGAAACAGCCTTTTTTGTTGCATGGGAAAGGGAGGAGAGAAAGCAATGTATGACCTGTAGCACCAAACCACAAACAATCCACATCCACACAGTCTAAGTTGGACTAACCTGAGGCAAGATCAATTTGGGTGATCCAGATGAACATTTAGTTCAGTGTAGAAGTACTAACACACGTTAAAGTTAAGGCATTTTCCTTCTGTATGGAGTTACACAGGGAGCTAATATCACAGAGCAAAGAAGCTCTGGGCCATTTTCCTATGAAACAATGAAAAAAAAAAGTGGATAACAACTTCAAATACTTATTTTACTTTAGCACCTGCCCAGCTATGCTATGACCTGAGTGTTGTGATGAATTAATGAAGCCCATCTGATGATGTGTCCCTGTGAAGGACATGCAATCTATATTGCAAATTACTTGGGAAAATTTAATCATCAGAAAGTAGAATTTGCTCATTATTTAGTAATAATACATGAAGTTCCTCTGTCTGCTCCCAGATAGGCTGGATAAAGACTAATTAATTAAAGCCATGCCACACAATATGGGGAGTCCCACTGGTGGCATAAAAAGGAGCAAAGGAAGCTACAAATCCTGGATGTGTTAGATGTGCAGCACTGTGTTAGTGATGGACAGCACAGAATTTATACTGAAAAATTAGAAATTGCTTCAAAATGTACAGCCTAAATACAGATGTTCCTCATCCTAGCTCCAATATGAAATGTCTCTGATATGGTTTGGGTTTGTTTTGTTTAATAGAACACAGCAGCTGAGTCTTTAACACCTTTGAGAAAGAGATTTCTTTGCTCACCCTACAACTAGCTAAGGCAAATTTTACTGGGTAATAGAAAAGTCTCAGGAAAAGTACAACATATCTTGCATTGCCCACAAACATCTGTGGAAATATCCTAGCTGGAATCATCACTCTAACTGTAGCAGTCACCATCTGCCTGGCAAATGTGCAGAGCACTTTCTCAGGAAGAGACTGTGCTATTTAGCCACAAATTTAGCCACAAACTGCAATAAGCATCATAGTCTCAGTGGCCTGCAGGAGGGATTAGAAGTACTCAGTTGTCCTGGAGGTGATATCTATGTCCTTGACTCTTAATGGAGGAAGAAATCAAGCCTGTCCTACACAAGTGGGCAGCTTACTGAACACAGGGCACTGCCATCTCAGTCACTTGCTCCCAGGAAGACTCTGACCTTTGCAACCCTGAGCATCAGGACTGTTCCAGCACAGACTTCAGGAGCCTACTCTACATTGCAGAAGGGTAAAAGCTAACCAAGACCCAAATTAATTAAGATTAAAACTATATGGAATGTAGATGCTTTACGTAATTTATTTATCATGTCATAAAAATCATGTACATGTATTTGCTTAAAGTTTCTCCTCCAGTTAGTAGCACTGGAAGAAAAAAAAATGTAATTTCCAACATTTCTACTGAAAGCAATCAAATTCTATTTGACTTGACAGCAATTCATATTTGGCAAACTTACAGGGTAGAATAATGAATTCAGATCACTATAGGAAATATAGCTAAATTCTAGTAGGAACCAATAGCATTCAGGTGAATAGATCAGGAAAATAAGCAATTTTTTTACCAGTGTGACTTATTCTGTTTCTTGAATACTGGTGTCTAGAGAATGTAATGAGGCTATAGATACTTTATACTAGGCTATTTTCATTCACAGACCTATGTCATTTATGTTAGTCCAAAGATAACAATTCTTCCACTTCTCTTTTTGTATTCAAACCATACCTCATTTCCTCCAAAAAAAAAAACAAACCAAACACAGTATACAATTTCTTTCTCTTTGTGTTCTTCACCTATTTTCTGGTAGCCATACCTACCCTACAGAGCAGAAAACCTTTCCCTCCCAGCCCTAATATGGGATTTTTAATCAGCATTGATTCCCAGTGTCATTCTTCTCTCCTGACACTAAAGAGGCACTAAACACTTGTACCTTAATTTGCATATTAAAATCAATGCCACAGTCAATCATTAGATGTTGAATAAGCTCACAATAGTTGACAGGGTTATTTTTCTCTCTCCTGACTGCTGTGTACCATAAATGATCCTATAAATGCTCCTCACAGCATAACCCCTTCTGCAGAGCAATTTAACTGCATTTTAAGGAAGCAGGCCCCCAAAAAAGATTGGTTTCTAAAGGAAGGCAGAGCATGCATCTAAAACACATCTAGAGGAGTAGGTGGATGTCAGTCAAGTCATGATAGAGTTCTCCCTGACTCCCACACAGTCCTGTGTCTTCCTTGCATTTCAAGGTCAAAGACAGCTGCATGCAGACTAATCCTGGCCAAGAGTTCAGTAATGAGTAATCATTTCTGATTCTGCACAAGAACAACTTTTAACAAACAGGCTTTTCCCCCCACCTCCTGGCTCTGAATGCCAAAATAGATGTACTGAACACAGCAAGAATACAATCAGAAGTAGTTTTAAATTCATAGGTCTCAAACCTCTTGAACCACAGCCAAGCTTACTTCAATATTGTGCTCCTTTATCAAAATTCCTCCTTTTGGTAACCTCCTGTCACCATCATTTTCTATTTTTCTGTGAAAACTCAAGTTTATTTAGTTATTTTTTTAATTATTATTATTCAAATATTTATCAGGGTTTTATTTGTCTGAACTTAACATACTGGCATCAAAATCTCTTCCAAAAAAATCCTTCTAAAACCTTTTGTAGTAAAAATGTTAATATCCAAAATCATGAGAGAAGCATCAATTTCCACCTTTTTTTATTGATTAGCCTTATATAGTGTCAGCTAAGGGGCACAATCACACAGCTTCAATCTCACTCTCAGAACTGCCTGCCTACATAAAAATCTTTTCATGATCCCCACACATTTTCTACTGAGGTGAATTGATTTTAAATAGAGGACAGAGCTGGTGTCTGCAGGTAGTCATTAGCTGATGCTGTCTGATTCATCTCTTTGGAACTGCTGCTTACAGTTCTTATATTTTCCAGTGCTTACTAACCAAATAACAGTTTTTTCTCTCCTGTACCTAATATCCAAAAAAATGTCTTGCTATTCTATAATTTTGCTGTTTCAATCTCAAATTATGCCTCTTTTTTACTTCCTAGTTATTTAACAGAGATGGTCCTAAGTCACACTACACACATTCTATTTTATGTTTTGCTCTCCCATCTCTTACTGATTATCTGGGCTGGAAAATCTGATCTTTTAAGCTGCCTTTATAACAAGACTGCTGCACACCCAGCTCTCCTTGACTCCTTTCTGAGCTCATCAATGTACTGTTAGAGGGCCAAATATAGAAGGCATCAGCTCACCCTCTAACAACATGCATGCAATGCTCTAAATGCAAAGACTTCTCACTCCCAGCACTGGCTTGCGTGTGAACAACTTCCAGTTGCCAGGATGAGTTCTGCATCTGGGCTTGATCCCCCTGGAACTAGCACTTCCAGAGAACAGACTTCCCTCTGCTCACTTCTACCACAGCATAAGCTACCTCAGCTCTCTTGCCTGCCCATTACAAACAAAAAGGTAAAGAATAATTGCTTTTACCAAACAAAGGAATGTGCCACATAACAGTAAATTAATTATAATATCCCTTCTTTTTAATAAAATTACTTTCAAAAGCACTTAACCACAATCCCCCCATGTGATCTAGCATGGCCTAATGTCAATATTCATCCTGTTACTGGTATAAATTTACACTGGAAATTTTGTAGAGCTGAGATTTTTCTTCTTATGTATCTATGGGAATATATCCTGCCATCCTCCTGCTCTACTGCAGCCCAGCTTGTGCTTGGCTCCTACAAACACCTAAAGAGAGGGCAATAAAAGGCCAGTTTGCTATCAGGCAACTCCAAATTCTGGGTGTAATGTTTTGCTTTGAGGTTTTGCTGACATAGTACAAGCTCCTAAGTAAAAGAATAATGGAATAATGAGATATCACAGTTTTCAGTGTTTCTTCATGCAATCAGATGATTTTATGAGGCATCAGCTGACAGTAAGTCCCTTCAGTCCCACCAAGGCCAAACTGTTTTTCAGCATCTGTAAAATGTCAATGAGTATTTACACTATGTTTTTCAAAGAAAAACAACCAAGAACTAAACAAAAAAATGCAGCCATGATTTAAAAGAACAAAACCAAAGAGCAGAGCAATTGGTTTCCCTCCCATGCAGCACGAGCCATGTGCTTCTCAGTGTGAGTTACCTTACTGCTTTCACTGTGCTGACTATTTATTGCACTGGGGAGTTGGTGGGAGCAGAACAGCTTTTAAGGGGTTTATCAAGCAGCTGCAGGATCCTGCTTGACTGCACAGAAGACACAGATATTGAAGATTCCAAAAGGTACTAAAAATCCCCATTTCCCCAAAATGACTGGAAGAATTGCTTCATCTATCTTACAGGTCACAGTCCCATCCTCAGATGGCAGGCAGTAGGGCTTGGCTGACCAAGCAGGCATGACACCACTCCAGCATCTTGAGGGGCACCTGACTCTTCAAGTCCCTGGAAGGCAGGAAATACAGGAAAATAGCTTTCTGCAACTTCTCTTTCAATTCTCTCTATGTGGAGGTGACAAGAATTTGCCTTGCAATGAAAAATGTCAATCTTCCTGATGGTTTCTGAGGTAAACAATCAATACTTCTCTTGGAACTGAAAAGTCTTCTTCAGTCACTTCTATTTTTGAATTCTTATATGACTTTCAAAAATGGGATTTATCCTGATAGGGCAATAACTTGCTTTTGAAAACTACCTGAAATCATGGGAATGCTCTCAGCCACATTTCTGACGCTGGCAAATTAACATATCAGGACACATGAAAGAAGAAAATGTGGTAGAGTATTATTCATTTCCTCCCCTTTCTGTGCTTGCTAAAGCACTTGAAGTAAAACATCTATTAATCTTTAAAAAACATTGAATTTAATTACCCTGACTAATGTTAGCTTGTACCAAATGTTACAGATATGTTTTCCTTCATACAGTACAGAATGTTCTTCTAATTTTAAGTTTGTGTAACTAAACTCCCCTCCTTTAAGCAATTTCCTAGCTAATTTCTACTGTCAATTGGCATGAAAGCAGCTTCTCTGCAGTCATAGCTGACTTTTCTTCACTCAAGTGTATGAAATGCAGTAGTTTGATGTTTCTCCTAACTGCTAAATACTAAGTAGCAATTAGTCCTGCAGAGGTGTTTCATGCAAGAACATCATCATTCAGAAACAGCAGTGTCCTGACCCTTCCTATTCCTCAGTCAACAGGGGCAAAATGATCCTAGTCTCCCCAGGGCCCTCCTGGGATCCTCCCATTCCCTCAAGTCCCCATTGCACACCAGTGTAAATCAGGCTGGACTGTAAAGCCAAAACAACAGCTGTTTCCTGCCAGAAGTAGAATAAAATGTTTCCTACTGTTTAAGCTCTCAAGCAAAAGAAAAAAAATATAAATATATAGAGAGATACCTTTAATGTTAATGTTGCTTTAATGTTATTGCAAGTTTGTAAGAGAAAGAAAATTCAAAGCACATTCAAACCCAGCAGTTCCAGAGTACAGAAAAAAGATAAAGACATAAATCAGATTGCACAGCTAAGCAGGACTGTGTGAATCATTAAAGCTTTTTGAAGCAGAGATGCAAACAACGTGGAAAGGATAAAGCTTGTTGGTGCTTTGTATAGTCTTGACCTTATGGTACCAAACAAAACTGGGATTCTGAGGCTGTCCTATAGAGGGCTGACACATTTTCTCCTTAAAGAACATGAAAGTCCTTTTAATCCAGTGCTAAGATATGGAATGCAAAATGTTAATGAAGTCTCTGCTTCATTAAATTTATCTTTGATCCAGTCTGAATTATGATTATTCTGTAACAACCACTGCAAACCACAAACCAGACACCAAGTCAGATTTTGCTGCTAGCTCCCTCTTCATACTAGAAGTCACCACTACCACTTACTACAAAGAAAATCCACATTCCTAAATCTAAAATTGTTTATTCATTATCTCCTGGGCACTTACCTGTTTGCTAATGTACATCCATTAGCTTTGGGGTTTTTTTTTCAGCAATAAGTTTCCTTGCCTGCTCAGTGAAGCAATGCCATTTTTTAGTATTTCTCTCTTTCATTTTATGTTTGTTTCCTTTTTAATGGAGTCCATGGACCATTCTTAACAGCACCTCAAAACTATGGATTATGGCTCACACACTCTCAAAGTTAAACTAAACTCCTGCTCAGCATCAGTGGATTCAGACACAAACAGCTTGAAAAAGAGTTACAGAAAAAAGGAGATTACCATGGCATTTTTGAGGAAGGGAATCTGCCAAGAACTATTACAGGTACAAACAAACCAAACAGAAAATATAGTCAGTTATAAATGGTAGGAAAGATGAAGATATAAACTTATTTATGCAAAATGCATGACAGCCACAAGGAGAGAGGGAAAATCACTCATTATAATGAAGAGGAATCACTTCATATATGAATGAGAAATCACAACTCTATGTTGTTTCCAGGAAGATATACTTGAACCAGGTCCAGAGAAGAGAAGAGCAAAACCTCTCAAGGCAGAAACAGCATCTGGAGAAAAGAAAACTGTATATAGGCCAGAAGTCTTCAGCCTGGAAGAGCAAAATCAGAGGAAGATGTGATAAGTGTCTGCAAAATCATGATTTAAAAAGTAAGGGCATCAAATAAGATGCCCAAGAAAAAGGAGGTGTTTCTTTGAATGCTATGTAATTCAGCTTCAAAACCCATTTTGTCTGGATATGGTGCACAGGAAAGTTTACATGGATTCAAGAAACTTTTAGACACAGTTTTGGAAGGAAAATAAAATCTACATGAAACACATTCTAGCTCAAGAAGTATCTAAGCTATGGGTGCCTGATGCTCAGAAGGTATATCCAGAGGAATATGCTTGGGTTTTGCTCTTTATTTTCTATTGTTTGCTGTTAAAGACAGAAGGACTTGGCTAGGTAGAGCTCTGATCTGGATCAGTAAGGTCATTCTTGCACTCAGATAATGTCATGCATTTCAGACTTCCAAAGAACTAAATGCTTCCCTTACTGCCTCTTGTTCACATCTGAATACTCAGCTTTCATTTTCTACAAGTTATATCATTGTATAATGCCCAAAATATTGGATTAATACTGTTTTATGAAGAGGAAGAACTAGTTGCACAATTTGTAATAGACGTTAGCTAGCTTTAAAGCATTTAAATCCACTGGTGAAATAAGTAAAGATGCTGGGGTTTCTAAAAATATACTTAGCTTCTTTGGTGGATTAGCAACTGAAGGATTTTCACATGTTCCAGAGACAGATCTCAGAGATGAATTAATTGGCATTCAGGAAAGAGAAGAGAACAAGCACCAACCATAGCTTGGATAAGGGATATAGATAATGCTGCACGATTACCACAGGTATGGCAAGACAATATCAGAGGTGAGTTCTGCTACCTATCATGTGNATGAACACAAAGTTGCTCCCCGTTACCATTTTCCACCCTTGATATCAATCAGTTACAGATGGCTTGGCACTAGCTTCTCAGCTGAAATGTTAATGTCTCAGTGCTGCCAGGTACACATTGTGCTATAGGATAGCAACTGATTAGGCCTTCAAATGTACATCAAAAAGGCCCCAAAGAAATTATTAGTCTCTAGTGCACGAAAGAACCAAGTTAGTAACTTCAGAGATACAATTTGATGTAAGCATTTTCTGCCTCTACAGGAAGTTCACTTTTATATTGCTAAGAGAATTTGGTTGTATTGCTCAGAGCCTTTTGCAAATTCCCTAAATTTCCCTGAGATTTTAGTTGCCACAAACTAGCCAAATCTTTGTTCCTTCCAATGAAAATGAGATTGGAGATGGCCACATTCCCATCTCTCAAGCAAGTTCCTGAGGGTAGCAAATGATACCACAGGGGATCATTGGGTTTCATCTCCTTAATGGAATTTCAGTTATTGTTACCAGTTGCTATTTAAGTTTAAAATCAAGGGTGAAGTCTAATGCCATCAAGAATTAACAATCTGCCATAACCAAATAATGAGTCCCTGCACTGAGTTTTCTACTTTGTGGGATGTTATTTAACACACCAAAGGATCTGTGTTCAGTTTCTTCTGTAGGAAAGAGTTTAGCTAGCCATGGAACAGACAGGGAGCTTGAGGGATGTCATGCAAATTTATGCAGAGATGATTTAAAAAGAATAGAAACAGAATTTCTATATATGTATGCAGGTCAATTCCACTGTATGATTCCATTTTTACTTCCTCTCCTGTGTTGCTCTGCCCTCAGTTGCCTGCTTATCAGCTTATTTCCCCACAAGCACATATGGGAGTCCACACCTTCCCATTGCAAATAAAATAGAAAACAAACAAACAAAAACCTCACCACCATCATCAACAGCAAACACTTAGCTATTTTTAAGGATCTGTCAACAGCTATTCATTCAAAAAACTGTTGAGAGCACTCATCTGAGGTTGCTAGGTGACAAACTATGCATTCCCCTATCTCCTTATTGGCAAAAGCAGAGAATTTAGCAAGTAGTTAAAGTTGGAGGAAAGGACATTACTGATTTAAATACTATCCACACACTGCATGTCAAGGTTGCAAGAACTCAGGCTGTTAACTTGCTCCTACTTCTGTGAAACTTCATCCTCTTCAGCTGCAGGGAAGTACAAGTGTCAATTAGGCAGAAAGCTCCATCACACTTCGGAAAATGTATTTTCATTACCCTGATTTAGAGTCTAAATATTTGGTTTTAAGTGACACTTCTGAAGTGAGAAGTGTCAGATAATAACTGGCAGTTGCAAATGCTTTTTCTTTTCTTTTTTTTCTTTTGGCAAACTCATTCTTGTTGCCAATATCCTGACCATGAAAACATGAATGAATGTGACCAGTAACCTGCAAGGATGCAGCAGTGCTGTATGTCACAGAGCTATACATCAAGCACTCAGATCAATGCTAGGACACTCATTAAGAGTGCACCTCTATACAACAGATCCTACTGGACACTCAATCACCTTCAATTTTAAGGAGACCTACACATTTCCCAACCTTTTTGTGAATTGGAAGACAATTTGGTGTTTAATGTCCTAAAATAGCAAACAACCCACAGGTGGTTTACTATGCTTTTCTGAGGTTAATATTCAAGGCTGCAAGGTGCTACTACAAAACCACAGATGAACTGCTGAAGTAGATAGGAGAGGGGAGATAATGAGCAAAAGAGAATGGAATTGTACAGCAGAAGAGTCAGCAGTCATCCCAAAGTCTCACTGTGCCCAGTGCAGAGTGAAATCATGCAGTTAACTCCTCAGCACTAAGCCTGTCACCTGAGCTCCCTTTTCTTCCACAGTGACATATGCACTGAGTTATTATACAAGTTCCATTGCTGTATTCACATCCCTTCCCCTCTTCTCAGCTGTGTCATGCTAACACTTCTACTGAAACACCAAAGAACACAATGTGCAGTACATGATCCTCTATGCAGACAAACTGGATACTCACACCACAGAGATTTGTTGCTGGAATAAAAAGAGCTTGGAAAAGAACAACTCACATAGCACCCAAGCTGTTTCTTTCCAAGGAAGGGCCTTGCAAAGCTCACATAAAGTCATGGACAGATTTGGTGTGCTTGATTCCAAACAGATGCTGTGGGTGACCACAGAGGAAAGGAATAGCTGGTTTAGCTCCCTCTGGGCTGTGAGTAATGGTTGTCTCTACTCTTTTGGGGTAACTGGCATCATAAGAACAGTGGGAGGAAAAGGGATATTGATCTCCTTCCCATTTGCCCAGGAGGGCACTGCTGTATCAACACCAGGTTGTAATTAAGTGTGTGTTTCCATGCACCCCAGGAGTACATTTTAGAGTCATTCTTTCAGTGTGGGTATTGGCAAATGACTCAGCAGAAACAACATAAAATATTAATATTTAAACCTTGGTCAGCCTTTCCTCTCAACTCACCCCATTCCTAAAGTAGGATTTTAAAGCCATGTATATAGTTCCTCTATGGATTGTGCTTCCACTCTTTCTACCCACTCTATATAATTTTACTTGAGTTCTGTTACAAGCTCTGATTTAATAAGTATATGAAGAAGATGAATTATTTTCTGAATAGAATCATAGAACAGTTACAGCTGGAAGAGACCTTGAAGATCAAGTCCAGCCTTTGTCCTGCCCTGTTCCTCCTCTTATAGGCATGTTTCTGTGATGGCACTCCTTCATTTCTCTGTTAAAGCCATGTCATTCAGCATTCCAAATATTTGATTGTTTGAGTCTTCTAAAATGCAACTCTAGGCTTGGTTCAGGTTGATTTGGTTTTGTTTTCAGAAACCTGCCAGGTTCCATGTCTCCTCCTAGTCTATTACAGGTCTCAGTGCATAGCCTGGCTCCATCAAAAAACTCAGTGCAGAGATTCAAGCAAGCAAGATGTCCAAATGCTCAGTCTGAAAGAAAAACAGCAGCACCAACCATTGATTTTCATGTGCCACCTCTTCCTGCTCACTGACATTCTGATTAAAGGCTTACAAGTGCAAAGCCAGAATGACTTCATTGACTCTGGCAGAGTAACTTCAGATTTACACAGCTGAAATCAAGATCTCAGTCCAATCCTCCTTTGTAGAAAATAGCTCAGTGTAGAGCTTGCCCTAGATGGAAGTAGAATTCATGATCACAACAACAAAAATAACTCCAAGAAGTAACATACTTTGGGGCTTGCATCCAGCACCCTTGCACAGTTCTTTTTCATAGCATCAGGGAGGAATTTGTCCCTTCCTGTTTGTTGCAGTAACTCATGCTCTTATTTCACATGGCTACATTTCTTGTTTGATTTTCATTCATGCCAGCAAGACCATGAGTATGTGTCACATAAGATAAATCTCACTAATTTTAACAAAGCAAAGCTAGAGAACAGGAGGTGAGAAATGCTGTACTGCCTACTCAGGTTCTGTCACATAAGATGGCACTTCTTTATTTTCATTATATTTTCTGCCAACTCACAAAAGCAAGCAATTTGTATTGCATGTGATTCTACCTTTGCTGTGGAGTGGTGCTGAATAGCCAATTGCAAAATGCATTTACTTGCTTCTGTCCCAGCTTTTTCCCCTATATTCACTTCTGTGGCTGCTTCCTGATATTCTATAGAAACTGTCTCTTCAGGAAATGGGAATACATAAATAAGAGCTTATTCATTGCAAAATGACTCAGACTATTTGCACATGGAATCCTTTTTTTCCCCC
>VWZO01007495.1:10666-40398 GCA_013396975.1 Bucco capensis
GTTGAGTTCCCATCCCTGGAGGCATTCCAGGTGAGGCTTGCCAGGGCTCTGGGCAACCTGATCTAGTTGGGGATATCCCTGGCCACTGCAGGGGGGTTGGACTAGATGACCTCCAGAGGTCCCTTCCAACCCAAATGATTCTATGATTCTGTGAGACACTCTGGGCACAGACAGCCCCCATGGGCACTGAGAGTCCTCCATGGGCATGAAGACACTCAGGACACAGAGACCCCCCCCATGGGCACTGAGATGCCCCAATGGGCATAGAGACCACCCCATGAGAATGGAGACACTCAGGGAACAGAGACAACCCCCCTCCATGGGCATTGAGACACCCCCNCCATGAGAATGGAGACACTCAGGGAACAGAGACCCCCTATGGGCACTGAGATACCCCCATAGGCATGGAGACACTCTGGTCACAGACACCTTCCCATGGGCACCAAGATCCCCCATGGGTATGGAGACACTCAGGACATGGAGACCCCTCACGGGCACTGAGACTCCCCAATGGGCATGGAGACAATCAGAGAATAGAGACACTCAGGGAACAGAGACCCCCCACCATGGGCATGGAGACACTCTGGGCACTGAGAACCCCCATGGGCATCGAGACCTCCCCCATAGGCACAGAGACACTCTGGGCACTGAGACAGCCCCATGGGCACCGAGAACCCCCCCATGAGCACAGAGGCCCTCAGGGCATGGACACCCCCCCTATGGGCACTGACACGCCCCATGGGCACCAAGACCTTCCCCATGGGCATGAAGACACTCGGAGCACAGAGCCCCGCCATGAGCACCAAGACCTCCCCCATGGGCATGGAGACACTCTGGGCACAGACACCCTCCCATGGGCACTGAGACCCCCTATGGACATGCAGACACTCCAAGCACAGAGACCCCTCATGGGCACAGAGGCCCCCACCATGGGCACAGAGACATCTCTTAAGGGCATGGAGACACCCTGGGCACTGAGATCCCCCATGGGTATGGAGACACTCAGGATACAGAGACCCCCCATGGGCACTGAGAACCCCCAATGGGCATGGAGACAATCAGGGCACTGAGACATCCCCATGGGCATGGAGATCCCCTCTTGGGTGTGGAGACACTCTGGGCACTGAGGCCCCCATGGGTACTGAGAACCCCCCCATGAGCATGGAGGCGCTCTGGGCACAGAGACCCCCCCAGAGCACCAAGACCTCCACCATGGACATGGAGACACCTTGTATGGGCATGGAGACACCACAGGCACAGAGACCCCCTTATAGGCATGGAGATCCCCCCACCATGGGCACGGAAACACTGCAGGCATGGAGATCTCCCTATGGGCATGAATTCTCCCCCCACAGGCATGAAGACACCTCCAGGCACAGAGATCCCCACTATGGGCATGGAGACAGCCTGGGCACAGAGACACTCCCAGGCATGGAGCACCCCCAGGCACAGAGAACTGCCCCCCACCCTGCCTCCAGGCACGGAGACACCCTTGGGCACAGAATGACCCTGGGCATGGAGACCCGAAGACAACCCCCCGGGCATGGTGTCCCCCTCTGGGTACAGAGACACACCCTAGATATGAAGACTTCCCTGGGGCACAGAGAGCCCCCCTCTGGCACAGAGCACACCCCAGGCACTGAGACCTCCTTGGGCCTGCAGGTTGTCCAGGGGCTCTGCCATCCCACAGGTACCCTTCAGCACAGAGCTCTGCCCCAAGCCCAGGGCAAAGGGAAGCCTCAGGGGGCACTGCCAAGGTGGGAAGGGCAGGTGACAAAGGAGGAAACCCTGTTCCCACCCAAAATGAGGGGGGGACAATGAGGGTCCAAGGCAGAGGAACTGGGCTACAGGGATGTGACTCAGCAGCAGCCACTGAAGAACATCTCCACATACCCAAAAACTTTGCAGACTCCAGCCCTGCCATGGTGGTCAGTTTCATGGTGGTCATTTTCCTTTGCCCCCTCCCACACGTACACATCCTAGTGCTCCCTTCCCATGAGGGTACCCCCTACCTGGAGCACAGGTGCATATCTACCTGGAAGGGAGAAGGAGCTGGTGCAAGAGGAGATGTCTGGGAGGGCAGAGTGTAGTCCCCTACATCCCTCTCCCACCTTGCTGACATTGCAGAGATTGGCTGCATGCCTCCAGTGGGCTAGGTGGGGGTAGGATAAGGTACAAGCCATGGCACTTCTGTGTCACCACAGACACCTGGCCAAAACCAAAACCATCTGCCATCTTCTCCAAGGCAAGTACATCTGTCCCTATGCCCCAGTGCCTGGCAGACCATGGCCCGGCAGACCACTGCCCAGTTCAGTGCTACTTCTGACAGCTTGGCACAAGCAGTGACACTGCTGCAGGGCACCCTGTGGTCAGCCACAGGCATCTCCAGATACCAACTTAGTAAGGTGCCTGGCACTGTACTAAGATGGCCTTGCTCCATCAACAGTCCAAAACAACTGCAGCAGGGGAATGAAACCCACCTGTGTGCACCCAGATGTGCACACAAACATCCACACTCCAGCATACAGAGGTAACAACTATGAGCTCAAACCACCCAAAGGGGAAACTAAGGCATGGCCAGTTAGAACCATTCTTGGTTAAAGCACCAGAGCTGGCACCCTACTCTGCCCTTCTAATGGGTTCTTGCAGCATCTGCCGGTCCCATGCAGCCCTGCCTTGCCCATGGTTCCAAACCCTGCCCTGTCCCACCCACACATCACATCCCTGCCCACAGGGCTCAGCCCACCCCACTTATCACATCCCTGCCTGCAGCTTCCTGCCTGCCTTCTGCCTGGTTCCCAGTTCCACTTGCCAGCTCTGCCCCTGCCCATGGTCAGATCACCAACCATAGCTGTGCATTTGGTCTCTGTACCCAGGCCCTGGCCCACAGCTTCATCCCCACCCATGGTCACCATCCTGCCAAAACCACAGGGTGAGGAAGAGGCTCATGTGAGTGGCATTGAGAACCAGGCCTCCTGCCCCCTCAGTCTTCCCCTTTGAGAGACCAAAGGCATCACACCAAACAAGGGGTCTGGGAGAGTGGGAGCCCCTCACCCTGCTGGGAAAGTGCTGGGTTGCGTTTGGAGCACGGGAGGGTGAGGGGTGCAACGATTCTTCCGCATGAGTTGCCCCTTTGAAAGCTTGTCTCGGGCTTTGTGAGAGTGTCAGCCAGGAAGAATGAGGGGGGGGGCAGCAGGGGAAGCAAAGGGGGAGGGAAGTACCGGGCAAGGTGGTGGTGCTGGGTGTAGCCAAGGCAAAGAGAGATGAGTAGGAAAAAGACGTGGGTGACAGAGGTGGGGCCTTTTACCTGCCTGCTGGACCTGGGCCTTGCAGCAAAAATTGGGGATTAGCTCCAGGAGAAGCCCCCTACCCCAGCCACAACCCATAACAAAAAAAGGGTCTGCAAGTCTCTCACAGAAGTTTGTCAAGTTGTGGAGCCAACCCCAGCACCTCCCCAGCCCTTTGTGCACACAGCTATTCACATGTGTGCAGACACATGCACACATGGATGCATGAACATACATTTGCACATATCCGGAGAGGCATGTGTGCAGCTGAGAGATGATGGGGGGTGTTGGATGGAAGTCAGCAAAGTCAAAACCCCCCTTTCTCCCACTCCTGAGAACTGTCACTGGAGCTCTCCTAGGCCGTCCCAGACCCAGCAGTCTTAGCCCATCAGCTCTTTGCTCTACATGCAAGTAGGCAGGCTGCTACCACGCAGCAGAGCAACCATATGAGGCCATCCCAGCCCAAAGGGGAGCAGGGCTGTGCCTGCCCAGGCAGCAGCACTGGTATGATGATGGGCTCTGTCCTGGGCTCAGCTGGCTCCCATCTGCCTACAGCTCCTTGTCCCACCCTGGACTGGGGATTTGCTGCCCTGTTGCCCTGACTTCCAAGCAGATCGGGCACCTGCAGATGGGGCATCTACCACTTCCAGGAAAAGGGTTAATTCACCCAGAGCTTTTGTGATGTCTGCTTTACCTTGCCATCTGCTAGTTCCTTCACCTTGCTATGTACAGCCATGCCCACCACTGCTATATCCCTGCACAAACATTCACAGAGTATATGTACACACGCCTGTAGACTTACCACCACACAAACTCCATGTGCACACACACAGCGCCTGTATAACACGAGTGTGCACACATGCTTGTGCACAGTAGAGGACATGTATGTCCAATGGAAAATATGCGAAGACGCATGAGCGTGCATCCAGCACACATGCAAACAACACATCCATGTGCAAAGGTTTAAACATGCACAGAGCACATGTGGATAGACAGAGTACACATGTGCTCAGCATATTCCCATACATGCAGAACACATTGGCCTGTAGCACAAGGCATGTTACCTGCTTGATGACACCCCAGCCTTGCGCACCACCTCCCTGCCCTGGCTAGTCTGTGACCTCTCCAGCACCCACCACACAGAACTGGGGGCAGCTCGGTGGGATTCTGGTCCCCATCACCCCAAGTCCCTGGCCACCTAGGCACAGAAGGAGGCATCACGGCTCTGCTGTGCAAAGACAGCCTCTCCTTCCTGGGTCCAGGCAGAGGGGAGGAGGTTGGGGAGCAAGCTCAGCCTGGCAAGTGCTGGATGTCCCCACTGAGGCAGCCTGGAATGACGTGGGTGCCAGGCAGGTGTGACAGCAGTGACACAGCTCTCTCCAACCCTACGCGTACCAAAGCCCTGCTGAACACCAGCATGGCCGGGTAGCTACATAAGGCAGAAAGTGCCCAGAGCCCACAGGTCCCAGCTGCAAGATGCTCCCCCCAGCCCATGGGGTCCGCGGGGGCTTCCCGGAGCCCGGTGGCCCCCTGAGCAGAGGCAGCTGGAGAGGCCCGGGGACACAGGGCGCCAATGGGAACTGGCCTGCGGCTCCCCACCGCCGCGCTCTCCTCCCCCGCTGCCGCACACCGCCGCAGCCCACCCAAGTCGCAGCCTATGGGCATAAATTTGAGAGCCCGGCACAGCCGGGATTGAGGGGAATCTTCGCTCAGTCTCTTCCTGCCAAAAAACTCAAACTGAAACACATTCCTCCTCCTCTCTGCCAAGAAAACAAGGAGTGCAGCCAGCGTCAGGAGCAGTCGAAGCAGGGCTGTCTCCAGACGCCGAACCACCACGCAGGAGGGGGTCACCTTCCCCCCACCACCACCTTTTATTTCCTGCAAACACACCTAAAATCTGTCATCTGGCTCCAGTTTCTTGAGGACACTGGGGATGGGGGAGGAGAAGACAGAGGAGCGGGAAAGGCAGGGGGAAAGGAGATGCAGCAAACTTGTACTGCAGCCCTACAGTGGGATGCTGACACTGCTGGTGGTGGAACAGATCAAGGGGAAGAAGGAAGAAACCCAGACGTGGGCACTGACAGGGGAATCACATGCCCTTAGGAGACCTGGCTGCAAAAGGCGTGGAGACTGCTACACCCCACGGCACCCTGCAGTAGGGTAGACCACTACCCAGCTCCTGCCTCGCACCAGGAACACTCTCAGTCCTGGTCGGTTTGGCCAGCCTCACTTCCAGCCAGCCTGCAGCAGTGGTACAGTGGGCTGCTTCAGGGTGGCTGACACCCAACTCAGTATCCGGGGGGTGGGGGTCCCCACCTGTGCCTCGGCATTGCCCCTGTCATCTCCTGCCTCAGGCCCAGCCCTGGCAGGGTTAACCACCACGGAGTCCCACTGCGGAGGAATGTGATGTCAGGGCTGGATTAGGAGATCCCAGCCGACAGACCAGCAGTGCTGAGCTGTGTGTGGCACAATCCATCAACCCGCCCAGCACAGCCACCAGTGTGGGGGGCCTGGGGGAGGGCTCTGGCTATGTATGCGTGGGGGCAGCTGCGTTTCTGTGAGTGGGTGTGTGTGAATGCACAAGTCTGGCCATATGTGTTTGCATGTGTGGAGAGGGATTTGTGTTTATGAGTATGTTTTGAGGGGTGGGGGCTTGCACATATATAGACACAGATGTGTTTGCATGCATGCTTGCATGTGTGCTTGTCCATGTCTACATATGTGTGGAATGCGCAAATGTGCATACGGAGAGCTACAACAGTAGCTAAGGGGAAGCCACCGTATGTTTGCAGGCCCAGTCACATCAAATTGTTCCTCACTGAGGAAGCAAAGCAAGGCCAGAGCACAGAGAAGAGGCAGACGGAGAGCAGGCTCCTGCAATACAGCAGGGCCTAAGGTAGGCTGGACTTGATGATCCCGGGGGTCTTTTCCAGCCTTGGTGATTCTGTGATTCTCTGGAGCGGCACCACTGCACACTCATTTCACCCTCTCAGGAGAGGTGGGCTTTAGCCCTGCATTGGCAAAACCCCTGAGCCTACCACAGGCCCAGAGCCCTGCAACACCCCTGCAGCCCTCACCTCAGCCATTTTGTGACCCAAGGTCAGCCACACACCCAGCTGGTTTAGCCCTACAGGGCCTTAAGAAAAACATCGATCTGGCTTAAGATCTACTGCCTTTCCACACTGGGGCAGCAGTTTGGACAAAGCCACAGCCAGGGCAATTCTGCAGACACAGAAAAGGAACATGGAAGAGGGCCAGGCTGAGCTGCATGCAACACACAGGCGCAAGTAGCAAGGCTAGAAGAGAGCTGCCAGGAAGCCAACATTCCCTCATATCAGCAACAGTCCAGGATAAAGAGGACACATCCTAGGCTGCCTCCCAGGGCAAGCGGGTCTGGCAGTGTCAAAATGCTCCTCCCCAGCTGCGATGTCTCCTATACACTTTAGAGCCTCCCCAGGCACCACAGCTGGCACTGGGGTGGGGAAAGACCACTAAGAATGGGGCAAAGACAGTGAAATTTTCTCCCAGAAGAGGCCCCCTTTCCCTGCTCTGGTACCAAGCTGGGGCCAGGCCAGTCTGCATTGGGGAGCTGCTTCCCCTGACACCACAGGCTTTCTCATCTCTGCCTCCAGCAAAGGTGATACGCAGACCTCCTGACCAGATGTCTTGCTATGATCTGACCTCCCTATTAGGCCAGGCCTTTAGGGTGAGCCCAAGCTCCTGTGCATGGGGCAGCTAATCTGCCCCGGACTGCAGCTGCCACAAAGCACATTGCTTCAGGTTCAGAGAGTCTGAAAGCGGATGATACAGGGTCATGATCCCATGCTGACTTGGGCTTCCAAGCTTGTTCCAAGGTGGTCTCTTGCCTGGAAAATATGAGGCAGGGAAGAAACAGCTTCGGGGAAAATTTATACTTGGTTCTCTCTCCTTTCCTTCTCCAGTCCCAGCTGCCACCTTGAGAAAATGTAACATCCTCATCCTCAAAACTGACATGCCTCTAGACATGCTAACACACACTAACACACATGTGCTTTGGGAATAGGAGAAGCAGGCCAACCTGCAGTGGAGCCCTGGCTGCCTGGTCTCCAGCATATCCCAGGGCATTGACGCCTATGGAGGAGGGCCACAGCAGGGGGGGCAAAACAATCCAGACCCTCGCTCCCACTTGCATCCACACCCACTCATGACCATGCACTGACATGCCTCTAGACACGCTAACACACACTAACACAGATGTGCTTTGGGAAGAGAAGCAGGCCAACCTGCAGTGCAGCCCTGGCTGCCTGGTCTCCAGCATATCCCAGGGCATTGACGCCTATGGAGAAGGGCCACAGGGTGGGAGTTCACAGGTCCTTACGCCTGTTCCCCCTGTAAAGAAGGGACCATCTGCCCTGAATCACAAGCTGAACCACTCAGGAAGCCATGGAAAGTTGGGCAGGAGTGGTGGTGCTTGATAGGTGGTCCCAGAGCAGCCAAGCAATTGTCACAGGCTTGTGCGTTGTTTGCTTTGGCCCCCAGTACACACTACCTCTGCAAACTGCTCACACAAAGCCACTTCCCTGGCCCCTACCTTCCTTCACTGGGCTGGAGTTTGGGTTGGGTGCAAGGTTTTGGGGTGAGGGTAAGGAGGGATGCACACATGGCAGCAGCTGCTGTAAGGAGTTTTTGTGCTTCCTCCGTCCTCCCTAGTACTGGAGGAAGCCAGTAAAATTGAACATGTGGGACCCATAAAAGCCCAGCTCTTAGTCATGGCTGTGGGAGCCCTCACCAGGCACTGCTCCTTCCCTTGGCATCAAGGATTCACCCCCAACACAGCATGCTCATATTACATGGAGGGACACTCCCAGAGCAGGGGCTGCAATGCAGAAAATCCTTTTGTCCCAGGGGAAGAGAAGGCACCACATGGCAGGCGGTGGGCTGCAAGGTCATCTGGCCTCCCACTGCAGTCAGGGTAGTTCACACTGAGCCTGTCCTCACCTCAATAGCTCCATCCTGCAGGATTCCTCAGAGGATGTGCAGGAACTGGCAGGGACTTCATTGAAGGATTCAATATCCAATAACAATCCTTTAATCTGTGGAATTGCCCGTCTCTTGACATGATGAGCATGGAGCAAGGTAAGCACAGCACCTGGGGATTTAGGAGGCCTAAGCTGCTCCTCCTTTGGGGCAGGAGACTCCCTCTGTCTGCTAAGAGATGGTGGTGGGAGCACCCTCAGGCTATTCCCAAAAGACCCTAGTGATCCCTTGCCAGGTGGGACACATGTCTCTCCTGACGTATCTGTCACTGGTGGAGGTGGGCAGCACAGACACCTGCTTTCAACAGGTGACTGCAGACCTGCTCTGTCTATACACACAGCAACCTCATCACTTAGAGCCATGTTCTCTGCCACCATGGGGGGCACCAGACAGCACTTTGCTAACCCTAGATCAGGGCTGGGAGTTTGACAGTGGGGCTACACACATCTGGAAGCATCCTACCCACCCCAGCCTCAGACCCAAATACAGCAAAGCTGAAACCTGACTCTCTTTTTGCTGTTTGTTCCCACTCTGAGGCAGATGTTTAATCAGCTGTCCACCTTGTTATTCTGCAGCTTCTGAAGGGTTTTGATGTGTCATAAGGACTGGGATGGTTACACTCACTGTCTTCTTGTGAGGATTTCTGTAGAAGAATCTCTTCAGTCTCACCAAGGACCCACTCAATGGACCTTTTTTATTTATCTTACCACTGGGATTGCTAAACACCATACGATATGAAGAGAAACTGAGATAGGAAGTCTCCACTACCACAGATGCAAGGCACCAACTAGGCAGATAATTGTGCACACGTGCATATAGGTAATGCACCTACATATGAAAACTGACCTCTCTCTACGCATGCCCGTAGGTGTGCACACACATACTTGCTCCTGGAGGATGCTCTGGATGTAGGAGGATTGCTCTCCCTTTTGACATTCAAGGTTTCCCTCTTTTAATATGTCAGTATGGATGGAAAAGAACAGGCCCAGTAGCCTGTAGAAGGAAGGAAAGACACCACAACAAACACCATTTTGTGAAAGCCACGTCGCATATAGGTATGGACATGTATAGGTACATGAGTATGCATGCATGTGCAGGTGCATGGATGTGCTAGGGCATGCACACTCGTACATCATATTGGAGTGGTGGGGAGAAGAGTATTTCCCCTGAGACTACACGCTGGCCAACCCCTCCAGCACTGAAGCTGGAGTTCTGAGCCATGGCATGTCACTAACAGCATCCCCCAGTTGCACTTGAGGAAGTGCATCTTCACATCTTCCAGCCCATCCACCCACTCACCCTTCACACGTTTTGGACAATGAGCCGCAAATCACCCTCCAAGCTCAAGCTCACCAACCACCTCTCCTCAGGCTGCCCTGACATGATAGCACATATCACAAGGTGTCCATGCTGACTCACTCCCCTGAACAGAAACTTCCCTGCTCCAGCCAGGCTCCAGCTCCAGCACCACAAGGGGAACATAGTACCGAGTTTGTTCCACCACCTCCCACTAGACCAGCCAGGGGAGCCTGGCAACCTTTCGCTCCCAACCTGATCCTTTCTTGTGTCTCTTGTGATAGAAAAGACCCTGGAATAGGGAGAAGATAAGAAATGCTCCCACAAGCAATCATTGACTTGGCTACAAACAGATGTCTGGAGGGTCTCACTAGTCCACTCACAAGCATTACTGGGAGCTCATGCATGCACATAGTGGCAGCTGGGCTGGCAGGTGCATGGTGTGCACTGGTGGGCTCAGGCCAGTACGTGTCAGTCTCTTCAGAGGTGCCAGGTCTCCTTGGCAGTTGGGAAATCTGGGGTCCTGCTATCAGGCAGAGGGAGTTTTGGTGTGGATCTGCTCCAGATTCTCAATTTCCAGCAGACCCACTTGCCCTCAAAGACCCTTGCTGAGTAACAGTAACCTTCATCTTGTTGGGGAAAGGCTCAAGGGAGGACACGGAACAACCCAGCTTGTGCTATGCAGAGACATGTGCATCAATAAACCAGCTTCAAATATGAAGCTGGAGAATGGACAGGACAGCAGATGCCTTTGCCATCCCCTGTCTCCCACAGAGGCAGCTTCTGCCTCAGCTGGACACAGTAGACCTATCCACACTGCGAAGTCTGAATTTCTGAAGGAGAAACTTCAGAAATACTGCTTTCTCTTCCCTTCCCCCCTACCCCAATGCCCACTCTCAGGATGCTGCATTCATCAGCGCAGGTTTGCCACAAGCAGCCTACAGAGCAGAGTGAGGTAAAACTCAGGTATCTGGGTAAAGAGCAGCATCTGCTGAGTCCCCACATCCCTTCCAGGACTGGGCTGGTGGCTGGAGTGTCTACTAGCTTCCCAGACCCCAAATAGCATTGCAAATGCCATAGCCATCTAGCCTCACTCAGACACAGCAGTCTGCCTCTGCATCCTCACAGGAGAGGTGCAGCCATCAGGCTGTCAATGCAGTCATGCAACACTCATGTCCGCCACACTGGCTAGGGACTCTCTGGACTTGACATGTGTGCACAGAACCTGGCCCAGGACACCATGACACAGAGAGGGTGAATCTCCAGCGAGACCCTTCCTCTTCCTTCCTGCACTTGTGGCTCACTGAGGGCTTGGTGCAGTTCAGGGGTGCCTCACAGACTCAGCTCCTGCCCAGTTTCAAGCTGGGCTGACCAGGTCTCACAGTGCCCTGCTCAGGGGCTTCTCAGGCTGGCGATACTGTTTCTATCCTGCTCCTCTTTGCCATGTTTCACCTTGGCCAGCCTGGTCCACCAGACCCTGACAACTCATGTCAGCCAGGGAATGATACAGAGTCAATGCCTGAACCCAACGGTCCTGCCAAAACAGTCGGCATCCAGTCGGGCATGGGAAAAACCCGGAGTCATCTATGAGAGAGGTCAGCTATCAACTGTAGGGGGAACTCCCCTACCCAAGCCACCTGCCCCTAGCCCCAGCTCTCTATGTGTGCTGAAGACAGTAGCAAGCATGCAGGAGGACTGATGGTCACTCAGAAGCAGCATAGGCAAGGTGCTCCACAAACGATGTGAAAAAGCAGCTCTGCCCCTCCAAGAAAGGTTTGATAAACTCATCTAGGCCCTCTTTCCCACAAACAGTTGGGCCAGATGACCTTTCCAGGTCTCTTCCAACATGGGCTGTTCTATGGTTCTAGGCGTGGGACAGTTCTGTGGCAGCTTCTGGTACAACTCACATGAGGCAGGAAGAAGTGCTGCCCCAGGGCCCATGAGATGAGGGCTGGGAAGTTAAGGTGCGCCAGGACCTGGGCACTTTGCCAGTTTCTGGGAGACTCTTCATGGTGTGCAGAATCTCCTTGCACCTCAATCCTGCTAGACACTTGCCCACATGCCCTGGCAGGCTGTCAGGGAAGCAGGGGGAACTACTGTCACAGCTCCAAACCTTCCTCCCCTCGGAGCCTTGCCCAGGGCCCTCAAGAACAGAGAGTACTGTCGATGGAGATACAACCGTCTGTGTCTTTGGCTGCAGGGAGCGCAGGCTGGCCAGCTAGCTCCATGCGCTGCCAAAGCACCTGGGTGCAGAGGCCCACGAGGCGGCTGGTGGAGCCCCGTGTACACCAAGACTGGCCCAGGATAAGAGGGCTCCGGATGGCCAGGAGCTTGCACCACCAATGTGGTTGGCACTGCTCACCCTTCATCTGCGCCCAGGGACAGTCCTGCAGCTGCTGCGTCACCGGGGCCAGGGCAGTAATTTCCACCCGGTCCAACACTCCCCAAGCGAACAGCAGCGGAGCTGCCTGGAGCCACAGCTGCCTGCCTGGAAGCCTGGAACATCCGGCTTCAGCCGAGCCCTCCCCTCCTCGGGGCTTCGCCAAGCGGGAACAGCAGCGGCGCGGGTGGAGCCCACCCACCGACCCGGCGCACGAAGCGCGGCGGGAGCGTGAGGGCGTGGGAGTGGGTGTGAGCCGAGTGTACGTGCCAGGGAGAGCGGTGGGGCCGGGAAAAGTCGAGCTCCTCATCTGCCCGGTTCTCCCGCCCCGCTCTGGGAGCGCTTACCCCGTCGGGCCTGGGACGTCCCCAGCTACCCCGTGCAGTCCAACCCCGGTCCCGCTCCCGGCCGCGAGTCCCGGTCGAGGACCCACTCCCCCGGCGCCGAGGGGGATGTGGGAGCGGGACGGCCCCAGAGCGGGACATGCCCGGAGCAGCCCGGCCGAGGAGTCCGGCGCCATCCCGGCTTCTCCGGGAGCGAGGGCCCGCGGGCAGCCTGAGCCCCTGCCCGCGACCCCGACGCGCCCGACGGGTCCTACCTCCGAGCGGGCCCGGGCGGGGTGGTGGCTCCGGCGGTTCCGTGGTCCCCTTTCCCCCAGCTGCAGCTCGGTCCGGGCGAGAAGCGGCACATCCAGGGGGGAACCCGGGCGGGCGGGGCGGGGCGGCACGGCGCCCCCCGCACTTCCCCGGCCCGCCCCGGGCGCCCGGAGAAAGTTGTCGGATCCCCGCGGGGGCGGCGCGTCCCGGCCAAACCGGCGCAGCTGCGGGGCGGCGGGTCCCGCTCCGCCAACTTGGACGGCGGCGGCGCCAAGCGAGCTCGGGACGGAGACCCCAGCCAGGAGCGCCGCTGTCCCGGCCGCTCCTAAAACCCGGGATGGATCGCGAGCACGCGGGACACGCGCGCCCGCCACGGCTGTGCACGCGCGCGGGCTCGTTCCTCACGCTCACTGCCGCTCACACGCGTGTTTGTGTCCGTGCGTGGGGCCGTGCAGGCGCGTGGGTCTTGCACAAGAGTACCCTCATGCCTTCATGTGCGCACACATGGACCATGTCCATGCATCAGCATACGGATAGAGATGAGTGCATGCCTGCACCTGTGCACGAGGTCATGGGGTGCAAAGCAGAGGGTGTACACACCAATGCCCCCATGTCCATGCGTCAGCATGCCCTTGTGCACAGCAGCATGCATATGTGTACATGGACAAGCATGTGCAGAACAGGACATAAAACTGCCAGCCAGGCCCCACCAAGGCACTGAGGTCCAGCATCTCACATCCACCTGGCCAAAGAAGCCAAAGCTCCCTGTGCAGAGGTCCTGGGATAACTGCAGGGAGCGAGTGGGCAGATGTGGGTTGCCTCAGGCTGATACCTCCCAGCATGAGCTTACTGTCAGCTGCCCAGTTCACGAAAGACATGGACCTACTGTAGAGAGTCCAGCAGAGGTTTCCAAAATGCTGAGGGGCCTGGAGCATCTCTGGGAGGAGGAAAGGCTGAAAGTCCTGAGGCTAGTTAGCCTGGAGAAGAGCAGACCCAGAGGGCATCTGCTCAATGCCTATCAATATCTAAAGGGTGAGGGCAAGAGGATGGGGCCAGACACTTTTCAGCGGTGCCCAGTGATGGGACAAGAGGCAACAGGCACAAAGTGGAATCCAGAAGGTTCCATCTGAACATGAGGAAAAAGTTCTTTCCTGTGAGAGTGCAAGAGGGTCCAGGCGGCTCGGAGAGGCTGTGGAGTCTCCTTCTCTGGAGATATTCCAAGCCCACCTGTACATGATCCTGGGCAACCTGCTGTGGGTGACCCTGCTGGAGCAGGGGGGTTGGACAGGATGATCTCCAGAGGTCCTGCCAACTCTCAGCAGCAGTCTGGGGTTCTGGGGTTCTGTGATCTCCTGCAGCCCGGACTCTGCAGGGGATCCGGATGGAATCTGTATCAGCACACCGATCATCGCTGAGTATACACTGAACTGTCACCCAGCAGGAGTGAACCCATCTCCCTCAGGAGACCTCCTGGGCAGGGAAGAAGGAGGTGGTGGCTTAGCGAGCCTTTCTGCCCAGGACGCTGCTGAGGAAATCCTGAGCCGTTTGGCGGGCTGGGGGGAACTGCTGGGTAGGGGAGACTGCGATCGACGGGAAACTCTGCTCATTGCCCTTGGGCTGCAGAGACCACCGTGGCCGGGCAGAGGCTCGTGGCAGTGACACAGCAGGGCACAGGACACAGCCGCGGAGATCTCCGCCCCTTTCCGGGTGGCTGCTGGGACCGCGGGCCACTCGCCACTGCGCCCAGAGCCTCTCTCGCCTCAACAACACGTCGAGAAGTCCTCAGCCAAGCATCGGCTTCGTTGCCGGCGTGCCGGGGATAGGGGGTACGGGGCTGGACGGCAGCGACCAAGGCGGACAGCGGGACAGCGCCCCCTGGCGGCAGTGGGCGGAGCCGCCTTCCCTCTGGGCTTTCGGACCCGCTCCCAGCCGGGTGCCGGTGATCCAGTGGGACCATGACCCCGCTTCGCCTCACGGGCCGTTAGGACTCTTCCCCAGCTCGGCGGGGGCATCACTCTTCACATCACTCATCTCGAAATGATGGGGAGAGAACAGGATTTCATTGGCTACCCTCCTGAGGGAGTGGTGAAGCGGGGGACCTTGCTGTTTGTTTTACAGTGAAGGCCACTTTCCCACTGTCCCACAGTGACTACATGTAGGGGAAGAGCTACGATGGCCCTGAGTGCAAGCAGCTGTTTCAGGGAAATGGCCTTTGCCCACCTGCCACCAGCCAGGATGTGACAGCAGGTGTCAGTGCCAGTGGGGCACAGTGGGGAGACAGGTCACATCTTCAAGACCTGGTTAGGCCTGAAGACCCTGCTTCTGCCTGCCGCTCAGCCCACATCTCACTTTCCCTAGTTCTCTCTCCCTGACAGCTGGGAAGGTGAGTCTGAATCTACGACCCCCACTTCTACCTGGGCAGCCCCCCAGGAGCTCTGGGCCCAAGGTGGTCACCTTACAGAGCCTTGCAGCCCAGAGCAGACAGCGCAGTGGGATCATCAGGGCTGGAGTGGGGCTGGACCAGGAACGGGGCTTGACAAAAGGCTGTTCCCAGAGCCTCCTGTGGGAGGACAGCCTGCTAAAGGGGATTATATGCCCCACCTAGTGAGTGCTCAGCTCTCTAAGAGACCTCAGACACACTTTTTCTGCAGGCACGCACATTCTCATCCTGCCCCAGTGCTCAGATGCTCCTAGCTCCTATCAGCTCCATCCTGCTCTCCAAGATGCTGCTGCCCACGTCTACTGTGAGCTTCAAATGTGATGGGAGCTATGCCACACATCTGTCCTGACCTCAGAGCCTCTTAGCAGTATTACCCTTGTTGTGGGCACTCTCAGCATTATCCTGTCCTCCTAGTGTCCCTGCGTGTCATCACATACTGCAGGTGTCCAGTGCATCACAGGAGTAGCTTTACAGCATGAGCCATGCCACAGCTATGGGAAATGTCTGCTTCACTGACTGCACAGAAGCCCCAGAGCATAGAGACAATGTGGGGATTACAGTAGGAGAGAGATTTCAGGCGACATCTCAGCTCCTATCCATGGTCTGCCTCAGTGTCCCTAGATACTGCCCTAGCCTGAGATCAGTTTCTTTCTCTGCAAGCAAGAGGTGAGGAGGGATGTCTCTGCTCCCCAGGGAGGTTCCAGCACACTCAGGAGGTGGCAATGCCTGCACAGTTTCCCACTTCCTCTGTCACAAGGACAATATCCAGTGTTGTCCCGGGATGCCCCAGACTGCTGCAGTGGATTGAGTCCCACAGCATCACCTCCAAGGCAGGCCCAAGGTGGTGGGTGCAGGTGAGAGGGGTTGCCTGGGTGCCTGTTTCATAATAGACATAAGTAGCTCAGCAGGAGATCTACTCTTGAGCTGAGTGTGACCTCAACTAAGATGCCAAGAAAGGCCCATCCAGGCATTGGGCACTGGGCAGGCCAGCCCTACCACATACACTGCCACAACCTGGCCAGGCCAGGCCTCACTCCTGAGGTTTGGGGACTTGCCCCATGACAACCCGCCTCTTCCCAAGGGACCATCTGCATGGCCAGGTAAACCAAGGTCCATTTCGCCACCAGCTTTAAGCTCCCTGGGTAGAAGCAACGCTTAGGCAGCTATCCCTCAGCAGCTCTCAACTGCCAGACCCCACCCCTGCTCTATCCCCCAGCACATAGTTAATCTGTTTAGGAAAGTTACAGTGGCTCAGAGCAGGGCCAGATGATCACCCAGATTAAAGATTTAATACCACTACAGTCAGCTCAGCATCTCAGCTCTGGGCTGGTGGGCCGGTGGGTCAGTGTGTCAGTGACTCAGCACATTATGCAGATGCATGTGGACAGCCTCCTACCCTACACACACGGAAACACACATTCACTGTGACAGGGAAGACACTGTGTTGCCAGCAAAGGAAAACATGGGATCTGGCATCATTGTGGGATGCCTCTCTGCCCACCCCACCTCCCAGTTGCCCTGGCCAGAGCAACTGCCCACACAAAGGGAGCAGGGAGACTGTGAAGACACTGTGCACATTCCTGTGCACTCACCTGGAAGTCTCAGCATGCATATGGCAGTGCACGCTCCTGGGGCTATGGACACCACAAGGTGACCTGCTGTGTCAGCGCCTCCAAGGCTGAAGTATCCTGCAGGTGCAGTCAGCTTTTCACTGCAGGGAAAAAAATTTCCCTAGAGGGATTTTGGGAAGTGAGGTGATGGCCAAGTGCCCCCTGCAGCTGGCGGGGATACCCGCCGGGGCCCGATGATGAAAGCTACCCTCTGTCCACTTGCAGGGCACAACACAGGGCCGAACTGGGAGACCAAGAGGACTTGTCTCCAGACAAAACACAACAAGGACCTAGGCCAGCCATGTGAGATCTCAGAGGGATGAGCAGACGGCATTGCCTCCAACTTCAGAAGCATCTTACACCAAATTAAATAGAAGACTCCCCACCACCCACTGCCTTGGGCATTGCCAGGCTCTGTAAGTGGCTGCTGTGGGGCTGAGACTGGTGTAGTGGTGTGGTGTTTAGTGGAGCATATGATAGTGGACTGGGGAGGTGAGTGAGACATGATTAGGGGTACAACCTCTGGTATTTGCAGGGGGTGGGGGGATGCACAGGATTTGAGAGTGGGCTGTGGTTCATCGTTTGATGTCACCTCCCCTGGTAACAAAGTCTTCAGAGATGTGGTAATCCGAGCTCCATTCAGGACTGATCCAGTTGGAGAGCAGCAACTCCAGGTTGGGCTATGCCCTCTAGCACTACCTGCCATGCTGGGAAGCAGTTTCTTTGATGCTCACATCACCCCTCTCCAGCCTCCAGTGAGGTGGTACCCAGTTCCCAGCTCTGCCCTATCTCTGGGTTCATTGACAGGAAAGAGCCCACTACATAGCTCTGCTCACACAGGGTCTCAGTGTATAACACCTCACAGCATCCAGGGAGCCCCAGAAGCCCCACAGCTCCCCTCACCTTCCAGCACAGCAGTGCTGCCCACAGCTGCTACTGGCTGGCAGCTTCTGCGCTGCTCCAGCCCCCGAGCCCAGCATCCTCCCAGCCAGAGCCTGAGTGGTTCGGGCCAGGAGTATGATTTTCTGGCCATTTCCCTCTCCAACTCATTCATGCAGTTGGTGCCAGGAGAAAGCAGTCAGAGCCCAGATGTTGCATTTCCACCAATTTATTGTGGAATCCGCACCAAATTATTAAAATAAATTAAAAGCATAGACCATGTGGGTGCATTGTACACATAAGCATCAGGAAGGCCAAGGCAGAGTGGGATCTTCAGTAGAGAGGTGGAGAGACAGGACAGAGCATCATGGAGTCCCAACAGCTGCAGAAACCTCTACCGCAAAAGCAGTAATAGCTGCACTAGAGGTACAAAAATAATCTTTATCTTTAGTATAGTCTTAAAGGCGAAGTCTGAGGCATACCTCCTTTTAAGAAAGGATGGGCTGGAAGGGACCTGACTGGTGGAGGGGGCAGCACCGTAGAAAAAACCCAAAACCCCAGGAAATGGAAGGGGAAATACACAGGAAGCAACACCATCTTTCACAGTTTCATGCCCTCCTAGGAGCAGAGGACTGTGTCTAGTCATTGTGCTGTTGGGGTTCTTGACAAAGTCATACCCTTTTATCCTCATCTTCCAAGTCTGTTATTTGTACCTTATTCTACTTGTCCCCAACAACAGGCCCAAACTTGATGCAGGATGTAGGGAATAAAAGCAGGGCTGCCTCTTGGTTTCCCACTTGGAGGAAACAGACCCATTCCCACATCCCACTCTGGTCTCAAGGAGGCCAAGTCCCAAATGACACTAGACACCCTGAATGTGAATAAAGCTAGGCTCCACCCACAGAGGGAAATACAACACCAGAAACGTGGGATCAGCTTGGGAGCAAAGGGATGCCACCAGAGTCATCAACCACCCATAGCTTGGGCTCAGGCAGTCTCATATAGCTTTGGCTTTGCTCTACTTGTCCCCAGAGATCTTAGCCCCAGGTGCTCTCCGGAGATAATCCCTGCTCCCTCTGATGAGATACTCTCCCTCCCAACCTTTCCAAAGGGATTGATCGCACGACAGTGTGACGCCAGCTCAAGGGCACTCTCCAGCTTCATCTCCCTCATACCCCCCCCACCAAGAGACAGTCCTCGCAAAGCGGGGTACCCAGCACAGCTTCCCCAACCCTAGCTACAGCCGCAGGCATCAACAATCATGTCAGGAATGTCAGTCTTGACAATGTTGCTATTGCGATCAAAGTAGAGGACAGAGAGCGGCCTGCGTCGTGTGGGCACACAGCAAGAGTGCCCTGATGCCTGGATGTTGTTGGCTTTGACAAGGTTGAAGACAGCTGTGTGGAAAGAAGAGGCCATCCCAGGGCTGCCTGCCACATGTAGAGGGCACTGGCCTACACAGTAGTTTATCTGGTAGCCCTCAGGCTTAATGATCCAGTCATTCCAACCAATGTCACGGAAATCCACGTAGTAGTCCTTGCGGCAGCAGAGATCAGAGTTCTGGCTGCAGTGGAGGCTGCGCTTCACCATGTGGTGTCCTGGCTCCTGCATCTTTGCTTTGGCCACCAAGAAGGGCTGGTGAGACCAGCTAGCATTGACTATTGCCATGATATCACCCTGGTCCCCACGGCTTTCCAGTTCCAGTCGCAGGGTCATGTGCCCTCCCTCAAAGAAACTCTGAAGGGCAGGCATGAGGGCAAAGGCATGCCAGCCACTGCCCTTAGCACTCAGTTGCCTCTCACTCAGCAATGTGCGATTGCCCCTCACCAAATTACCTTTCCCACCAGCAAGGAAGATTCTCAGCGTGAGGCTGGCTATCAGGTCTCGGGGAATTCGAAGGTAGAGCCAAAGCTGGGCCTGCAGGATGTGAACGTCCTGGTCTTGTGTATGGCTGAACTGGAACTGCAGCCCCAAGGCAGAGGGAAAAATGGGCTCTGAGGGGATAAAGGGATGAGGAGGTGAATGGTGCAGGATGCTAGGGAAGGTAAAGCTGCATCACTGTCCTGCACATCAAGGCCAATCTCTTTCAGCTACTTCTTAGGAAAGACTTATAAACTTCCCTCCTTCCACACGGATCTTGGTCTGTTCCCCCTCCCTTCCTTGGGAATGCTACCCAGGGAGTGTGGTGTTGGAATGGGGGACTGTCCCTGCTCTCACCTGGTCCTTCTGGCCCCTTCCCCTTGCTGCACAGTGAGTGTTTCCAGTCCCACCCCACACTAACCCTTTCAGCTCCCAAGTCCAACTTCTGGGAGTCCCAGAAGGTTGCTCCCATCCTTCATGAAGGGAACATGCGTTGCAGGGTCCCAGCTGGCCAACGCAGGAACAAAAAAGTGGCCATCTCTCTTTCTTCTAGGCTGAACCGTCCTGCATCAGTAGTGCTGGGAGGCCACCAGAGCACAGCAGGTGCATTAGCTGATGGTTTCATCACAGCCTGCAGGGTTCCAGGCACCCCCTCCACGCTGCGGGGCGGGGAGGGGAGAGGTGCAGACGGGCCAGGATCTCGGCCGCAGTCGTGCTCCATAGCACCCCAAGGTTCGGAGGCTGCATGTCCTCTCAGAGTCGTCTCCATCCTCCTCTATCCCCCCCCAGGCCAAGGCAGGGAGACCATGCCCCAGATGCGGGGCCGGCAGCGGCTCGACCAGGGGCTCCCGTGGTCCAGTCCCAGGAGCGGCCAGCCTCACCCGAGCCCCGCTGGGAGCTCGAGCCCGGCCGCCCATGGGCCCTCGCACTCACCTGGCTCCGCGAAGCTGATGATCTCATAGCCCTGCTCGTCGTCGTAGGGACCTCGGCGGGCACTGCCCGCCTGCAGCCGCCGCAGGGCGCGAGCCACGGCGGCTCGGGGCACGGCGTGGGCGAGCCTCGGCCGCTCCCGCAGCCGCAGCTTCTCCAGCAGTTGCCGCTTGGCCGCTTCCTCTAGCAGCCGTCGCTCCGCTCCCGCCGGACACGGTTCCGCCGCCGCGCACAGCATCGCCGCCAGCAGCAGCCACGGGCCCGCGCCTCCCGCCGCCATCCGCAACCGACGGGACGGCACAGACCAGAACGGCACCAGGAGTGGCGCGGCGCGACCCGCCCGCTTTGGGCACCTGCGGCCGAGGGCGGGCCCGGCGCCCCCCCGCCATTGGCCGGCTCACATGCCTGTCCCGTCCCGTAGAGACGTGGCCGGGGCCGGAGATTACCGGGCTAGCGCCCCCACTCCTCCTCCCGCTGTCCTGGGGGAAGGGGCTCCGTACTCTTTGCAAGGCCGTCGAGTCTCCGCGGGAGGGGCTCTCTCGGCCAGGCAGCGGCACCGCGATCGCTGGGTACGACGTGGGGTGGGGAACACATGGGAGGCTGTGCTAGAGATGTGTGCCCAAGAGGCTCACACGCGTGGGCTCTGCCTGCGTGCAGCTCACCCTGGCATCTGCCCAGGAGTGTGGAGGGACCCGACCTTGCACCCCCGCGGGGGCAGCCCAGCACTGAGCTGCTCTGCCCAGTCCAAAACTTGCGGATCCCGGAGCAGCCTTCCAGATGAGTCCCAGCCTTTCCTGCCTGCCCGTGAAACCTACAGACCTGTCCCCCTAGCCTGTGTCTTGCCCCTGGGCATCACCTTTAGCTACCCTGGCAGGGCCAGTACTGTTTGTTGCTGACAGAGGACCCATTACCAGGATGACCCCTGCGGGTCCCTGGGAACTATTCATATCTGTGAGCTTTTGTCACTACTACCATGTGATGAGTTTAGGGGTCTGATCTTATGCTTTGGACTGCCCAGGACAGACCTGGACAAGGCCAGCAAACATGTGTATATACTATGCTCCCTCCTCCCCACAAATTAAAATGGATGTTTGTATGTACTGAGAGCTCATGTGGTAGCACACCACCACATCAACCTGAAGATGGTCTCTGGATTCTTAACCCCAGGTGCTGCACTTAGAGAAGGGCACACAACCTGAACCAGGGCAGGGTCCTGCAGAAATCTCCTGAAAGTGGCACAAGATGACATGTTGTTGGGGAGTGCTGTTGGGAGCCCAGCACTCTTATGCCAGAGCAGGAGACCCACAGAGTGCAGTGGGAAATTGAAGCCCATCCAGTCCTTCAAGTGTGTCCTGTGCCTACCATGCCATGCAGCACCAACTCCAAGGTCTTGACCACACAGAGCCTCTGCCTCTGGCCAAGCACTGAGGTGACGTGTAAACAAAGTAGGCTGTCTGGGAAAAAAGTACCCACCAGAGATGATGCAACCATAGTGCAAGGGGCAAAGTTCTCAGCTGATTGGGCCTGCTGGCAGCTCCCAGAATAGCCCAGGAATGTCAACAGGAGGAAAGAGTGGGCACAGCCTGGCCTGGGAGCACAGCTCCCATGGGGCCTTTGAGCCCTGCCTGCAGACAGCACACCCACAGCCCTGCTGAGCACCAGCAGGATGGAGCAGATGACAGATTTGTCCAGACACCGGGGCATGGTACACACTCACAGTGCACATGCCCTCTCTCACACGGTGGTGCATACGCATCTGCACACTCCCTTGCAAACACATGTTCAGTCCCCTATCCCAAACATTTGGATACATCTGTGGACATGCTCACACATGCACCCCATGCCCATTTTCCTGCCTTTTATTTCATGTTCCCACACTGGAAGTGGAGCATTTCCTTTCTGGCTTTCAGAGAAGGTTAAATTCCCTGCAGGACAGGGCTGCTCCTGCCTTTAACCCACAGAGGGAACCATGTACCTCCGCCTCACACTCTCCCCATGTGTAGTGAGCTAGAGGAAGCCCCAAGTCACATCAAAGAGTAGAACTGGCCCAGGCGCTAGGCCAGGGGAATCACTAAAACTTCTGTATCACAATCACCTCCCAGCAGCCGCCACCTCCCACCTTCACACATACAGGAAAGGGAAAGTGAGTCACAATGTCACGCTGAATTCCTCTTTTCTTGCCAGACCCACAGAGTCAGGATCAGTGGCACAGGATGAAACAGGAGGCAAAGAGTGGTGGCAAAAGGGATGAATTACTCTCTAACCAACCATCATTTCCAGGCCAGGAAGCAGAGTGTCCCCAAAGGGATTAATCCCTTTGAACCTGTTAGGATCCCTCTGCTCTGGACAGCATCCCATGGCTGCTGCCAAGAACCCCGACTTCACCTTCAGCTTAGCAAGACCTTCCGACTTGCCGACCCCCTCACGCTGCAGTTGCATGTCTCCCGCACACTCTGGCCCACCAGATCTAGGCCAGGGGTCAGCATGGAGCCGCCAGTGGTTCTTGCACCCATTGCATAAGTGTGTTGTTGATTAAGCAGTTCCCAGAAAGCAAAGCCCAGGGACCAGCCTGACCAAAATACCCATACACACATACCTCCACAGCCTCAGCACTTGCTGCACACATGGCTTCTGGGCCTCTGACCTTGTGTCCGGTGGGGCAAGTGTGGCACCTGGTGACCTGACCTAGAGGTGCCAACGGACTGCATTAGGCAAGGGCTCGCCCCTAAGAGCTCATGCACCAGCACCTGAGCATGGTTCCTGTCAGAACATCAGTTCTATGTGGCTCTGCCACCCAAGTTGGCCAAAGGAAGTGCCAAAGCCACCTGTGGCACCCACCAGGGAGGACTAAGGCATAGGCCAAGCCCAGGCACTGAAAAGCTTCCTCCCCCCAGGCCCCTCTTGCCTGGAGCAAGCGCTGGTGGCTGCAGGCTGGAGCACTGGCTGGGCTGGGGGCTCAGGGAGCAGCTGGCAGTGCTGGAGCAGGGGCCTGGGCTGAGGAGTGGTGGAGGGCCAGAGGCACAGGACTGGTGAGACCAGGCAGGCTGGGGACCAGCCGTGGGAAGAGAACGAGGCCAGGCGGGCAGTGGGCGGCCTGGGGCTGTGGGCACCAGCAGTCTCACCAGCTCTCCCTACTGGGGGTTGGCACTGGAGCACTGGCGCTGCTCATCGCCAGGTGCCTCCAAGCCAGGTGCTGTGACTGGGAACTGCCCGTGAGACTGAAAATTAAAAATTAACCCTTTTCAAGGCAACCCCTGGGGCTTTCAGGAATTCCCACCCCTCCCCTGGGAGACAGGCCCTGCCAAGGGCACACCGCGCTTGGACGTTTACTTCATAATCTGTTGATACTGGCAGAGGCTTCTTCCAGGAGCCACCAACAGCAGCTGCACAACCCTGTCCCCTCCCTGAGTGGAGGCCAAGGGTACAGCACCTCGTGGAAGCCTGTATTCCCCGCCGTATCACATCTGGCACAGCCCAAACGCTGGGCTGATGCTGTCTGCAGGGCATCTCTGGCACTGGGCCAGGCTGGGGGGGCTACAGGGCACGTATTGGGCCTGCCTGACATACTTCCTCCAAGAGAACAGGGGTCTTCATCAGAAGTGCAGTGTCACAGCAAGTGGAGAGGGGACACTGTAATGTGTCCAGTTCTGTGCTCCACAGTTCAAGAAAGACGTGAACCTACCAGCAGAGGCTTCCAAGACCTTCCAGTACCTAAAGGGAACTTACAAAAAGGCTGCAGAGGGCCTGTTTGCAAAGGCCTGCAGTGAAAGGACAAGGAGCAATGGTTTTAAATTGGAGAAGAGTAGATTTAAACTGGATATTAGAAAGAAGTTCCTCACCACAAGGGTGGTGGAACACTGGCCCAGGTTGCCCAGGGAGGTGGTTGAGGCCCCATCCCTGGAGGCATTCAAGGTGAGGCTTGACAGGGCTCTGGGCAACCTGATCTAGTTGGGGATGTCCCTGCTCACTGCAGGGGGGTTGGACTAGATGAGCTCCAGAGGTCCCTTCCAACCCAAACCATTCTATGATTCTAAGATGCTGAGGGGACTGAAGCATCTCTCAGAGGAGGAAAGGCCTGGAGAAGAGCAGACCCAGAGGGCATCTGCTCAATGCTTATCAATATCTAAAGGGTGAGAGCAAGAGGATGGGGCCAGACTCTTTTCAGTGGTGCCCAGTGACAGGACAAGAGGCAACAGGCACAAAGTGGAACCCAGAAAGTTCCATCTGAACATGAGGAAAAACTTCTTTCCTGTGAGGGTGC
The DNA here is from genome assembly GCA_013396975.1 of Bucco capensis. Taxonomy (NCBI): domain Eukaryota; kingdom Metazoa; phylum Chordata; class Aves; order Piciformes; family Bucconidae; genus Bucco; species Bucco capensis. The sequence goes on from VWZO01007495.1 coordinate 35,222, forward strand.
AGAGCCCTTGCCCAGGCTGTGGAGTCTCCTTCTCTGAAGATATTCCAAGCCCACCTGTACATGATCCTGGGCAACTTGCTGTGGGTGACCCTGCTGGAGCAGGATGATATCCAGAGGGCCCTTCCAACTCCCAGCAGTCTGGGATTCTGTAATGTGAACACTACCCTCATCGTCTTTTTTTCCCCCTGACACTGGAGGAGGAATGGATGCTCAGCGTGAAGTTGCACCTGACTGCTCTCAGGATTTCCGTTCTGCTTCCTGAAGAGCCTGACTTGGAAGGCTGCCTTCACACTTACGCCAAGGTTACTTTCACTGATGAGTGAAGAGGTCTGTAAAATAACCTAGAACTGTGGTGAAGCCTAGATAGCCACTTTTCCATATGCAGTTTGCTAGTGCTATAAAGACACAGGTCCTGCCTAGGCCACCAGCAGCAGGTGCTGAGCAGCTTCTTGTCTGCCATGAACCTCTGTCTATGCCAGCCCCATGGCAGATAGAGAGGGAACTGTGCCTGGCTCTAGGACATCACCCTTCCTCAGCTTCATCCTGCTCACCCTGCACTGTTCACCAGGTGGAATTGCCACCATGGGATTCCTTGGTCTCCCTTGTCCCATGCTGCAAGTGGGGAAGGGGCTGTAGACTGCACCATGGGAGAGGGACAAGCTGCATACAAGGAGGGGAGAGTGTGTGTTGTGAGACCCTGGACATTGCTCATCTGGGAAACCTCTGATCTGAAGACACTGGAGAAGGCACGTTTTCAAGTGGTTGGCAGAACTCAGGACATTGTGTTCTGCCTTCATCTAAAGATGCTGAAGACAGAGAGGAGCCTAAGAACCTGGGACCCCTCTTGGGGGAACTCCTAGCAGGAGTATCCTAGCAGTGCATCCAGGCACCTGAAATCAGCAGGATATTCATGTCCACTGGGATGCAGCTGCCCTGCCAGGCTTGGACGGGCTATACCACAGTCCAGATGACAGAGAGCAACACGACAACTCATAGGTACGAGGAGGTCTGACCAGAACATGCCCTCCATCCCTGTCCCTGAGGGCAGGGGCAGCATACCTGCAGGGCTGGTGGACAGACTCTGCTGCATGTCTTGTGGCATGTGCAGCCCAGCAAAGGGCAGAGATGAGCTTTGGGGATCAGTAGCAAGAGGGAGCTGTGCCCCACAGGGGCTGTGTGGCAGTAATGGTCAGCCAGCCCTGCTCTGCTCTGCTCTGCAGAAAGCGCCTGGCAGGAGTGCTGTGGGGCCAAGAAGGGGAGGTGGGGTCATTCCAGCCCTGCTAAAGGGCTTGTGGCACCTACAGATGCTTCAGCTCAGGTTCTTGGGCTTGTGCACCCTCACTCGGTCCATTTCTGCCCATGCCTGCTATAGCCTAGAGAGCTCAGCACTGGCCCCAGGGAAGTTGTTTGTTCATTACAGACAGTGAAAAGAGGAGTTGGAAAAAGAAGGTAAAAAACCCAAACACCAAACCTACTCTGGGTTTGCATAAGTGGCCTTGGGTCCCAGACAGTATTGATCTCTAAGTCTTCAAGTAGGCCTGTGCAGCGGCTAGGTCAGCAAGAACCCTTGAGGTCTGAGTACTGGAGGCACCAGGGGCTGGAAAGCTGGATCTCAGCATGGAGGCTGTTGTGACCTGATAGGGAGTTGCAGGTCCCTACTCCAGCAGGGCTTGGTGATTGTGGCTGCCCCAGGACACATGCAAAATAGGCAAACACTGTTCAAGCTGTCACAGCTCCTCCAGGGTAATATGCATCCTGGCCCCTGCTCCAGCCAGAGCCGCTTATGATTCCAACCACCCCAGCCCGATCCTGGGGTGGGACAGCACATGCAAAGCCATCCTTCAAGCCAGGGAGGAGATGGTCTGACACCACCCTCCACCCTCTGCCAAGCTTCTTCCCACCTGGTTCAGCCCTGTCTCCAACCTCTGTGGTGGGATAGTCAATGCTTGCAGGGCAGACCATGGGACTGCCTTCACCCTGCTTGCACCCCAGCCAGCTGCACACCACCTTGAGGGATTTCCCCAGCACCTTCTCCCTGCTTTCTCATCCCTCAAACATGGCAGACACATGGGAAGCAGTGGAGAAACCCTAACACAACATTACATAATGGGGCTGGTTTGTCCAACCTGCCCTTTGACCCAGCTCTCATGGCGCTGATGTGTCCCACTTTGCAGCCAGCCAGGCTGGTGAGGGGCAGCAAAGGAGGCAGCTGCTCTGGACCACTGGACAGAAATGTGCCAAGAGGCTGCTTCCCAGGGAGGATGTTGGCATGGGGTTGTAGGCAAGGGTGGGTGTGCTAGGCACTGTGGCTTTGTCGATCTTGCCTGGCCATCTCTGTCCACTTCAAAAGGGAGAAGAGTTGCTCAGTTTTGTCCTGACTTGGTACAAGAATGACCAAATACAGATGGTTTTGGTGGAATGGAAAATTTAGCTCCTTCCCTGGTGGGAATCACAAGCCCCTTGTGTCTGGATGTCCCATACCATGCCATAGATCTGGCTGAGACAAGTCAGGGGTTCTACATCTCCACAGAAAAGGCAGCCAAGCAGCAGAAAACATGAGTGTGGTGGGCACCAGCAGCATTGCAGCCTTTGGCCACAGTGCATCCTCATGCTGGATGCCCAACCCCACTGCCTGGGGTTTAGAACCAAGCTGTTGGTTAGAAGCGGACTACGCATGGCTGAGTGGGTCAGTTCTGTGCCATCTTGGGGCTCTGTGCTATGGCACGTCCACCACCTTGCACCTTGGGGAGAGGGGGAAGGCATGCTGGCTAGTGATGGGGCACATGTGTATGCATACATGTGCACACACTATGGCTGTGAGTCTTTTATTGAATACCAGGGAGCTGAGATGCTTGGAGAGGGAGACACTTTCTTCCAACTGGGATCAATTTCCCCTTCCTTATCCCTCTCAACCTCATGTCTAGCTGAGGAGTGGAGCCTTGCAGGTGACCCTCTCCCCTCTGCCCTAGATATCTCCCAGCATCTTTTCAGCTTCTTTCTGCCACAACAGCCTAATGGGGCCACTGCTGGGGGACCTGTTACCTGAAGAGCACTGAGGGCTGCGCCACAGCCTTGGTCTGGGGCCAGCAGCAGGGTGAGTCAGGGATGCCCTGAACCACCTGGGAAGTTGTGCTCTGCAGAGTCCTGCAGGTAAAAGGGTCTGGTGTCCATCAGGAGCTACTCGCAGAGGTTGTTGCTCATGGGCAAAGAGGAATTCAAGGGCAGATCTGAAAGGGGAAAACAGCCATATGGGAGGTGAGGGAGGAGAGGACTTGTAGGTTAAGCATCACCCTTGATGCTTCAGCCTCAGAAGGAGAAAACACCTCTTCAGGGTTCCCATCTCTCAGCAGTTGGCCAGGCCAGAAAGGGGCCAGGAGAAGGGGAAGCCCCACGTAGCACAGGTCCTGCCCTCCTGCCTCCTCAGGCAGACAGTCAGATATAACCACACGCATTGACAATCATGTCAGGGATGCCGATCTTGACGATGTTGCTCTCGCGGTCATAGTAGAGCAAAGAGAGAGAATGATGCTGTGTGGGCATGCAGCAGGAGACCACAGCTGCATCTGCATTGTTGGCTTTGATGACATTGAGGACAGCCATGTGGAAGGAGGCGGCAAGGCCAGGGATGTTAGCCATGTGCAGAGGGCAAAGCCCCACACAGTAGTTCATGTGATATCCTCCTGGCTGGATGATCCAGTCCTCCCAGCCAATCTCCTTGAAGTCCACAAAGAATTCCTTGCGACAGCACATCTGAGAGTCCCTGCTGCAATCAATGCCATGCCACTGGAGCCGGTGGGGCATCCTGGCCTGGGCCTGCGGTGCCACAAATGGCCAGTGGGAGTCACTGTAGCCAGCCAAGAAGAGAGATGGCCAGTCCTCTGGCACCTCCAGTTCCACAGTGAGTCTTTGGCTTCTGTGGCCAAATAGGCTCTGGACGGCTCGGCCAGTGTCCAGCGTGGCCCAGCCAGCCCTCTGCACCTCCAGCTGTGTCTCACTGGCCACAGTCTTGTTTGGACCCATCAGGTCTGGCTGCAAGAGTCCGACAGTGACGGGATGTGTCCCGGGGCCAGGGACTGCCCAGAACAAGTAGAGGGTCACTTGTAGGGTTTCAGTGCTCCCAGCTAGCTGCCGGGTGAAACGGAAATGCAGACGAACACTGCGGGAGGTGGAGGACCCTGAGCACAGAACCAAAGGCAGAGTTAGAAGGTGAAGAGAGGAGGGGGTAGGGCTCCCTCACCCAGGGATTACTGAGTCAGAGCAAATGGGAGGTATACCCAAACCAGGGCACAGTACATACAGGTGTTGAGGGGCTCCACTTCCCTGTGCTGCTGCTGCATGTCCTTTTTATGCTGCTCTAAAGCAGCAGCATCTGGGCCCGGTGCTGAATGCAGCAACTCAGCTTGGTTCCACCTCCTCTGGTCTGATAACCCCTTGTCAGTGAAGATGATGGAAGATTTTGGAGTAGGTTATCTGGCTGTGTAAACCAGCCTTGGGTTAAAGGCAATCACACTGATTTGCACCTCCAGGATTACCTCTGCTCTCCACATCTGGAACCATCACCTGACACTGCTCTAGTGTGTCCTACCCCTGCAGAGCTGCTGATCCTCCTCACAAAGGAAGGGCTGAACGGGGACTGTGAGAGCAGTACTGGGATTCTTGGCACAGCTCTGCCTGTAAGAACACAATCCTCTTCTCTGTGGTCTCACACAGCACAGTGGGGTGAGAGACTGGGCTCAGCACTGTGGGTCATACCAGCTCTTCTGCTTCCATCAGACACTCCACCAAGCCAGAAGGATTGAGATCTGCTAGAAAAGCTCTTAGAGGAAGCTCTGGGAAGCTTTGAGGCAGAGGATTCGCCCCGAGGGAATGAGTAGCCACTTCTTTGAAGTGCCTAAGAGTGAGGAGGAGTGCTTAGCAGCAGCTCAGCAGCCCCGCTGTGAGCCAGAGCTGTGACTCATTGTGGGCAGGGCAGTGCTGAAGGCGGCAGCTTTAAAAGTCTGTGCTATCATCCCTCTCAAGCCATTCTGCAGTGAATTCACCCGAGTTGAGATCTGCTAGAAAAGCTCTTAGAGGAAGCTCTGGGAAGCTTTGAGGCAGAGGATTCACCCCAAGGGAACGAGTAGCTGCTTCTTTGAAGTGCCCAGCGTCCAGGTGGGGCCTCACAAGCACAGAGTAGA
>VWZO01007497.1:0-35721 GCA_013396975.1 Bucco capensis
TGAAGCAAAGCAAAGCAAAATTCAGCTTTAGCCTCTACTTCCCCTAACAGGCGATGCCTGGCCCTTTCCCGGGAAGCAGGGCTCCGGAACGTGTAGTGGTTGCTTGGGGGGGCAGACGTCTTCTTCCCGCTGCCTTCCCCCCCTGCCGCCCTTTATCCCTGAGCTGACGGCATATGGGATGGANTGAGCTGACGTCATATGGTATGGAATAGCCCCCTTTGGTCAGTTTGGTGTCTCGGTTGTGTCCCCTCCCAGGATCTTGTCCACCCCATAGCCTTGGTGCTGTGCCAGCCTTGCAGCAGTCACAACACACAGGTTATCTTCAACCTGAGGCACAGCGTTTCTGAAAACTGTATGGGGACATTAACTCCATCTCAGCCAAACCCAATACACACAGCTTCTGATGGACAGTTGTGCAATAAAAGTTAAGGTGTCATGTGTGCCCCATATTCACCCCAAACCCATTATCTGACCCTTCTTTCACTGCCTCCATTTTCCCAACCAGTATTACAGTGAAAAATCCCATCTACTTGGATAACAACTCCCAACTCTGAAGTTGAGAACAGAGATTTATTGGCTTCCAACAGTGCTGAAAATTAAGGAAGTTACACGTTCCCAACTGTTATTACTTGAAAGACTCCAGAGCATTTAAATTATTTTAACATTTTTTAACTCTCACGGATAGATGCAGTTCACATTTTTTTTCCATTTTTCCACTGGCTCTCTCCCCCCCCCCCATTATTTCCAAAGACAACAGTTTCCATGGCTCTTTCCTTTGTCTATTATCTTCAAAGACAAATCTTTTCACCATTCCAGATCATTACACTTTTTCCAGAAGAGATTCTCCCTGAGCCTCAAACCTTCTTTGGAAATTCATCTTCCCTCTTCCTCCAAACCGGATACATTTTCTCTGTATGTACACTGCCAGTGACTGGAACATGCCTACATGGATGTTTAAAAATGCAGAAAAGCACTGATGATTGGAAAAAGGCCCTTTGGGCTGATTCCCAGCTAGAAGAATTACAAAAGTTTTAAAGCTTAGAAAGGCTCACACAAGAGGCCTGTCTCCCTAAGAGAGGCTAAAACAGCTTTCTACAGTCTGATGAACAGCAGAGTTAAATTCTTTTGACAGGATAAGATGCAAGTTGGATGCAGATGTCTAATTATTTTCCCCAAACAAGTAAGAGAAAGACACTGTAAAATTTGAAACGAACTGCTGTGGACTTCACAAGGAAGACAGGCAGAAGGCACAATTTGCTTACAGAGTCACTTGCTCATTACTTCTATTTTTAAAGCTCTACAAAATACATCAATAGTATCTCAATCTTATTTTTGCTCAGCTTCCATTTGCCTTTCTTCTTTCACAAAGAATGACACCATCACTGGCATCATACAGTCTCTCCATGTAGGTATTGTTTTGTATTTTCACACTATTAAATTGTACCTATATTTCATTCTTTAAATTCACTACAGTGTCTTGTAAAAATAAGTCTCAGCAATCAAGTGCTGTGGGTTAGGGCTACTTCTACAGAAACATAAAACTAATTATGATACCAAAGAGCCTTGTAGTTTACATCCCCCTACTTTGTAATGTGATAACTGTTTAACAAAACCTCAAATGCTGTTTCATCCACCAAAGCAAATCAGTGCAAAGAAAACAAGACTGCTGGTTCCTCTCACCTGCTCAGCCAGAAGATGCTGCTGTCTTTGCTCCATTAGGAACTGCTGTTTCTGCTGCTCCATGAGCAAGTGCTTTTGTTGCTGCTCCCTCTGCTTCTGCTGGTCCATCAGCATTTGGTGTTGCTTCATGACTGCTGCTTGCTGCTGATTGCTGAGGTAAGCAGAGTTGCTGTGGTTACCTGCCATGGAGACACTGGAAGCCTGGGCACCCACGCCAGGGCCCGGGACAGAAACAGGATGGCATGGAACATTAGGAGAAGGGGTTTGATCCTGCAAAATACAGAAGCGACATAAGCTACAGAAAGAGGTATGCTCTCCAGAATTTAGAAACTCTATGTAGTTACACTGATGAGGAAAGGCACTTTCATGATGATAAGGAAGAGAGACTTTGTTTATGAAGTCTACACAGGGAGGGAAACCATAACACATCTCTGAAAGAAACAGAAATTGTCAGTTAGTGCTTATTTGTACATTTACATTATTTCACACAAATTAGACCAGTTCCTTGTAATTTGCCATCTTTATGCAATAGCTTCTTTACCTGTGAAGCTTTGAACAGAAAAGGCAAAGTGTGATACGGTTTCCACTTCAGATAATTAAAGACAGGCATAAAGCCATCTATAAAGTGCCAGACACAGAAGAGACAGTTTAGAGTTAAGGTCAGAAGCTCTACAAGATTCAGGAATAGAAGAGGCTTTAACTTCAGTCTCAAAGTATTTCCCAAAGTCCAGCTCAACCAGGTCAGTCTAGCTCTATGTCCTTCCTCTCAGCCAGAGAGTCTTACTGTAGTCTTCCAGCAATAAAGCCACTAACATATTCCACTGAGAAAAATACTACTACAGATAAGCCTGTTCTTAATTTTTCATAGGTCTGCTTTTTTTGGTGTCTGGAATTTGGGATAAGCAAAAATAACAAAGAACAATCATCATTCAAGACTCACTATCATCCTCCATGTACCAGCAAATCCAGTTGAAATTCAACAATTTTTATCATTTTTAAGTATAGTTCCGCCTCAGCAATAATTAAGCAAACAAATACTACTTTCAAGTTTAGAATTCAGCAAATGGGTTGGTTCTCTGTCTCTGCAGTTTCATAAGACATCATGAGCCAAATATAGGTAATGCTTTGCTAAGTCATTCTATATGCAAGCTTCTGAGAAATTCTCCAGAAGCATTCATGAGTATTTCTGTCAATTCAGTGCAAGAGAGGCACTGTAGATGCAAGGTCACCCTCATGTTTTTCAGGGAGGGGGAAATACGACATACACAATCATCTCTCCCTTTCCCCTTCTTCCATCAAAATGCCATTAGAGTGTTACTTCTGCTAGCTTTTAAAGTGATTATTTTTTTTATGCCTTATGAAGCGCACATTGAGTTCAGATTTTTATTTCTGTATTAGTGTGTTCTTTGTCACAGACTGATCTTTTTGACAGGTTTTTGCTTTTGTTTTGCTGAGGGAACATATCACTAGAGTTGGATCTCCAACAGCTTTTGCTAGAGGAGTTTTAATCCTTACAACAAACTCCTTTTTTCCCAACAAGTTCTCTAGTGTACTTTGCTGGCACATGTTACAGAATCTCAACAAGTCTGCATCTCCAGGCACTCCATAAATTCTCACCTGCAGAACAACTGCAGTATCAGTTACATAGCAGGTTAAGATGCAGCATCTGGAACCTCCCTTCAAGCAGACAAATATTACTATTACTAATTCTTAAAGATATATTCATCGCCTATCCCATGCTTTCCCAATCCCCAGAAACTTAACCAATAATGAATTCTTAGATTTGAAAAGCCCCAAGGAACACCCAAGAAAGCAGGAATGAAGCCTTCACCTCCATCTCTTCAAAAACCAAGCAACTGGAGGTTTGTCTTTTTATAGTAAGCCTACTCTGACACAAGTAGCGACTAAAAAGAAGGTAAAGAAAATCAAAGCTTCTTTGAGAACACTAACATTACAGTTTTACATGAGTTATTTTAGGCAAAAGTCTACAAAGCATCTATTTATCTTTGTAAGCAGAAGCTTCTATGAAGCATGACATAAAAGTCCATTACGCTGGAAATCACACTTTGCCACATGACCTAGAATGGAGTATTAAAACTGTCCCCAGTGGAAAACAGAGTTCTTGATTCAAAAATTATTGATCCAAGAATCAATGTCTTAGCTTACTGTATATTATTTTCTTCTTTAAAATCAGGCGGCAACTGTTTTGAAACAATACTAAATAATCTGTACTCCAGCCTTAACTATCCAATATGATCTTGAAAAACCTTAAACCTGCTACTGAACAAGGGTAACAAAACCCAGAACACTCACCTGGTTGTGCGATATTTGGAAGGCAATGTTTCCAGATTTGGGTTTCAACAGGACGACCCGACCTTGGCCTTCATTCATGTGAAGCAGTGGTGGCTGCTGGCGCTGCTGTGTATACGTCATCATAGGGGTCTTGTTCTGACCAGTTACTGTAACCCCTGGCTCACATTCTGCTTTATAATGGGAAAGAGGTTTGGTGTTCCCATAGTCTAGCATAGAGCCTTGACTATTCACAGGGTTCTGGTTTAAGCTGTTTTGCTGATGACCCAAAATGTTCATATGGTAATTGCCTCCAGCTCTCGGTGAGCTTTTATTTCCCATACTAGGCATCATGAGTTTCTGATTGTTGAAGTCTGGCTGATAAACTGACGGGCTGGTGGGATTTTCCATAGTGTATGGGACTGCCAGTGGACTATGAGAAGGCCCAGACTGTTGCCATGTAGACATCTGATTTGTTTGGTGGACTTGTGAAGCTTGCTGCTGTTTCTGCAACATCTGGTCTCTCTTCTGCTTCGCAGCAATCTGCTGAAGCTGATGTGCAGAAGACATTTCTTTGGCACTTCCTGCGCCTTTCCCAGGTAACAACACATTGGGGAGAGGCCTCTGGACATTCTGAGAGTGGTTTGATGCCTGTATCATGGACTGATTTTCAGTCATTGACTGACTGGAAGGCTGAAACATAGCCTGAGAACTACCAACTGCTGGAGAAGATGCACTTACAGGTACAGAAGCAGCACCAAGAAATGCTGAACCTGATGAAGTGGATCTCACCTGTGTAGATCCCATCTGTTCTTGTTCAAATTGTGCTGGGGAAAACTCAGTCTTTATGTTAATATCTTGTGGCAATGGAGTCTGTGCAGCTGAATTTGAAGAATCTGCATCTTTTTTCTCTTCGAAGTCTTCGTTAAAGAGATCCTTCATGTCCTCATCCGGCACTGATCTATTAAGCTCCTCAATAAGTTCCTTCCATTCTTGCTCATTTAGATTAAGATCAGGCATCAAGTTATTCTGAGAAATAGAACCCCCTGCTCCAGCAATCATACATGGAAGATCATCCACAGGCTCCTGCTTCAGCTCTTTGTTCAAACTCGGAGCAAACGAGTCATCAGCATCACCACCTCCATTCACTTGCAGGCTGGAATCTGGAATACACTTCTTGTTGATGCCATCTAGCCCCATGGGATCCTTTCCATTAAGCTGTAAGGTATTGCCACTGCCAGCTTTCTTGTCAAGATGGAGTGGAGACACAGGGGGCATTCCATTGGAGGAACCACCCACTCCACCAAGACCTTCATCACGACGCAGTTTCTTGGACACAGAAAATACATCGCCATAGCCATTCTGCTGGTCTCCATTCTGAGGGGAAGCAGCACTATCAAGCTTTCTTTTCATAGTCTTATGGAGCTGCTGAAAAAAAAGGAAGGTTTTAGTTATTTAGTTTTATGTTTCATAGCTAAGGATTTTTTTATTTCTTACCAGAATGCAGTCTAGCCCTGAATAAAACATTAAAAAACACTAAAAAAAAAAAGGTTACATCTTCAACATGTAAGATTTGTTTTAGAAGTCATCACATGAGATTACTTCCTTACTATAAACTTATGGCAAACTTCCAGAAATACGTGCTCTATCAAACAGGGCCCTCTCCTTCAAACAAAATCCAAAAGCTATCTATATTTTGACAGTAACAAAAACTTGAGAAATGGCTGTGAACTGGAATATATTATGATCTTTCCTATTGAAAATGAGAAAGTTTTGAAGAATGTTAAGATTAAAATTTTATATGAGAATAAACCCCTGTACTTTATTTGGCTCCTGTACACATGGTATAACTGTTCTGCAAACCTGCTTTATAAAGCAACCTCACATTTAAATATTTAGAGAAGAAGAGAACCATTTCTCTTGTGATGATCATTTTTTGGAGAACTACTATGTATATAAATTTTACACACAATCACATTTCTGGCACTAAAGCAAAACCAGTTTGTCACTAAGCAACCACTGTTTCACACTTATGTTGAATGCAATTCAGAGTTCAGTCAATTCCATCACAGCAGAGCAACTTTATTCCTTTCCTCCTTTCTCCTAGAGTATTTGCCAGCACTGACCACCAGAGTCCCAACCGGCCCAACAGTTGGCTTCTCACAGCAAGTAAATGCACATATTCTTTTTCTTGCAGTGCCACCTAGAAGCAACCACAGAGTATAGCAACAGTTTTACAACCAGGGTATTTTGGAGAACCTTTGTTCAACTTCTCTTTCCTGACAGTGTTCTTTCAAAGTTCTTTCCATTGACCTCAAAAACATCCGTAAACAGAATTCATGCACACATCGAAGATGACTATAAACTTTTCCTTCCCTCAGGTGCATTCTGTATAAGAAGCTGAGCTTTGCTTGTGTTAGAACTCTACACCAACACAGAGAAACCTGTAGGGCAGAGACACTGCTCAAACACAGCAGCGCCCTTAAAGAGGGAAAGGTCCCATCAGCTCCCCTGACCTGTATGAGATGCCTTTGTACATCTCAGCAGGACACACGAGGACAATCACCACAAAAAGCCACCTGTGTGAAGGTTGGTTCACTGAACAGCAGTTCTCTCAGATGGCAGAAAAGCAGCTCATTAAACAAACCTCAAGACATACATGTATGCTTATTTTACTATTCCTTGCTTTCTCCACAATGCAGGCCACTCAGCCTTGGGGAAAACTGTCTCATCCCAGAACAAACAGGGGAAACCTCAAGATCTCAGCACTCAAGCAAGAGGTTGTATGTAGAGCCTGCATAAATTATCAGAAGAATTTTACAGCACTTGCCTAGGCAACAGCATTCTTTGATTTAAGGACAGGACTGGTTCACAGTTAATTGTTGTAATTTTTTTTAATATAGTCTACAGTTAGCTGATCTTTGGAAAAAAACACTGTTTAATATGCTTCCATAGGTAGCAGCAAAATCTTAATTGTTATCTAAGGGACAGACTGCAGCTTCCCAGGAGACCATAATCTTCTAGATGGTTCAGGGAAATAGGAGCAGTGTAGTTAGATCAGCAGAGGACCTATAGTAGGATGAGATGAGAAGTACACATTTGGAGGTGGCTGCTTCCAGTCTAGCTTCACCTCAGCTAAAATCTAAGATTATTTGAAAGATATTCTACCTGTACACAACGGCCAATAGACATATAGGAAAGAAGGAAATCTGTTTATCTTCTATCAGAAAAGACTGATCCCAGTTCATAACCAGGCCACTTAACCCCTGAGTTTTATAAGCTATACACCAACTGCACTTGCATTCCAGTTCACTTTTCATGCTAAAAAGTCAAATGTGTACTTGGATATTGTGGCAGTTAAGTCTACACTGAGATTTATGGCACTGTAATTAGCTTCCTACAACACAGGCAGCCAGCCAGCTTAAAACTAACCTAGTAACACTGTTCCATTTTCTACCTCCTTTCCTCTTCCAAGACAAGACAGCACTGTAAAAGATCATGGGAGTCAAGTTATAGGTTCCTTATCCTCTGCTATAAGAAATATATATGCATTTCTTACATACTGTCTCAGCTCTTTACTTCCTAACAGAAAACAAGAAAAATTCATTTCTTCTCTGATTTGTCTGTGTCTATCCAAATAATCCAGTTTTGCAGGAAAAAAGTAACAAGGAGCATGTGAGATACAACTCAGACTGCAAGCTATCTACACATCAAGCTGCTTCAATAGAGTTGTCAAGGCAAGAAAAACCTGTTCTCTGCCAAAATTAAAAAAAAAAAAGGCAGCAGCACTGCCAAAGTGAAGCATAGCTTGATACTAAGAAAATCCCTTTAGCTTCCATTCTGTATGGCACATCTGGTACGATGTCCATGGTTTCCTTAGCAGAATCAATCACTTTTACATATAACATAAGCCAACCCTTTCAATTGTCACAGGACTGGATATAGAAATGCATTACCACTTCTCAGCCTACTCAACTTGCCAGCAAAAGATGAACCTCTAAGAGCTCTGCTATTTAGCTTTGCCTAAAAGCGTAACCCCAAAAGCATTTATCCAAAGTACTTAAACCAACATAGGAATAGTGCAAAAAAATGTAAGCAGGGCTCAATCCTTTGGCCCAAGACAGGACATAGAGTTTCTCAAAGAGTCACTGAAGGGCCACAGGCTGCACCTCCTCCACATCACATCATCAGAGCTGCATTTTATTTGCGTGAGCAAAATAGTCCTCAACTCAGTAATAACTACACTGGCTTGGCAGGAGCACACGTGCACGTCAGGCTGTAACTGTGGATTCCTCATGTGAGGAACATGGGGGTAAAACCCACATATCATCCATCACAACAAGAGAGGTGTCCAACACAAGCAGCCTCTGATAATGTAGTTCACAATACATACAATACTTGACTAGGACATAGATCCACAATGCCAGAGGATGGATGCATGCCCAGTCAAATGGCAAGGCTTCCATCAGAAAACAGACAGCACACAAATAAATTTGATAAGCTCTATCCAATCTCTGTCTTTACTCACTAGTTTTACCACAATCATGCTCAGCCATACAGAGGTCTTACTGCAGGGGTAAGTTGGCAGACTTCATAAAAGCTGCCCACAAACTACCACAGAAGCCAAACAAGGAGAAATTGGAAAAGATTTACAACTTTCATCTACAGCTTTTCTGTCAGCACCAGCAGAGTTCAAAACTCCTGAGTGCAGCCCAGAGCTACCTTAGAGTCTTGGTGGGAAACAGGCATGCACGAATCGCTGATCAAAACAGCAGCACAAAGTTGTTCTGTTGGGTTAACTTGCTTTTGATTTTGTTTGGGTTTTTTTTTAAGAGGAAAAATATTATTCCAAGAATAAACATCAGTGTGAAAAACTCAATACCTGAAACTAGTTTTAGATAATAATCTGAAACCAATAAAATTTCAATGTGTTAGAATAATGAGCATGCAAGTTCAGTTCACATTGGTCACTTGAAAGCAAGAAAGCCTTCACAATGCAGAACTTTTAAACAGAGGGCAGTCAAACTATTCTTGTAAAAATTCAGTAAATTGTTATACTTTTGAGTCCTGTAACTGAAGACAGTAAATATATAAGTAAGTATATATATTTGCCTCCATAAATGTTCTTGTTTAGTTTTCTTTAGTGACAAAGATATTCTTACAGGATTCAACAGAACTTTAATTTTTTGTGGTTTATCTGGAATAAGTTTACCATTTCAGTCTCAGAATTAAGTTATGTCTGCAAGGATTTGTCATGAAGTATCGGCAAGAGAAATACAATGCTAGTCATTTTCCAATAAGAAATGCTGTATTACTCCAGAAATGTAATAAAAATCTAATTCCGATATGCCTCCCAGCTACATACCAACATTTTCACCTAGAAGGGGGGAAAAAAAATCGAATATATCCATCTTTCTGCCATGAAAGTGGTAGTACTGCAGCAGAGACAATCTCCCATGAACCAGAGCTTACAGTAGGTCCTCTCTAAGCACAGATTCTCCTCTGCTGTTTGGCCAAGGACAGGAGCAAAGACTACAACCCCTCACAAATATCAGAAATTCTAGTGCATTAACTTTGGGTAGAAAATATAACATTTTGACTACACAACATACTAAAAAGTTACCATTTACTGTGTTCATCCACCCACAGCTTCCAAAGTTGCACTCCCCCTGCAAGGAAAGCAATTTATTACCCAATGTGTTCCTGCATTCCACTGTGTTGTCAGAACCAAACTGCTGGACTAATTTAAATTTCGACTTTTACTTTAATTCCAGAAGACTTTTATATTTGGGTGACTGCCTGCTGGAGTGAAGAAGGGCTGTGGATATGCACATCTATAAATATCCCAAGCCTGCATTAGTCACAAGGGGCAGCTTCTGCTACAGGAATTGTTCTGCTGAATCAAAAAAAACCCGCTGTGCCTTCAGCTGCAGTGCCGGATCCTCCACCTCACTTGAACTTAAACCAGCAGCAGCAGATCAGTCACTCCCAGATCCTTACAATTTAGGAAGCATCACTGCATATCTAACTAATCTAGCAAGGGAAATATTTCAAACATACAACAATATCTCACATAGAATTAAAAGGAGACAAAGAAAAACCTGTCTGAGTTGTTGGGCAACAAACTATCAGACTTGTCAGCAAAAACAAACAAGTGTGGCAAGACTACACTGCACTATAGTTATGTATAAATAATGTGGAAATAATTTGCTATTTTTGTGGTAAAACATAATTTCACAATTTACCACTCCTATACCGCAGCTTACACAAAAAAGAGGTCTTCTGAATGGTTAGTGTACCAGCCTGAGGTCCATTAGTGGAATTTTGTTAAGGCTTGTCAGTACAATCCAGGCAATCTATTCCCTTTGTTACTTTAGGTCTGTTCAACCAAGAAACATTGCATTGCTTTCCACGTACTTACACTTCTTTTTCAACGTTTTACTTGGTGTCTCTGCTTAAATTAGCACTAACCTATTATTAATGTGAAAAATTCTGTCACTCCTAAATAAATGCTGGTCTGCTTTCAGTTTTAACACAAAGTGCTCCCAAGACAGGTCACTGACTAGACCTTCTCTGCCCATTCCAGAAATATTGTTTGTGGTTTTGCAGCAGCCCTAGACAAAACAAGCCATCTGCTCAATAACTGCTCTCAGGTGGGGGGGGGGGACTAGTAAAAAAAATGGAGCAGGTCTCCTTCCAAAAGACCACATCATAAAACAAGGAGATGAAAATCTAGATCTTGCCATTCTCCTCATTCATATGTCAAGGAAATACTTTCTGTTCAGCTCAGTGATACACTATGCTGTAGTCTTGTCAGAAGAAATATAAGGAAGCCAACCTTTCTACTGCAGAGAATCTAAGCAGTATACTAGAATGAACTTTCTCAAATCAGAACCTGGCAAGGAGGAAAAATACTTTCTAGGGGACAAGGCTTGTCTCGTCTCAACTTCCCTGTTTCTCAAATATATAAATAACACAATGGACAATACATTATTCAAATATTAAGCATCTACTACACTGAACATCATCTTAATGTCATTCTAAACAGCAAAAATGTGAAGTAAATGTCAGCAATTGAATTCCCCATTAAATAATGGTCTCAGAATTCTAAAAGACAGGAAGCTAATGTGCTTTTCATCTTTTTCCTCAAATGAAGGACAGGACTACATGGCGCACAAATCATCCAAAGTATTTCTGTATCAATAGTGTATTTTCTAGGATTTCTGGGGCTCAAATTCTAGACCTGCTTAGTAAGAAAATGAAGGATGGATCTGGCCCTTACTTCTGCTTGTAAGCAAGATCCATCCAATTTAAGGATCTACAACAAATAACAGGCTAATGGAAGAGAAAACATCTGATTTTGGCCATGTGGAAAATCATACAAGCCATTAAGAAGGAAGCAGCAGTGCCATCTCATTCCCTGTGACCATTCTGAATTTGCAAATAATGCTCTGAAACAGAGCATCTGGGACCATGCACATGGGGCACTGTTAACACTTGTGGCACTGTGTCTTCATGTCTTGCTATATGCCCTCTGATGCTGGATGACAAACCCTTTACCTTTACATGACTTGCACACTCAAAATAAATTCTTGATTAACTTTCAACACAAAATACCATTTTCCAAGAGAAGATTCACATGTAGTTTCATGGAAAACTCGGGATCATAATAGCAGTGATAGCTGATATAATGCATGTTCTACTGATCTAGCAGCATTCTTTTGAAAGGAATGTGTTCCAGATATTTTAAAACAAGATAATTTTGGTGTCCATCCAAACTTTATATTGTAAACTAAACTCCTGTCCTTCTCATACAAAAAAGTACATGCTTGGTATTGATAAAAGCTACACAACTGCTAGAAGTAAAATACCAACCCACAGAGGTATCTTCTGCACTGAAAGAATTAAATTAACAGCAGCAGGGTTTTTTTGTTGTTGTTTTTCAAACCTTGAATTACTAAGCAAACCAACTTTATACCCTAGTAACGAGGTGATGAATCAGGAGCTGCAATTAAGCTTACAGTCATGTATCTTAGGAAGGAAACAGCAGGCCAGCACGAGGAAGACTCATTCATACACTAAAATCCTCTTCTGTTGTGTAAATTGGGCACTGGCAGCAGCTTCCTGTAAGAGAAGGGCTTCCCCAGATGTGCATCGTATTTGAAAACCTCACTACCAGTTGAGAGTCCTCATTATAATGGATGCTAATTAGATCAAATCCACATCCAAAGCAATTTAAAAGAGACACCTTCAATGAATTAAGGACATCTTTCTTTCAGAAGATCAATATGAAGACGCGTGGTGGCAGTTTAAGCAACAGGATTTCACATGCTAAAGAGCTTTGTGTGTAACAAAAATACACATTATCAATGGATAGAGCCCCCTGTGCAAAAAAGCCTTAGAGCCTAAACAGGAAAGAAACAGAAATCCCCCCAAGTCTTCAGATAAAATATGTTTGAGTCATTTTTTGTTCCCACACAAGTTTACATTCAAGATTAACAGCCAACTAAAGTGCTCTAACAGTGACACAAGTATCTCAGTCTTCAGAAAAGTCCCAATATCCTAGATTCTCATACACATATTAGCAAGAATAGAAAAAACTCAGCTGAAAGCATTTTCAGTTCATCTTGTAAATACTACAAGCTGTACACATGCTGCCCAGTGCTAGTTACACTGAATCTGATGTTGTGCCTTGTGTTTCACTATTTCGCATCATGTCCTAGTCATATACAAGTATACAGTAACATCTATCATGATTCCATTTTAAAAACTGTAAACAAGTGAGGTTTAAGTGAGCAGAGGATCCTCCTTTGCTCCTAACCTGATCAAACACATGTACCATCTTGAAAATATGATTTAGTCTGTATGTTAACCTGGAAATGTCTCTGGTTAATCTAGTATCTCCTTTTAAACATACTCAAAACAGTACTGTATCACTTTCCTGTAGGCCACCATTTTGAAATACCTGCTTTTAAGAAAGACAAGTATTAGAACAGGCAACCTTTAAGAGATTATCCTACTAACCTACATTACTGACACAATAGTACACAGCAGTATATTTAAAGGGCTCAGAATAAGTTAAGCAATAGCTATCTTGATATACAAACAGGGCTGCATGAATACATCCTGACAACCAGAAATGCTAGAGAAGCCAGAGAAACATTAAGATTTTTGAGCTAAGCCAGTTTTTAATGGGTGGAGTGGGATTCCCATAGTGTTCACACCCACTAGAGCGAGTGGCAAATAAGTAGTTGTCTTTCCACTGACATTCTTTCTAATAGGTACGAGAACTAACACATAATTTGCTTTAAAAAAGTCTCCTCAGTAGTAAACACATCCGTATCACGTGACTCCACTAAACCTCAGCCTAACTAAAGATGTAAGTAAGCAAGCAAGCAAACAAAAAAACCAAAGGCACTGCAGCTTAAAGCTCCTCTGACAGTTTCTGCAAGGCCATTTTAGGTGAATTAATCAAAAACATAATTCACAGAACGCTACTCTGAACGACAGCAACCATCACAGGCCACCCCCTAATCAAAGGCACCAGTTGCTATGTACTCCTTCAGCGCACAAGGGCGACGAGAGAAAATAAAACAGCAACACCAACCTCATCTCCTTCATCATCAAACATCCTTTTAACCCTGAGTTCTTGTTTTCTCTTCCTACATCGGGTGCCAGCCAGAAACATCGCTGATCGTGACTCCTTCCTCGGTTGCATCCACACTAATGCCCGACTGTTAACCGCCGAGTTCGACTGGACCCTTACCGAGATCAATGCGACGGCGGAGCCGCTCCATCACCGCGCTGTGCCGCGGCACCACGAACTCCGCCATGGGGCAGGGGGGGCAGCACCATGGACCGGAGAGCGAAGGGGGCGGCCACCGCCGTTCACCGGCGCCTCACACCGGTCCCCGCCATGGCGGAGGCTCTCCCTCTCAGACCTTCCCCGGCCTCTACCGCTCCTCCCTCTCCCACGGGCCTTACCTGGGCTCAGCCCGGCGGTCATCATTCACAGAACGCTACTCTGAACGACAGCAACCATCACAGGCCACCCCCTAATCCTACTTCAAAAGGCAGCAGTTTCTATGTACTCCTTCAGCGCACAAGGGCGACGAGAGAAAATAAAACAGCAACACCAACCTCATCTCCTTCATCATCAAACATCCTTTTAACCCTGAGTTCTTGTTTTCTCTTCCTACATCGGGTGCCAGCCAGAAACATCGCTGATCGTGACTCCTTCCTCGGTTGCATCCACACTAATGCCCGACCGTTAACCGCCGAGTTCGACTGGACCCTTACCGAGATCAATGCGACGGCGGAGCCGCTCCATCACCGCGCTGTGCCGCGGCACCACGAACTCCGCCATGGGGCAGGGGGGCAGCACCATGGACCCGAGAGCGAAGGGGGCGGCCACCGCCGTTCACCGGCGCCTCACACCGGTCCCCGCCATGGCGGAGGCTCTCCCTCTCAGACCTTCCCCGGCCTCTACCGCTCCTCCCTCTCCCACGGGCCTTACCTGGGCTCAGCCCGGCGGTCATCATTCACAGAACGCTACTCTGAACGACAGCAACCATCACAGGCCACCCCCTAATCCTACTTCAAAAGGCAGCAGTTTCTATGTACTCCTTCAGCGCACAAGGGCGACGAGAGAAAATAAAACAGCAACACCAACCTCATCTCCTTCATCATCAAACATCCTTTTAACCCTGAGTTCTTGTTTTCTCTTCCTACATCGGGTGCCAGCCAGAAACATCGCTGATCGTGACTCCTTCCTCGGTTGCATCCACACTAATGCCCGACCGTTAACCGCCGAGTTCGACTGGACCCTTACCGAGATCAATGCGACGGCGGAGCCGCTCCATCACCGCGCTGTGCCGCGGCACCACGAACTCCGCCATGGGGCAGGGGGGCAGCACCATGGACCCGAGAGCGAAGGGGGCGGCCACCGCCGTTCACCGGCTCCTCACATCGGTCCCCGCCATGGCGGAGGCTCTCCCTCTCAGACCTTCCCCGGCCTCTACCGCTCCTCCCTCTCCCACGGGCCTTACCTGGGCTCAGCCCGGCGACCGCTGAGCTCCCCCCGCCCCACTTCCTCCTTCTCCCCCAAGGCTGGTACCGTTTCGCTCCCTCTGCTCTCCCTCAACTCTGCTCCAATAGTCACTGCCCACCCGCTCTCGAACCTAGGTGGAGCCCCCTCCGCTCCTCGCCCCGGCGAGAGGACGACCCGTTAAGGGCCGCTCTCAGGCACGAGCCGGCCCGAAGCCCCATCTCCCCATTGTTATCCGCGCCGCCGCCATTTTGAAATTGTTTTCCCTTTCAAGAGCCGAGTTGAGAATAAATAGGCGGAGCGTCCTGGGTGGTGGATTACGTTCTGCTGCGTCCGCGTCACGACCGTGATGGACATCCCTCCGAGCCAAGCAGAAGGCGTGAAGTGAAGCAGGGGCGTGCGCGGACACCGGCGCTGATCTGGAGGCGGCCTCCGGCGCCTTTAAGGCAGGGGCAGAGTAGGCGTAGCAGCGTCAGCATAGCCCTTCAGGAGCGCCGAAGGGCAGGACCAGGGCTGATTGACAAGGAGGGGCGGGCAGAGGCTGCCCCTGCTCAGCTCACCTTGGCCCTCAGTGACTGCTCCCACGCCAGGCCAGCCCCGCACATTAGGCTCAGAACCTCTTCTTCTATATCAAAATGCGAGATTAGCAAGTAGCTGGCTGTGGAATAGCGGAAGAAAGCAGCCTGTAGTAAAGAAAATTCCTGATCACCTCACGGGGACAGGCTCATCACTTGCTGAAACTGGTTCCTGTTCCCTTCACTGCAAGTCAAGTTCAGCAGTTTTGCTAATTACACAAAGAAAGACAAAGAGATTTAAGTTTCTTTATTGATGAGTTTTTACATATATAGGATGTTTTTTTTCTCAAGTTGCATCTACAGGTACCTTTCGCAATGACAGGTCTTTTCTGCACATGAAATCACAGTCTTTGTTCAGCAACACTAAAAATAAAAAAAACTACCCCCCCAAGCCCCCTTTTTGAAACCATGAGGCAACAATGGTATGAAGTGGGGAACAGTTAGGAACAGAGTGCTCACAACCCTCACATGTAACCACAGTCTAAGTGGAACACTGCTTGTGAGGAAGGAGCAAGACAACCACAGAAGTGTATGCCTACTAGCAACTAGCACTCACAAGAATCCCTCTTCAGGCCCAGGAGTCAATCCTAAAAGCAGACATCAACAGTGCATTTTACAAGACACAGCCACAAGCTGAGGTAATTCACCATTACTCAGACCCAGAAAGGTTAGATCATATTCACAGATACTTCTGGAACTGGTTAGCTGCATCTTTATCAACAAACCTTACTGAGCACCAGCTCCAGGAGAAAAAAAGTTTTCAGCATGTCTACTGCCTTATGTTTTCAGACCCTATCTTTTGCACCTGCTCTCCTAGGGCTTTGGTTTGATTTGCCACCTTGGTCTAACCCCCCCCCATCCACATCTTTAGACAAAGCACATTCAGTTAAGCAGAGCATTTTCAGAAGCTGCTGTTCTTGGATGCACAAACACCCAAATACACTTTCAAGTATTACTAAGAGTTACAAACCTAGCTCACAAGTTACAACTAAGGCAGAGCTTCAGGATTTCGAAAACAAAGCTTCACTTTAAAACATACTCAGGATAAGCAGACAGACAATTTTTTCCTCCAGGACTTTAAAAATAAGAGTGATTCTGAGGTTAACCTGAGCCACCCAAGTCAGAAAACAGGATGATAAGTAACTTTGGAGCTGTCTATCCATTTTGGAAAGTCTTCATTTATTGTAGTGATTATTTAAGAAGCATACACTACGGTATCAAAAAAAAGCCATAACATGCAGACAGGAGAACTTTTCAGGAGGTTTAGCAGAAGCAAATGTAAATTTACAATTAGCTTTAATGTAATACTATTTAAAAGCTGATAGCAGATCTTAAGTTCACTTTTGATGCTCTGAAAGAACAAGTATGCACATGAATTTTTTGTGAGTTTAAGGCAATTTGCATATTAAGATAAAAACATTAATTAGTAGATTTATGTTGTGCTCAAAATGTTAGCTGAATTGAAACCATTTACATATACTTCATCTCAAAGGATTGAGAGTCATAAATAGCAGCTGCTCCTTGATAAAAATACAGTCCTGAGAACAAGCCCGTAGCAATGCTTAAGCTATGACATCTTCCATGTCAGAGTATAAGCTATTTTTGCAATAAGGAGCAGTATTTACCAGGTGTTCAACAGGCAAAGGCATTCTAAACATGCAATAGCTCCCAACAGAGGTCTGAAATTACTTCCAGTATCTTGCTTACAATAGTTTATTTGCACACTGCAGAAAGACCAAAAAATCTTGCTATGCATATGTGATCACTAATATTTCAAACACAACAACCAAGGGATACAACATAAGGACACACAGCAAAAGGTGTTTTACCAAAAAAAAAAACCAAAACCCAAAAACAAACCACCACCCAAAAACCAAGAATCTTTTAGTAACTGGTTAGCTTGTTTGCAAGGTAACTGGAACACTCTTCCCTCCCCAGCCCCCCAGGGAATTACTCCCCACACTATACTTACGCTATGAGCAAACAACACTGGAGTGTTTAAATTCAGTGCAAGAAGATTAATTTCAGGACATTTAATTTCATTCTAAACAAAGGCAAAAACGTTCATCTATACAGACATCCAAATGCCAACATATTTGGTACAGTGTAATGAAGTTACATAGATTTCTCCCTCCGAGGTATGCTCTTGTAGTGATGACCTGCATTCCACAAAAGAAGTGTTTGGAACAGTATACTATGGTAGAATCACCGCTTTTAAAAAATTTATTCAGCTGGAATTGGAACTCCCTAACATTCACAATATAATTTAGGATGCATTTGTTACATGAAAAGCAGATAAGACAAACAGTTTCACATACCATTTAAGATATTCCACATGCTCCTTCCCTACCTAAAATACTGACGTCTTGGTTGGTTGTTTTCTGTTTTGTTTTCTCCTTAACAAATACACTGTTCAAACTTGTCTACCTGACTAGCTTCCCCCATTCCTACAGGAACAGACATACAGTGACAACAGTGAGAGGATATGGGACACTGTCCTACCCAGCGTTTGGACCCTGGAAAGGAGTAGGCCTAGCTATAAAAATAGAGTTTGATGATGAGCTGAACATGAAACACTTCAGCAACTGAGGCAAGGTTGCACTCAGAAAAAGCTGTATAGTCACACAGAAAGGAAAGCATCAGTGGCTAAACAGAGAGGAAAAGGGGAAGTAGTCTAATCCCCTCCCTCCAACAACACATTAACTTTACAAAAAGAGTTCAAAACCAAAATTCATCATCTGCAAGGTCTGCAGGATTAAATGTCACATTAAGATGACCTGCTCCAAATCCTAGCTCATTTGTCAACACTTTAGTCATGCACATTATGCATATTCTATAGACTAACACCCTCCTTCCACTCCTCCTTCATCTTTTCCCTCCCCCAAAACAAGAAAGTTGACTGATTATCAAGTTTCACTACTGATTTCCCCATACATCCCTCCAGTTTTTCTTTTGAGAGCAGAGGGGTTGTCAAATACATTGGCCTATTTTCCTTAAAGAATTATCAAATTTCAAGGGATATAAAGACATTGGTGTATTAAGGAATTTACAGAGCTGTAAAAAAAACTAGTTATAAAACTGCATTTTTATCACCTAGCACTTTCAAGATTCATTGTTATTTTTCCACTAATTAATATATTAAATTAAGCCAAAGTTTGAAATTGGAAAAGTTCTACTCATCTACCTAAAAACAGAAAAGAATATTTAAAACCAAAAGTGAAAAGGTTAGTTATGTTACATTCCAAAATCCACAGCCCATTATATTAAATGTATTCTTTCTACAGGAATGATGTTCTTTGAAACATGTGATTGCAAATATTTTACTGCTAGACACTCCATTACATTGGATAGTGTGACTGGAACCTGTGGATGGTGAAATCTTGAGGTTTGTCCAAGTTTCAATGTAAGGTGTCCAAGGTCCTCTCCCAGAACCATGTTTGGAAAAAAAAAAAAAAAAACACAACATGGATCAAGTTCTTACAACTTTTTTTTTTTTTCAATCTTTCCTTGGCTTTCTGTTTCTGGGTGATCTATTCACAGTTTCTTCCTCCTGCAAGAAAGTAATTTGTGTAAACATCAATGAAAAAACTTAGAATATTCTTAAAAACCATTTTGAGCAGATGACAAGAATAATCAACTTTCACTTATATATTAGGATTTTATTTTTGAATGAACCTACTGCTGTTTCTACCCTTCCCTTTCTATACAAGGCAAACAAATCCTTGTTTCAACAGTAGATGTACACTATTTGCTGAGAGTACTCAACAGCTTCTGCTGCAGTCAGAATCCCTTTAGCTTCAAGTAACACTCCACCCATTTAAGTCAAAACATTATGTCAACATGGAGCAGTTAAGGGGTCACATCCTGACTGCATACAAAGCCGAATAAGCCCTTTGCCTCCAGAAGATGCAATCCACACAATCCCACTCCTCCCACCAAGCAGAGCCTATGGCAGTGCCTTCAGCAAGTTGCCCAGCTGTGCTGAAGCTGGCTGAAGCAATTGCTATTCTGCAGGGTGATTAAGTTTTCCAATGTTCCAACACTGGAGGGAGTATTACACAAGTCAGGTTAACTTTTAACACTTTGGTAATGCTTATTCTACAGGACTCAAGGAAAAACATGCACAAGACTTCCCTCAAAGATTAGGCACTCTTACCTCTGATGCAGGTTTCCTGTCCTCATCCTCCTCCTCCTCCTCTTCCTCTTGACTAGCACTTCCTATATCAGCATCACTTCTCTGCTTCTCTTCTAATGGAAATAAAAAACATTTCTAATTTCTGCTTAGCTTCATTTCACAATTGGCTTTAACTCCATGTCTGCTAATCCTGCTGGTTTAGTCTATCCGAGAGAAAACTGTTTCATGATCATGTAGTTTACATACCTAACTTTTCCTCATTTGCTTCCTCCTCATCCTCCTCTTCCTTGTCCCCTTTGTCTCTTTCTTCCTCTTTGTCCTCATCCACCACATCAGGCTGAGGAGCATCCGTCTTTTTATATTCTGCAGCACTTGGCTGCTTCTAGAAAATAAAACCCAAACCCCATAAATTGTCAAAACCAAACACTTACTTGTGATATTTAAGGCATATTGTACGGAATCCCTTAAGTATTATACTCCTTATTACTGGAAGAAGTGCATACCTTCCCAGAACAGCAGAAGAGAACAACAAGGAACACTGGCAAAGCAACAGTGAGGATGTATACTACCCAAAGCCAGGGACGCTCTTCAGCAGCTGCCATCATCTGGCCCACAACACCAGGCTAGGAGATAAAAAGAATTGTGACATTTCATCCTATACCACAAGTTGTAACAGTTAAATTTAAGATACAGAATTTTCAAACACCCTTTTTGCAACTTTGAACATTGTATTTCATACCTAAAAAAAACCTCAAAATGCTCATCTGCACAAGTACTTTTTCCATAGTTTACAAGTTAAGAATTAGGCTAAAGTTAACAGCCCAGTTGTCAAGAGCAAAAACTTCACAGAAAAGCAGCAAGTACTCATTGCTACTCAGAGCAACTATTACCACATAACAATTAGGAACTGAGGTCCCAGTTTGGTTTAGCATAACCCCCTAGCCTTGGCACATATAGGTATGTATTGATAAAGACTATGGGAGAGCATAGTAGCAATACTCCTACTGTTCCAGTTAGAAGCACACAATTAAACCTTGATTTCTCACCTCTGCAGCACCATCAGCTGCCTTTTTCAGTCCCCATCCATCATTAGCCCAGTCATCAGCCACAGCTCTCTCAGTACAGATGATGAAGTTGTCAAAAAAGATGTCAGAAGTCATTGACCATAACTCTAGGCCCACAGCACTAAAGGGAGTCATCTTGAAAGGTTCCAAGTCTTCAAAGAAATCTGGGTTTGGAATCTTTCGAGGTTTCCATATACCCTAGGAAAGACAAAGAAACCCATTCAGCCTCATTTGCTATAATACAATTTTTAATTTTCAGCCCCTTGTGAACAGAAAGACAGACCAATCCATTGCACTTAACTACAGTGTCTATGTGCAGCTCCTCAGGTTTAAGGAATTTTCATTTGTGCTACAAAGAATTGAAGCAAAGTAAGACAGTACTGTCAATCTGTCCACTTGTAACACTGTACAGTGATGACAGTATTTGTTCTCTTAATTATACCTGCTGAATCTAAGTCATTCTGCTTTTTGTAAGAGAAACGTTGCATTGGCCAGCAGTTTTAAGCAATGAAAACACCCACCTGATAGTTCACGTTATCAATCATAGGAGGCTTCCATTTGCCTTTGTAGTTTGGATTGTCAATCATTGGTCTCTGCCACGTACCACAGCCAGGGGCTGTCTCACACTTAGGATTTGCAATCTGAGGTGCCTCCCACTCACCATCCATATCCTCATCCCTGAAAAGGTAAAGACAGTATAGAAGTCTGCCCCTTGCCTTTACACAGAATACCACTTAGCCAATGTCTGATTTCTAGGAATTAAAATTCCTACCATAATATGCAGATACAAAAACTTTATATAAAGACACCACAGAAGGAATGAGGATTTCAAGAAGTAGCTTGTTGAGTACAGAGGCTCAACAAAAGCCAGTCCCTGAGCACAGCCTCCCCCTGCCACCCCTTCTAAGTATGATACAACTACAAGATGACCATCCCTACCCTGCTCACCTTACAATTGCAGAAAAGTTAAAAAGTGCACAGGTGAAATCAGGAAGAGACGCCTCAGACAAACTCTGCCTTCTACTTTTGAAGCAAGATAGCCTTAATTGGTGTCTTTGTTAGCAAGCAGCAGTGAACTAGCTATTTTTATTCTTGCAAAATCCTGTACCAAAGCTATGAAATGTTTGTAGTTATTTCCAACAGGCAGTAAACATACCAATCTTCAGGCTTCTCAGCATCAGGGTCTGCTACATATTCTGGTTCATCATCCAGCCAGCCCTCTGGTTTCACAGCATTTTCATCTGCGATCTTTGCAGGAGCATCCTCATCCCTTGAGAACAGAATGTTATGTATTAACAGACAACACACAAGTTCTTAACCCCAATGCATGATTCTACAGACTCTGAACAAGCCCACTGATCCAGAAAACCAGCTAGCTTCACTTCTGAGAGAGTAAGGTAACACCATGATTTCAGAATGAAATTGTGCCTCACAGCACAGTCATAGCACCAACTGTAAGGTAATACTACTTAGTTTTTTAAAGCACCCTAGAAAGGGCATATTACAGCAAATCTTGTATCTTAGTGGTCACTGCAAACACACTTTGAGCTTGAAATTGAGTCCATGGTTCACAAATCACAGGATCAAAGACAGAAACCCAGTATCAGTTTCTGATTTAGGATGCCACCTTTTTCAGTCACTTGTAACTATGCATTACACAAACAACTATTAACACCTTACAATTACACCTTCTGCAGCTCATCTTTTGCTCTCATTAAGGATGAAGGCATCAGCTCACATAACTGTTTAAGTAAAACCTTTACCTATGGCCAGCAGAGTACAGGAGCACTATATAGGATGATACAAAAAACATGGATCACATCTGCCTTGGTCTACCAAACCGCTGCTCAGATGCCTGAGCCAACTGTGTTTTGATTACAAGCATGAGACTCAAAACCTTCTGTAAGTCATCCGAGAAAGACTTTTTGGTTAGGACCAAGTCACCAGGGTAAGGGATTCCTCAGTTCCACCCCTCCAACTGCTTACCAGTCATCTGGTTTAACAGCATCCGGGTCTGGGATCTTTGGTCTCTCATCCCAGTCCTCAGGCTTCTGGTCATTCGGGTCTTCAATCTCTCGGGGTGGATTCACAGGAGGAGACATATCATTTAACAAATTCCCACTGTTGACAACTGTTTGATCAACCAGCATTTCAAAACTATTATCAGGATTCAAGACTGCAAGGAAAAAAGTTGATGTAGCCATTACATATGATACAAAGCATGCATCATGAAAGTATCGCTCATCTCCACTGTACAGCTACAACTTCAGCAATTCAAGCTATCACTTACCCAGCAACTGTTTTAAATAACTGTTAAGAACCTCTCTTTACACCAAAGTATAACTAGATGATGTAGCACATCATGAGAGAGAAGACTCATTGCAGTAGCGCTACTTTAAATATGCTCAAAGCACAAAGCAGCTTGTAGAGTGACTTACCAGTTATTGCAGCAAGTTCACTCTGGCACAGCAAGTATTGCTTTAATAATTAGAATGTATCTATTTACATTCTACTCAAGAGTAAGACTCCCTACTACTGACTCACAGGATTTTAATCTCACTCCTTGATCCACTGCTGCCTCTGTAGTAGCAAAAGCTAAAGAGATCCTCCTCATACACCTGGGAAAATTTCAGTCATAACTAACACACCAGGCCAGACACTGTAGTTCAAGAACCACTGATTTTGTCTGGTAGTACAAAAGCAGCAAAAAACCACCCCATCCCTCTAACTGTAAAACCCAGTATACCTCAAATTACTAGGGGGCAGCATTCAAGCAGCTTACAAACGTTGATAATTACTTTGGATATACTTTGTATATGAAGTTACTCATGACTGCTCTGAAATTCATGAAGTTCAAGGACTCATGACCTTTCTTACATGAATCAAGACTTTTTCCAAGGAAGAAATAAACCTTTACATAGCAAGATCGGTTTTCACATTCAACACTTTCAAGTGTTTAGTTGTATGGTGTGTGAACACAAATACTCAGTTGTTCATCTTTCTCATTTTGAGCTTTTGATTCAGGGAAACAGAGTAGTAATTAACGTGCACAGTTAATGGTCATCATACCCAGAGTATAAAGATGGGTCTTCTTATCAGTAAAGTAAGTCTTCAGGTCTGCATCCGGACGCTTTGCATGCTTCTCCTCATACTTGCCAGTCTTTGGGTTTTTGTGCCGGAAGATGAAGTGCAATTTGTAGTCCTCTCCACATTTGTCAGGGCCAAACATTATTGTATATGGAGTTTTGTCATGGAATTGATCCTTTGAAAACAATGCAAAACTTCATTCCATTATTTTCAAATACAACTTTAGTCACTGCCTCACGTAAGAATTCCCAGATCATTAAAAATTGTTCTGCAACTTGGATATCAAGCCAGTGAAGTGCCCACAATAAAGCTTGTATGATGAACACAAGCCTCTAGAGAAAACACCAGAATTATCCCAGTTACTTGGTTACTTGGTTTTGCACCTTTGGTCTCTACTCTCCAGATGGGAAACAGCTATTCAGGTTTTATCAAAAAGATAAGCACAAGTGACAACCACAGTATTTAAATTTATCTCTACATTACAATAAAGATTTTAAAAGCTATCAATATAAAAGTATCAGTTCCTGGTAACAATGAGTGACTAGCTAGTTCAGTGAATTTCTTTCACAAAGTGATAAGCAGCATTAAAAGTGAGGCCAAGTTGTGATTAGTTTACACACTTATAAATGGTTGTACTGTTTCAATCTGTGAGCTAATTGGCTATAATAATCTTGCCACTGAATGCTGCAAGCAAGTCTATTTGTTCTTGCTGAAGTTATCTTAAAATTCAATGCACATATGAAACTCGTTAGATAGTCAAGTAGTCTTAATTCAAAATCTGTATTAATAATACAACTCCAATGAGATTGCAGGAGGAGAAGAAGGAGGGGTAACAAGTCATAAAAGGCACTTCATATGATATCTAGGAAGATGGCTAAAGAAAACACAGGCTATACAAGCCTATATGTAAGTTCAATTTTGCCTGAAAAAGCCAAACCACTTTATGTAGTTTTATCATTGAGAGAGTAAAATTATTCTTAATCCTTAGGAGCTGTGGCACAGCCTTTTTCTGTTGACCACTTTTAAAAGCCAATGCAGTCAAGGGTCATTTATGAAGCAAATGGTTCTATATAGCTAGTGTGCACAGCTGAACATGTAAGCTTGCATCCAGTTCAACCTCTAGGTTTTTTTAACTATAATCAGTAACTCACAAGTGGGTTCACGTATCAAAGGCAAGACAATACATGCAAGGTATATTTTTAGTTATTTGCAATAGTCTGCTTTAAAAGATGAAACTTAGTATCTTCCCTCCAGGCAACAGCTCCCCTAGAAGGTTTCTCCTCATACAATGGCTACTACAGAAATCTGAAGTGTTGTAGACTTTAGCGTACGTCTAGAACTGCTCATCTACTAGGAAACTCCTGAATTGTCAATCAAAAGGCAAGAAAGTGCTGAGTGCAAAGCACTTTGGAGATCAGGCTCTAAATATGCCCTATTGCTTTTACTGAGGAGGTTTCCTAAGGAAAAAATAAAATGAAAAGAAGTTTTTTCACAGCTAGTACTCCAAGTAGCAGCATTACTCACCAGGTTGAGTTCAGGGGTTTTGGAAAGCAATTTCACATAGGCCCCACCACACTCTATTCCATTTTGGAAGTTTACTTCATACCTAATGTTAGTTTTGAACAGGGAAGGGGAGAACATGTTAGACATCAGGAAAAATTTCTTCTGTAATAATCACAACTTTCAAGTACAAATTAAAAGTTTTATTGTTGTTCACTTGAAATCACAAGCCCAGTGAATATTAAAAATACATGCTGCACTCTAAGGACTAAGCAAATATTCATATGGACCTGAGAAACAATAGAAAAACCAAGGATTTAGAAGACAGAAAAAAATAAAGAAATTGAGTACTAGTCTAGAAAATGATGATGATACAGAAGAAAAAGCCTTCCAGAGTACAAGACATAGCAGAAGATTTTAAGGCAAGGCTATGATTTTCCCCACAACTACTATAAGCAGACAGACAACTCAATTTGCAAGACTACCAAAGTGACAAAAACTGGATCCTAGGAGAAGACCCTTTAGGGTTATAATCATACAGCAGTGTATTTAGGGATGCCAAGGAGTCTGAAAAAGGAAAAACCATCTCCGTCAGGAATAGGCTAAGTATGTTTGATCCTCTCTCAATGCCAAAGCAGCTGGAGTAGATGACCACTGGGATTTATTTTTAGCTTTATATTTTGAGCCAAAACTAAACAGTCATCCAAAGTGACCAACTCATTATCTTGTGCAAATATGAATTAGCTTACTGATAAAGTAGGTAATAATCCAAAATCCAACTGTTCTTACTGAATGATTTTTTTTTCCCTTGATTTGCTAGTCTAACACACAACCAAGCAGATTATTCTACATCAGTCACAGCCAAACAGAGCTAGGCAAGCTGTTCACCTTCCACGACAGATGAACTAAGAAAGAAGAAAGCAGGAAACAAAAACATGCGCATCTTTACTACTCTGTCCACTCCACCTTGGAAACCACATAAGGAAGTGCAATGACCTACATACAGATCAGCTTTTCTCCAAAACAAGGACTTTCACAATTAGCAGTGCAAAAATCAGTTGCCTGACCTTGTTACTACAATTACATCAATTGAATTGAAGTACCAAGACAAGTTTATCAAATCTAGTTTTCACACACTTCTTTCTTTTTTAGGCTTCAGAGGACCCATGTTGTTCCTACCTTCTCACTTTGGGAATACAGGTTGTTATTTTACTCTTACTTAACAGTATAATAAACAGTATAATAATAGGTTACAGTGCCTTGTGTCATCTAGATCCCCAGTCAACAAAAGCACAGTGATGGAATTAACCTCAGCCTGCTATCATGTCACCCTTAAAATAACAGAACGCTAAGTTATCCTTTACTTACTGTACAATAAGAGGTTTGGTATCAAATACAAAAGGCTTTGAAAGCTTGGATGAAATTGCATGATGCTTGGCTCGGGTTACCAATACAAGTCCTTTGTCTCCTGGAAGCTTGGTGTCCTTCATGTCTTGGACTTCCCATTTGCCTGGAGAGAAATTAACTAATCATCAGAAGTCATTCAAAACAGTTTTTATTTAGCCTTGTTTTGAACAGGATAGTCAGCACTCTGAAATACTTTATTAGCATTAACATCTTCACTAAAAATTATTTTAAAACCTCCAAGTGGTATTTTGTCTAAATCATACCTTCATAAGAATTTAAAGTGTAGTTCTAAAACACCCCTCCTATTTTCTTCATTTAATATAATTTTAACTGGGAAATAGGAAAAAAGGAGTGACAGACACTGTGACCTATCTTCGGGTGTGACAAAGGTATCAGAAACATCTACCATCCAAAACCTGAGTTGGACTCACCATCATATTTGGCAATCTCATCATCTGTATCATCTTTTTTTGCTTTGGAAAGAATCCATCTAGAAGACAGACAGCCAATGGTCAAAAAAAACATACTTCCTTTATTTCCCTGCTAAAGGTCCTGCCCTTAAGATAACTGTTGCTGTCCTCTGACTACACCCTAGTGTCTTGATCCCATAAGGAGTTCTATTTGAGTCTGCAGTTTTCTGCATATGCCACTTCCCATCCCCCAAAGAGGATCATGCTCTCTGTGTCTTGCTCTTGTAAAAAAAACAACAAAAACCAGGACCTCACTATCCTCCCATTACCTGAAGAAAACGAGAAATCAGATGAGGATTAAAACATTACACATGAATGGTTCACCTCCTCCTTGTTACTAGAACTAAAGGAAATACTAGTTCAGTTCAGCACTTTAACAGCCAGCCTCACATAATCATTGCTGTAATCCTTGCCAACTACTGCCCTTTGCATTTTGAATAACTCGGCCTCTAGTGAAGGCTTCACTGCCTTTCATCAAAATTTTGCATTATTTGCTATAGTGAAACATCCTTCAAATTATACTCACCCATCCAAAGTTCCTTTATCAAAGGAGTCCACAAAATACACCTCACCAGTTGGAACTGGGGGCCTATAGTTAACCTAATGAGAAGAGAAGCATTTACACACCCTTCAAGGCACATTCTCTACTCAGAAGACACACAAGCATACCCAGCTCACATTCTCCCCTCTACACTCAAATACAGCTTACCTGGAATACCCTTGCAGCAAAGAAGTTACAAAAATACTGCTGCTTGTGACAAGCCATTGTGCTCTTGTCTGCAACTAAAACTGAAGTACGTAAGTCGGTGGAAATAGCAGCATTAACTGCTGACAATCACATCACAGATTTCAAGGGTGGATCTAATTTTTCAAGAAGAACGTGGGGGACATAAGAAAAGGAATGATGCAGCTATGCTTAATTCCAAGCCTTATTCCCAGGTAACATCTTTAACTATCACAACAACATATTAAGCATTAGCAAAGTAAAGACAACTCTAGTTAGACTTGCATTAATCACAACACAAGCAGTAATTCAATTTTTAAAAGAGGTTCCATGCCAAACCTTTGGAGCTGGAGGAGGAGTGCTCGTTTCAGGCTTTGACTCTTCTATATCCTCAATGCCATCATCCAAGTCATCCTCGATATCAACTACATCATCACCATCATTGTCATTGTCTGTATCATGTGCTTGGACAGCAAGAGTTCCAAGCACGAGCAGGGTCACGTACAGTAGCCATTTCAGCTCCATGATCTGAAAAGTAAGACAAGGCAAAGAGGTCAAGCCAGCGCTGCACACAGTGAAGCACTGCTTCTTGGTACAAAGCTGAGCAGCCAAGACAACAGGTGGAGTGCCCAGTCATACTACTGAAAGAAAAAGGCAAACTTATCTTTCCAGCTCTTATTTATTGCATCTGGCTGGTTGAGACACCTCAAAGTGGAGAGGGATACAACACAAAGTATTTAATATAAACCAGACATTAACTGAGTGGAGGACCACGTGTGCAAGTTCTGCAGATCATGCTGCAGAAGCATCATAGTTTTAGTCTTATGCTGCCACAGTTCACAAGCAGCACAGCACACACATATACACACCACCACAACCCATGCACCTGCAAAAGCCTAAACAGAAAGCCTATTTCTTGCTTATGAAGGACTTCAAATGCACGATGCAGGAAGTGAAATTCCCATTCAGTTCAGGAATGAAGTACAATTTGCGCTAGCTCTTTCAAGCAGAGAGCAATCTAAGGAGTAACCAATCCTCTATCTTCTGTTCAATTTTATTTTTTTGTCCTTCCAATTGTGGGACACTGGCATTTTCATTCCTCATTCCTCTTCCCCAGGTTTTATTCTGGAATTACTGCCAACAGTCATTAATACTACTAGCAGGTGTCTACAGGCAGTTGAGGCTACTTTCAATCTCTAATTTAACAGGATGACCAAAGGAAAAGAATATCCATTAACAGAGGCCTTGTAGAATTAAAACATCACACTTCAACTAATCTGTAAGGTGCCCAGTACATCGTCACACCTAAAATATGGTAGACCTTGGCAAGCCATAGCTCTGAAGATCTTTTAACTAAAGTGGGTTCCTATTTACTTCGCCTTTAGGTTGATGCAGAAAGTAACACTCCTAGTGTGCTGCACAGTTTTACCTGCCAAAAAAATGCCAAACCCACAAAATCAACTTGTGATTCAAAGAAGAAAAAGTGAGCAAGGCACATTCCAATTTTTCCCTCCAAAAACATTTGTGAGACTAATATTTTTCTGAAAGTAAATATAAAACCAAACATACCCTACTTCCCTCACACTCCTGCCTCAGGCCATAGCCCTGGAGACTTACAAATATAACTCAAGCAGAATTATTAGTGCCTGCAGGGGCATAAGATCACACTAGAAAACAAACTTTAAACTTCCCAAAGCATGTTTAGATAACTAAAAGAATTTACAGTCTTAAAGGCTTATCAGCATTATCCAATAGTCTAAAACTACACCACATACCATTCTTAGCTTATTCTTACCATTCTTAGATTATTCTTTAAGTTACTTCTAATGACAGAGGGCATGTTTTACAAGTACAACAAAACTGTGCTTTACCTCACAGCTGTAATGTGCGTACCACAGCACCTGAGGTGTATCAAGTACTCCATCACTAGCTGAGCAAGAGAAGTGATAGTCCCACTTTACTTGGCACTGGTGTGGCCTCACCTGGAGTATTGTGTGCAGTTCTGGGCCCCACAGTNTCAAGCAAACGCTGGTATCCTTGGAAGTTTAAGTTCCTCTTGCACAAATAGCATGAACTATGAAAAAACTCATGCCCACCAGCATAAAAACAATATAAAAAAAGCCTGAAATTTCATTTGGAAAAGTGGTTTTTAGAGCTTTGGATGTGTCTGTCCTGTGCAACTGAAGCAACTACAGGTGAGATGGCACAAGGCCATCTTTCCAACGGAAGGGATGAATTTTACCTTACCTTACCAACAGTGCCTCACCAAATATTTTTAACAGAGCTAAATACAGGAAGATTTTACCAGGTTTTATAACTTCTAAGTTATTATGCAGATAGAATGACAACTTCACAATATGGTAATCATACAAGAAATTCATCTTAAAATATAGCAAGGTTAAAAATAAGGCAATTCTCTCCTCTCCTAAGAGGACAGAGTTTCTGCATACCTCCTCCCAAGCCTGTGCAAAGGATATTAATGATTTAGCACGCAAGCAATCCCTCAGGTAATCTCACCACTAGCCAATCAGCAACAGTTTTGGTGAGAGAATTAAATCACCACTCCTAACTTTCATGCCAGTATTGATGCTGTATGTAATAATTACATACTTCACAATCCCACCCCAAACACAACCCTTCAGAAATGTATGTCAGCAGCAGATGGACTTTGGTAAATGCTAGCACGTAAGTGGCAAAGCTGCATAGCCTCATATTGCAGGCAGGGTTAATCCAGAAATTCCTCTGTCAAAGCACCCTAGTGAGACCAGAAAATTCTGCCAGTGGCCCATACAGCAAGGGCAGAAGCTATGCCACTCTGCACATCTGCACTCTCAATACAACCACAGGCATCTACCCTGTAGGTCTACATTTATTAGTTAAATTTCTGTCCGAATTTGAAAGTTCATTTCAAGGTAGAAATACTATCTGTTCAGGTTCCCAGCCAAGTGTGTTTTTTTTTTCCTCCCCCACCAAAAGAAAAAAAAAGACCGCTAAAGCGTGAAGTGAAGCTAATCCAGTTTCATGTCCTTGCCTCTTTATAATCAGTGGCAAGCAGTATTCACAAGTTTATATCCCTACAGAAAGCTGTGTAGGACACCTCCTACACATTAAAACAATTGCAAATTCAACATGAACTACCATTCATACACCTTGAGTACAGACTGGTAGCATCTCCTGCAACTGCCAGTTGTCATGCCAAGCTCCTTATTCTGTTAATCTGTAACAATATACACAATCATGTCAATTATAGCAAATAAAAGACACTGTTCTCACAAGAAAAATTCAAGAGAAGCACACATTTTTGATATTTAAAAAGCTACTTCTATCCATAATGGATGTACTGCTACAGGAGAAAATTTCAACTTCACTGCACACAGTCCTTAGGGATGCAACATAACTATGATTATGCCCTAGTAAATTAGGTTATTCCTAAATAGAAAACACAAGAGGAGGGGAAGGCAAGGGAGAAGAAATTCAGATTTTCTACAAAACAGACATAAACCAATTTTTCCGTGAAGCTTTAAGTGACTAACAACTACAGGTATTCAGTTATTAGTCACCTCAGATGCAGTCTAACCTTCAGACAGCCACCTACTATTATGATCAGATTTCTCCCTTGAAGAAGTGTCCAGTTTCCAAGCAATAATCATCACTAGCCATTTTTTACTCTGCCTAGATTTTTTTAGGTCTAACCATACAGTATTTCTGAAGGCTAGTGTATTTCTGATCATGAAACTGCCAAGCTTTTAACAAATGAATCCTTTCATGATAGGCAAGAGCTTCCGATGTCTCCATTCTACTTCAGTGCAACCCACATTTTCACCATAACATTTACCACTGACATTTAAGCACTGGTCGCCTGATGGTCGAAGTGCTGAGGCATTTCCCTGTGGAATTTACAGGAGCTGTAGCAGAGCAGTGAGCACAGACACCTGGAACAGCTACACTACAGACTTCACTTTTTACCAAGTAGAAACTAAACCAAATTGGAGTAAGGTTCAGAGACAGGATCAGCTTCTTGCCACAGAAGTGGCATTCTTCAAACACAGGGTTAAGTGACTGCTACCTTTGGTTTCAAGACTTTCAAGGAAGTTACGCAGCTTCAGAGGTTTACTTTTATTTAGAATTTGCCTTTCACTGGGCATAAAGGGGAAAGTTCTTAATTATTGGCATAACATGGAACACACTTGACCCATACAGCAGATAGTTGTCACCATTCTCTCTAACATACACGATGCCCTGGGGAAGGACAGGCAGTGAAAGGGCCCACGCAAAGGATGTTTAACTCCTTTGATATCATACTTCCAGAATATACTATCTAGAATGACTTCCCTGTCAGGTCAAACAGAGTCTGCAAAACCAGTTTAATCATCTCCTTGGTTACTAATCTATTTGAGTGTTTCATCAAGCCAGTTCTTAACACTGCATACTTCAGAATGTATAACTACACTTGAATTGCTACTGACTATCCAGTTTACCACTTGCTTTTTTTTTTTTTAAGAATTAACATTCAGATGAGATGAGTCTTACTAAAAATAAGTCACTTAGTATGAGCTACACCTCAGCAATTTAACTGGAAGAGCATCACTGGTTTCTATTTCAGCAGCATCTGAAGTAACAGCTGAATGACCAAAGTATAGGAAGAGCAAAATTTGCTAGCAAAGTCCTATGTTCCAAATACTGGATTTCAATATGGTATTTACAGTGGAAGCACATCAGTAAAAACAAGCACAAAATACATCATCACTCAAGGCAAGAATTATGGAAGGAAAATCTAAAGACACAAAAGTAAAAAGAGTTCATCACAACAAAAAAATGTAAGGAGACAAGACCAGAAAGGCTTAGACACAGACAACTATTTCTGCTCTCAAATGAGATTTTTATGGTTTCTGAGCAAAGGCTTGGCTACCCTATTTGGTAGTACACTAGCTTCTTAAAAGTCAGAACTACTGAGGACCAAAGGAAATCTCTTCTACATCTCACAGTCCCTCTACCTTCCACAACCTGGCTTCTCTGTGGTGCCAAGGTAACTGTTTACACAGCCTGATGATGAACTAGCAGCTAGTTAAAGATGGCTCGAAGTCCTTCTGCCATGTTATTTTAACCCTGAATCAATATCCTAGTACAATCCAGTATGCA
This sequence comes from Bucco capensis, assembly GCA_013396975.1. Lineage (NCBI taxonomy): Eukaryota > Metazoa > Chordata > Aves > Piciformes > Bucconidae > Bucco > Bucco capensis. The sequence continues at coordinate 33,118 of VWZO01007497.1, forward strand.
AAAGCAGAAAGAGTTCTAGCAGGACAAGTGAAAGTACTGTGAGATAACATGAGTAGCCAAGGATAAAGGAAATAAAGCTGTTGGCAGCAGAGTCAGCTTAATGCCACAGTTTCAAGAGCAGTTGTGTCATCTATGCTCGTCTGAGAGATTGACACCCTATGGCAAAACTGAACAACTGCATGGCCAAACACTAATTTCTGCAACCAGTACATTACCTCACCATCCCTTTAAGAGGTACATCATAAAATTATGTTCATATATATGCTGCAATTCATATGATGCAGACAACACATTTTACCCTAAAATGCTTTGTTTTGCAGCTAGGAAACTTCCAGCATTGTGAAGATTCTGCCTTTAACACGAGTAGCAGACAAGGCTAAACTAAAACCACCCAGAGCCAGGAGCTGGGGGAGGATGTAGTGGTTTGCCCCTGCTCCCTCCTCCTATTTTTTAAAGGAGAGGGTGGCTAGGACACACTGCTACGTAAGATTTGAAGAAAGTCTTCTCTGGAAAGGATTAGCCAAACCTCTCCTGGAGAGCTCAATAGCCCTACAGAAAAAACTGCCTTCTGTTTGGGTTATAAGGAGTACAAATCAGGCAAGAGATTAAGTGTGAAAGGTGACAGCAACAACGCTTGTTTTTAATAAGCATTTCAAATATGCCAGTCTCTAAAAATAATGTACAACAGTCCAGACAGTAAGGAAGAAAACACCACGTACTGTTTGTCAGCAAAGAAATCATTCCTGCAGAACGGGAAGTCCTTGGAGGGCAAAGCCAGAACTGCAAGGCTTTTTGACCATAAAACAGATGGGCTGCTAAGGGAAACTACATTAGGTGGGGGAGATCTGGAGGTGCCCCAAGTTCTTTCAAATCATCATGTCTAGAAATCAATTCAAGTTTGCCCTGATACAGAACTGATTCCAGCAAGAACAGGCTGCCATCATGATCACCACAAGGGGCAGAAAAATGAAAGGCCAGAGAAGTAAGTAAAAAAGCAGGGCTAAGTATCAGTCACAATGTCTTCTGAGTAAAGGACTTATACATTTACTAGAGGGAAGTGCTGCAGCACATCAAACGAGAGGGTAATCTAATAGAAGCTGCAAGCTTTCTTACTGTTTTGCATTAGGCTTCCCCTCCAAGGAGGGAAGCTGATTCCAGGAAGCAGTTTACATCTTCTACACAACTTGTGATGATGTCTGTCAATTGTAGAAACATTCCCTTCATAATACTTTATTTTTAAAATGAGAAATACTGAGACCTAATATAAACAAAAAGTTTAACTCAAAGCTTTTCTTAACTTTGTAGTGTTTTGAATAAGCCCATGAAATATGACCAAATCAACACCAAAAAGGTTTTGAAATCATTTCAAGTGCATCAGAGTAAACCTAGAGTAACATATTTCAACCTGTATTTAACTATCTCCTTGCAATATTTTAGCAATAACACAAACCACATAGGGTAAAACGTCGCCAAAAACTTTGATGTTGGTTATACTTATTTGACAATGTTAGGCAAACATATTGCATTTAGAAATATACAGCATCCCTACAGACTAGTTTTCAGACATCTAACATACTCTAAATTAAAGTTCCAGAAAGTTTTCCATGATGCTCTGCAGAAGCACTGTAACATTAATTACATTAACACCAATAATAAAGTCTGGACCTTTACCATTACTACTATTACTGTTAATATTTGTCTGCTTCCCTTCACAACCAAACACCTGCAGCATTTCTCTTTCTACAGCCTAGAAAGTTCTTAACCACAAAACTGCATGTGAAAGTCCACTCTTTAGAATCAGTGCAGACAAGAAAGCAGCAAGCAACGCATTCTTTAATTCAAACGTGTGAGGGTTTTTGTCTTAAAGGCACACAATGCAATCCTCAGACAAACTAAGATCTGAGATGCTATTATTTTGAAGATGCCCAACATAAATGATATTTGGGTGGTAAATATCAAAGCATGCGGTTTAAGTCCCCAGAATTCTCAGACCTTGCTGCTGCAGTCTCCTCATCTATACCTCACCTTTGGCCTCCCTCCCTGTTAGATTACCACATCTTCCTCACCTGTTGGGCCTCCAGTTCTGTGCCCTCATCTCCCCCCTTCCAGAGACTTCCACTTCCCCTCGCCCAGCCTTAGCCAAGCCACACGCTATGCTCTGCACTCACCTCCTCTATGAGCTCTACTCTGCTTCCTACTCAACGGTGAGCATTTTTAGGTGGCTCAAGACTATTTCCACTCATTAGCTGCCGACATTAGAACAAGCCAGATAAAACCCAAATCACATTCCAAGCCTCATCCACCTCCGACCCCTGCCTCCCACCCCCCTCAGAAACCGCTCCCCGTCCCACCCCGTCGAGGGGGAAAAAGTGGGAGGGGGGATACGACACAACCAGCGCCCCATCGGCCCCGTTCCAGCCGCGGACCTGACACAAGCCGCTCCCCGGCCCAGAGGTCCCAGAACTTACCAGAAGACCCACCGCTCCACCCCAGGCCTCTCAGAGGCCTACGGGAGCCGAGAGGGCACCGGCAGCGCCTACAGCAGCCCCGTGCCCGCCCTCAGCCGCAGGGCCTCCCCAGGCACAGCCACCCCTCTCGCCCCTG
>VWZO01007499.1:15060-47563 GCA_013396975.1 Bucco capensis
GATGTTGCATTGGGGGGCATTATTTAGCAGGTTGCTAGGGCTAGGACAAAGGCTGCACTCATGATCTTCAAGGTCTCTTCCAGCTGTAACTGTTCTATGATTCTATGATTCTACGATACCTCTTACTATGGTTGAGAAGTTATTTTAGAAAGCTTCTCAGTTCAAGGTGAACTGATATGTCATCTGAAGGTAACTGCGAACTGTGTTGAAAATAGATTGTGCCATTGTCTGAGGAGATGCTAGCCAAAGAGATAAATTATCCATGTTTAAAATTATGTCTGCAGCCCCATTCATTGTATGCAGAATCAGTGTGTGTGTAAACATTGCAGCATCAGGCAGAACAGCTGTCATCTCAGAGTCTCCATCAACATTTATGTAATCATGTCATTTGACAGGAGGTTTGCTGGGCTGTGGTGACACATTCGGGGATGTATGAGATGCCAGAAGTATCGACTGGCTAACTTACCCATCTCTGCTTGCTTCAGAAAACTCACGAAACTGTGAACCTTTACACTGCATATAATTTCCAGATGCTTTCTTAACTACCTTTTCTGTGAGGTAGATCTAAAAAAAGAGCAGTGTTGGAAGTGCAATAAGATCTCCTGTTTGCCTGCTCCCTGGCAGTGGAAATGTCTGAACTGCTATGATATGAAACAAAAAAACAACCAAAAGTAGCTGCTTTGTCATCAAAGGGCTAGTTTTGATTGAAGAGTAATCACGAGCAAAAAGTTATTGCCAGAGGAGTAAAAACCCACAATAAAGAGAAGTTTAATAATCTTTACAATATTGGCCACTTTTAGCCCATCATAGCTGATCTTATAGGAGGTAAACAAAACTGTTGACTTCCCACTGATTTTGTCCTGCAGGAGGTTTATCAGATGCCTTTGTGGAGCTGAATGTCCAGCTCCCGTGCTGATGAAGAGCACTGTAAGAAAGATGGTGACAAGCTTTATAGCAAGGCCTGTTACAATAGGACAATGGATAATGATTTTGTACTAAAAGAGAGCAAATTTAGACTAGATATAAGGAAGAAATATTTTACAATGGGAATGATGAAACACTGGAACAGGTTGCCCATAGACATGGTGGATACTCAATCCCTGGAAATAAGCCAGTTCAGGTTAGATGGGTCTCTGAACAAACCACGCCAGTCACTAATGAAGGGTTGAACTAGATGACCTTTAAAGATCCCTTCTAATGCAAAACATTCTATGAGTCTATGACTTATAAAATAGCAGCACACGACTGAAATGTCAAGACACCATCAGAAAGACTTTCTGTGCCTTTTTAACCCCACTTCTTTAGGAGGGACTGTGGGTGAGGTGTTTAACAGGCCAGTGACAGTAATGACTCAACAATTTTTAAAACAGTGTGTGAGACTTCTGCCTCTTCCCAGAGGTGCTTGAAATTTTCAGCTGAACCATGTCTCTGTACAGGGGTAATTATTCTAAGTTTAGCGCCATACATTTCTCATGCTCAAAGAAAATGCAGAGATTATTTTCAATTGGTACTGGTTTATTACTACATTCCCTTATCTCATTTTTCAAGCTGTGATTCTCACAGAAGTATCTGGATTCCTCCTTAAATTGGATAGAAGAAGTAATACTGAGGACAAGCTGTTGAGAGATTTTTAAGATTAGTGAATACTTTCTGTATCGCTCAAGGAGAAATGAATTAAGATGGTAAATCCTGATGATGCTAAAGCCCCTATCTTTAACTTTTATCTGGAATGCAACAGATAGGAACTCTTAATCAGTGGAGCAGAGCTTACTGTGCGGTTAGCAGGTAGCTGACATTAGCTGCTGAGCAAGAAAGCAGTGGATGTGTGTAGGGGGTGTGTACGTATCCATACATGAACACATATAGCTGTTAGCAGGAGTAGCTTGTGACTATGTCCTCTCTGATACTTAAGTGGAGAAGAGTGCAATGTGGTGAAATGTCAGCTAAGTGCTGGCGCAAGCTTCTTTTTGAGAGTGAGCTGCCCATGCTGAAGTTGGGTACCAAGAATTCATTTCTGCCTGGACTGGAGAGACCGTCTGATTTCCTTTATCTTTTCCCTAGCAAACAGCTCACATCCTGGTACAATTTCATAGACTCATAGAATGTCAGGGGTTGGAAGGAATTTCCCCAGAACATGCAATCTTTAATTCAAAAAGAAGCTGGAATGTGTCAGCAGTAGCTGTATGCTGTCAGAGTAAATCTGAACATACGAAGAATTTCTCCCATGGGTACCGGTGCAGTGATGGAGTGGCGGATCTCACCCTGATTGGCTGGATGTGCTGCCTGTCATGCTGCCAGGCAAGAGCGTGGGTGCCCAGCTGCCTGCTGGACCAGAGCAGCAGATGTGCTGGGTGTGGAGAAACTGGTTCTCTTCTCAATGGAGAGAAACACTGCTGTAAGGTTCCTGCTGCTCCTTTTGTATGTGGGATTCGCAGTGTCCGTGGAGCAACTGATTGCAACAGAGGATGACAGGTCAGTAATTGAGTGTGTATCCACAAACTCTGGGTGATGGAATTGAATGCATGCTTTAAATGTTTTAATTTGGTCATTTGTGCTGTGGTGATTTGATTGCAGTTTAGAATGTTAGGGCATGGGTTTCATTTTCTTTTCAGATTTGAAAACACCTGGGGCTCATGCAGCAATGAATTATTTTGAAGCATATAGTGCATTAACAATGTAACTTTAAAACCAATTTTATAAACAATACTAGAAATGGCTTTTAAAACAGTGTTTTCTGACCTTCTGTGTTATGTTTCATCCCCAGCCCGTGTAAAAGCAGAGTTATAAATAGAGTAATATTAAGGGTGTGAAAACTATTCCAAGTAACATAGGTGCTAAAACATTCTACTTGTGTAGAATGAACATTTGAAGCAGGAATTCAGTTTTGCATAAAAGTATTAAACTTAGGACTTGACTAGCAATTTGGATTTATTATTGTTTATTGTCCTATTTCATTCTGTAATGAAATATAAATATGAATCCCAAAACATAGCAGAGGAAAGAGAGGACTTTCTAGAGCTAAGCATTACAAAAGTGAAAACAGCCTAAACTGTATTAGTTAAATCATTCCCTAAAGTTACTGATAACATATAGATCAAATACACTGATGAAGGTCACAGCTGGCAGTAAAATCTGTGCATTTGAGTCAAGAAGGACATGTGGTGATTTGCTTAAGCTTGTATTAGGAGATCTGGTGGTCAGTTACTGATAAATACTACAATATGTTTTCATTTAAATAGCCTATTTGCTGTTCTTCTCTGCCAGTTTTCAGGTTTGTTAGTGTCTTCACAGTATAATTGCACTTTTTTGCAATCAGATCAAAATTTGAGGGAGAGCAAGCAGTGGAGCATTACATGAACTGTATTATAAGAAATGAATTTGTGATCCTGGTTCTGGTAAATTGAAAGGAGATTTTGCCTTTGCATTCAGTGGAGATCGGATCGTGCCTGCACAGTGTTAATCTGCTAGAAGTTCTATGAACTCAGTTTGTTGTTTTTTTTTTTAATATGAAAAATGAAAGCTTGAGTATCTTGACATTCTGATCCAGTGCTTATTGGACAACCATTAAACTGCAGATCAGACCCCCCAGAACTCAGTACATTGTAAAGTAATTATGTCAAATTATGTTTCCCTGTGTCAGATCATACATGAGGCTACCAAAATATGACACAGAATACTTAAAATTTAAGAATTTTATGTCATGGGTTCTGTAGGTATTTCTTAATCACAGAACTTAAATAGATACATTAAAATTTAGTAGTATTTTTCAGTAAGGTATTTCTTAGAAGTAACTAAATTTTGCCCTGAATCTGGGCTTACAGGCTTACATATTTATGATTTTGATAATTTCATTGAAATGACTTCAGACCAGTCTCCCTAGGACTACAACCAGTTCATTGCTACCAGGTGCTTAGCAAGAATTCACCCTTCGTCATAGCATTGTTTTTAGTGTGTTTGGAGGTTCACATTTTATTTTCTAGTTAAATGCTTCATGAATTAATTAAAGCTATTTCAGCAGCCAGTGAGGTATTCTGCAGCTGGACAATATTAATATTAAAATTGATAATCCTGAATTGAAACACTGCAGTAATCTTGACATCTGATGCAGTTTGTAAGAGCAGCTATATGAAGAGTGAAAGATGGTATGAAGGTGACTTCCTTTAACTTGATGGCTTGAAAACTCTCTATGGCCCCTACAGTCAATCTCTACTGAGTACAAGGCTTATTCCTGTGGCTTGTTTGAGTGGGCAAAAGACTGCTTATGTGAAACTCTTCAAGGGATGGAGTCTGTGTGAACGTTTTTAGACAAACAAGCCAGACTTGGTTATCTTGTGTAGATGGATAATGTCATCTGATCAGAAGGAATTTACACTTCTTTATACTTATAATCTTATTTAATTGGGTTTTACATAGTGATTAGTCATCCCAGTGCTTTGTATTAGGGCTAATCCTATTTCATGTGGGTTTCTGACATACTTGGAATGGTAAATTCAACATACAACATGCAAGTCTGGGTGTATCTGTGCTAGATATTTACAAATCGGTAAGGAAAATATTAGTCATCAAAACATATACCACGTGTGCAACTGAATTCGAAGTTTTAAGAGAGAATAGCTGAAAAATATGATCATTTTGAAAGCCTGTATTTCAGTGTGCTAAAAATGATTTGCTGTCTAGCCACTGTTTGCTGATAGTTTTGCAGGCAGTGAAGAAGGTGGCTCTAGTGCTAGCTAGTCTCTTGTGACTTATACATGTAATTAACATATTTATATACAAAAGGAAATACATATTTTTAATGTGTTGTTATTTCCCCACTTTTTTCTTTCAATGTTTTTGTTCTATGAAACATACTTCAGCTGAGGTCAAAGGAGCCTCACTACTAGATATCACCTGTGAATTCTCCAGCTTGCCTTTTGATAGGAAAGGCTGTTGATTTGATAGCAGGATGGTTATTGAAGGCCCCCTGTTCCAGTCAAAGATCACACTTCTGTGACACCTCGGGGTTATGAGTGTCAAAAGCAACTGACAGACCCAATAACATCAACATCAACATCAACTTGTGCTTGCTCAGAAACTGTGAGGTAAACCTTGCCTTATGCCACTGACAAACTCTCTGAGCCATAGCAATCTGGCCTCAGTAAGACAAAGAAAAGACTGCAGGCCTTGCCATGATGGATTTCCCTCACTTTTCTCTAATAGGGCTGTGTGCATGGCACAGGAAGGAAGGAGGCAGCCACCATTGCTAACGGACAGAGTAACAAACAGGAGTATCTAGGTGGAGTTACTTCACTTGCATGCCTCCACCTGTCTCCCAGGTGTGCCTGCCATTTGGCTAATTGTATTTGTCATAGTGTGGTACTTAACAGTGGTTGCCAGGTCACTCCGTCCTCTGTGTTCCTCATGAAAGCATGAATATTTCATTAGCTGTGCACATTCATCTATATTTGAGTATCTTCATGCTGAGAGCAGAAACTTGAGGGTTTTTTCTGGAGCAGCATGGCTGCATATCATTGTAGTTTTATATATGATGTACAGGAGACAAACTGCATTGTCATGAGCTCCCTAGCTGCATAGGAATCAATTATAACTGTTCTGCTGAGGATGTAACCCCACAGGGGCATTCACACTGAGTTATGCCTCGTATGTTCACTGTATGCTCTCTGCAAGGCTTGGTGTTGCCTATCAGTTAGCATTCCTCAAGGTGATTTAACAGGCATGACCATAGTATTAGTCTTATTTCAGATGGGAACCTAAGTAATGATCTTTTTTTCTTTTTAATTGACAATCATGAAAACAAAAATATCTCTTCCTCTTCCCAGAACAGTGTAAGAACCTTTCAAGTCCGCTCAGGGAGTGAAATGAATTACACAATTTTACACCAGTCTTCTCCTATTCTAATGTTTTAGTCTGCACATTACAGCAAGGCGATTTTGAAACTGGAGTAATGGGCTATGTGATTTTAATTATGTGTGTAGAGAGGAGCTAAAATTATACCTAAGCATAACTAAGTATGTATAGATAGAACTAACTACAACTAAGGTTAGGATAACAAAATAATTTACATCGATTTCCTTTTGGTGTGCCTCATTTTTGTACCTATTACAATGAAATAATGCCCCACAATTGCCTTTTCCAGCCTGAAGACACAGTCTCTCATGAAGGAGGACTAGAAAAGAAAAATAAGGCTGAATCAAATCACAAAACCCAGGTTCCTAATCATTAAACAACCAAAGAAAGAGTTTTACCTGAGCATGAGAACATGGTTTGGTCAATTTTAGCTATGTCTTTAGCTGTGTTACCTGTCTGTCAAAGTCAAGATTATTTCCATCCATCTCTGAAGGCTGCTTGCTGTAGCTGCAAGACCTTTGAGCAGCTTAGAAATCTCAGCTCAGCACTAACACTGGCAACCCAAAGGGCAGTGAGAGTGAGACCCACTCTGAAAGTGCACAGCCTCCTTGAAGTCACTGGGATTTAACACCTACAACTGAGGAGAAAGTTGGTCTTGCTATATGTAAATAAACTGCCAGACTGATTTTAAACAGTATTACCTACATTGAGCTTTTTTGAGCTGTAAGATGGGGCTTTCAGCTTGGATCAGAGTCACTGCTGCACCACTGCAGAACCTAGCTGTATTTCTGTGCGTATTATGTTTTCTCTGGAGACTGTCTTCAGCTTTATTGTCCTCGTTGCTGAAGGGACCGAGCAGCCTGCCCAATGGTCTGAAGAAAAGCTGCTCGTCAGACCTGGTGTTTGCTGTCAAAGTCTAGAATACAGACTCTGCTTCATTTTGCCTGTTTTGTCTTCTGGGTTTGAGGAGTTTGTAAGGGGACACAAGAGAGCTATTTATGGAAGCAGAGAGTATGCCTTCAAAAGGATATTCTTACTGGAGAGGCACTGATCATTAAGAAAGAGCCTGCTGCCCTTCTGAACCTCAGATGTAAATAAGACATTGTATGTGAAATATGTGCTCTGCTGAAGCTGGTAGCATTACCATGGGTTTCAGGCAAGCCAGGTACAGTGTGATCAAACTCCCAAGGCTTGTCTCTGCAGTACAAATACCTTTCAGTAAAATTTACTCATAAATCCTGAAAACTGCTTTTGTTCCTTGTCTTTATATGCTGGCCTTTGCACGTATCTTTTCACGTATTTTTCTTTGTGGTGGGTTGGAAAGGTGGTAAGACAAACTCAGAAGATAGTAGTGTATGCCCATGTGAAGTGGCTGTGAGGCAGGTATGGTCCTGCCACTGCTTTTGGCCTGGAAGGCACTGTGTAGGCAGAAATAGGGCAGGCATACAGAGTCTCTGTGGGATGATACTCAGCTGTGAATGTGGGAGTGCTGGTGTGTTCATCTGCTAGGGAATGCTGACTTCGGAAGTATTCTGCTCCGGTGAGACCTCACTGGCAGTACTGTGTTCAGCACTGAGTTGTCAGTACAGGAAAAGACATGGACCTGTTGTACTGGGTCCAGGAAGGCCACAAAAATGATCTGAGAGTTGGGGCACCTCCTCTGAGAGGACAGTCTGGAAGTTTTGGGGTTGTTCAGCCTAGAGAAAAGAAGGCTCCAGGGAGACCTTATAGCATCATTCCAGTACTTAGAAGTGGCCTACAGAAAAGATGGGGAGAGACTCTTTTGTCAGGGAGTGCAGTGATAGAATGAGGGTTAACAGTTTTAATCTGAAAAGAGGGTAGATTTAGATTAGATATTATGGAGAAATGCTTTACTGTGAGGGTGGTGAAGCAGGTGAACAGGTTGCACTGAGAGGTGTTAGATGCCCCATCCCCAGAAACATTCCCCAGAAAGCTGGACAGGGCTTTGAGCAATGTGATCTCATTGAGTATGTCCCTGCTCACTGCAGGGGGGTTGGACTAGATGACCTTTAAAGGCCCCTTCTAACCCAAAGCATTCAATGATTCTATCATTCTAAATGGACACATCATCAGATCTGTAGATCAATCCATTGTAGGGAGCTGCAGGTCCCAAGGAAGCTATTGTGGTGTGGTGGGAGCAGGAAGGTGTTTCTATGACTCAAGGAGTGGAGTCTGGTTATAAGGGAGAGCACTTGGTTCCTTGGAGTCAGGTCTTTTAGGTCTTTTGGTCGTGTATATGAGTATATTTGGCTTGATTCTATAGCTCAGAAAAGCAGATCATACTTACACCAGCTAAAGTTTTATCCCTAGATTATATCAAAGAAGAAAAACAGGCTGAAAAATTCATGAGCCTAGCAGTTGTGGTTTGAGATGTGCTTCACTTGTACCCTGCCTTGTGGCTGACTTCCATGGGATTTGGGATTGCTTGGAACCATTCGGGAGTTGTTTTAGGTGGCTGTAAATCTGGGCTTGAGGCATACTAGCCTGCTTTATCCTGGAGAAATTCAGTGTGTTGAGGATGGTGCAGCACTATCCTTGTGCTTCCCTGCTTGTGTGCTGGAACTAACCCAAAACTGATGTCCCATGGAGAGGGATAAGAAGAGTAATGAAGCCTTTAGTCAGTATGGTAAGGATAGGTCAGTGCCTGGCAGAGTTGATCCACCTGAGTGATCTCTGAAAATGAGGCCTTTTGATCCTGAGTATACTGGCTTTGGGATTAATTTGCCCACTCCCTGTGACATTAACCAGCCAAGGATCTGAGTTATGCTTTGAATGTTTTATTAAATGAACCAGGAACAGGAGCTCTCCTCAGCAAACTTGCTGCAGACTTTAAATCGATATATTTTTATCTTCCCTTGTAGTTCACATGCATTTCCAGATCAAGATTCTCTGCAAAGAAATGGTAAGGGTTTTTTTTTTAAATTTAAATTTTAATTTTAATTTTAATTTTAATTTTAATTTTATTTATTTCCCAATAAATTATATGCCTGATACTTGCTCTTTTAGTGTGGCTGTGAAAGGTCTTCATTTCCAGATGTTGCTTCTTCTGGTATTAGCAAATCTTCTGTCAAATGTTTTGTTAAAGCCTACTCCTCTTTAACAAATACCCTTTAAAAGATTTGCATGGTTAAAATAACCATTTACTGACTGTCTCTGAGGCACAGTGACAATGTGGAAGAAAGAAATATTCACTCTTTTTTTTCTTTCTTTCTTTCTTTCTTTCTTTCTTTCTTTTTTTTTTAATCAAATGAAAACAAAGTTAAATGTTTGAAGGGTGAAGCACCAAGCTGAATATTTTCCAAATTAAAATCAAGTATTCTGAAATACACATTTCGTGCAGGGATAATTATTGTTTGCATAAGAACATTGAAGATTATGATTTTATAAATGATTGAGTGTTTTCCTTTTTTTAGGCTGATAACACTTTCTTCTGCAGGTCAACGTTACGACAGTGATGTGAAGCCAAAATTTCATATAAATCAGGTAGCAGTTACACAGGTAATGTTTGAAGGACTGGATCTGTCATGATTTTTCATAGCACGATGAGATCTTCTAATTTGCATTATTGAATTAAATAACACATTGCTTGCAAGAAATAGCCAACAAAGATGTCTAAATCACTGTGATACTGTACTGATCACTGCCTGCTGTACAAGGTATTTTCTGCTTTTCTGAGAAGTGAGGTGAGGCTTAAGTTGCTGTCACTGGGGCTGAGTGGCAGTGGGTTTGGACACAGGATCTTACTCAAAGAAACATAATTGTACCATCCATATTCTGTACAAAGCCATTTGACTGCTGCAGCCAGTATTTTGCTTATCTCACTTGGTACTAACAGAATAGTGGAAGCAAAACTGCAAATTGTTTATATTTAGTGGGACTTTTCCCTGAGTCTAGCCTGGAAGTCTTGTAAAAACTGAACGTAAAAGGCTTTCTTAACCCCAAATTCTTGCAAGTGCTGCACCCTAATGTAAATAAACTGTTCATTAAATCTCTCTCATCTGTACTTCTGAGAACACAGCCTTACTGTTTATACAATTTACAGTTGTAGCCAACGTTGTTTGCTGGCTGTTGCATCATGTTTTCTAACCATGATTTTACCTTCCTTTCATCTTGTTGCTGTGAATACTTACTAATTTTAATCCTAAAGCAGTCTTGTGCCACATGTAAGGTCAAGTATCAAAAGGGGTCTTTCAGGGTCTGAGCTGAGAGATGTGATTTGCTAATCTGAACAGCAAAAAAAAAAAATCTCTTTAAGCCAAGACAAAGCTTTGGGGCTTAACCACATCCCTTCTGGAGGCTGGTAAGATGCTCTTTATGTCTGGGACTCAGAAGACCTCTCTTGTTTGCGTGTAATTTGAACTTACTTTATCATATGACATGCAAGACAGCAATGCAGCATCATATTCAGATAGGACATATCTGTAGATGGAAAAGAGGTGGTATCTGGAGATTTTAGTTTTAAGTATGGAAATAACAGTTAATTTTTTAAGTCCTTTCTGACCCGTAACTCACTGTTTCAATTTATATTACCTGATGTCTAAATTGTCCTCCTTTTGCTATGAAATGTGGCTTAGAAGGGATAGTGTTTTTCAAATGTCTACAGATGACATGCAAGCTACAGTTCCCAGGCTGCAAACTCTTTCAAACAACTGATTTTGTAAAGGCAGGGATCCATATCTGAGCCATCCTGTTCTGCAGCAGGCATTTTCCCAATTTTTAGAGCCACCAGGAGCCAAGCTATGGGCAGGTAGGTGTAGACTTGGATGTTTCTTTCACCTGGACAGCTGCTTAGTGTGTTTTCAGCATGGTAGACTGTGTCTTTGGCCCAAGCTGAGTCCTTCTTAGTGCACTGAAATAATTCTTACAGGTGTCCTAGGGAATCTTTTTCTGGGGTAAGCATCTTGTAATTCTAGCTTTGCTTCAACTTTTTATACGGGCCAGCACTACAGTGTCCTGGGTTGAGATGGGAGCATGCTAAGAATGTGGTTTGCCCCAGTAATACTACCCTAGCAGAATAAATATAACTTATGTTGGCTCTCTGGCCTGTTGTGCTAGAGCTAGAGGTGTGTATGGTGCCATTCCCATGGTGGGAAAGGGTTAGCCAGAGATTTATCTCCTTTCTCTGTTCAGTACTGCTGCATCTGAGAACTGGCTGCACACATGCTAAGTGCTGTCATCATTTATTCTGGTGGGGTGGGGAGTAACTCCTGAAATACTCATCTTTTGATACTGATATTTTATGTGCTCAATCAGTTTGTCAGCTACAACTTGAGCCGAAAAGGGCAGTGGGAAAAAGCATCCTGGAGGCCATTCACCCACAGCCAATACAGCCCTCTCAACGTCACAGTTAATGGCATCCCCTGCATTCTCTTCTGGGCTAAGAGGATCATGATTAAGTTCAAAAACCACACAGAGCTGGATTTGACAGAGAAGACATTTGGTGTCCATGCAACAGTGGATGTTGGAGATTCAAACTGCAGTGAAGACAATGCAATGTAAGGTGGCAATTCTACTCTACTAATGGAACTAGTACTGGAGAACATGTATAGTAAATACATACTGAAAGAAACACATCTTGTGTTGTAGAGCCCTAGGGGCAAGCTTCATCCTACCACGAGCTCTTGCTAGGAGAGTTTTTTTCAGGATATTTGACAGACTGCATGAACAGATCTGTGACATCTCTCCTATGTTCCAAGTATCAAGTCATTAGAAAGTATCCATTCACTCATTGCCACTGATAGCATCTAAGTACTGACTGAGGTCCCTATATGTAGAAATCATGCTCTATGGGTAGGAAAATAGATAATCTGGGTTTGTGAGTCATGATTAGGCTCAGAGTAATTGCAAAAGACAAGTTTTGGGCTAGATTTTTAGTCAATCTGCATTTGTAGCAGAGAAGAAAGGGAAAAACTGGCTTGAATATTGCTCTGCAATCTCAGGTTTAAGGACTGACCTAAATTATGCCAGTTGATGGCTGAGTGCTTACCTGATGCATTGCCCAGTTTACTCACCCCAGAAAAGTCCCTTGAACTTCTCCCTTCTCCAGCCTTCTTTGTTAAGATAGTACTTTGATGTGGCTTTAAGCCATAACTGGTTTATATTGTCCAATCAATCCAAAGTAGCGGGAGCAAGGGAAAGGTATTTGACACCAGACACATATGCATTTGCTAGACAAATATAGTCAACTTGTGGTTTGGTTGTTTTTTTGTTTTTTAATGCACTAACTACTTGATGAAGCCATTGAGTTTAATGCCATATTTTTCTGTGTCTGATCCTCAACTATCTATGATTTCCCTTTGTAATAAAGCAAGGGGTAGTCTAGATTCTAAGTCCTGGCTTACTGAACCAGTACAAGTGTTAAGGTACAAGAGGATATCTAGATCTCATATACAAGAGGAATGATGCACAAGAGGAATTCCAGATCTCAGTCTTAGGTTTGGAAGTCTTTCAGATGCTGCATGGTTTCACTGTTTTGTCTCTAGTTTGAAAATATTATGACAACAGTGAGAACGCATTCCACAGGTTTTAAGAGGCAAAATATTATTGTTATGATGCCTAAACATCTAAGTGTGTTCTGTAGATTTTTAGGACTTTTAGAATTATATGCAGCTTCCTGGATTGTTCACATATTAGAAGCCACTAGGCCTGTTCCTAAGGGATTGTCTTGGACTTTCCCATGCCTTGCCAAGGACATGGTGTTTTGGAGAAGCCACCTGCAGATAGCTTGAAGACAAAACAGCAGAAGAGGGCCAAGCCCCACGTGGGCTCTCTCTGAGGGGCAGAGCTGAAGACCACCAGGAGTGGGCTATTGGAAAACCTAGTGCCAGGGCTGGCTATAGATATCAATATGTTAATTACTAATAAAATGTATAAAAGGGGTAATCCCTTGGAGCGGGGCACACATCCATGTTCAGAGATCTCAAAGGTGTGGAATTCCAATTAAAGGTATCTTTCTCCATTAACTCTGTGCCAAGTGCCTATTTTCCAGAATTCCTGGCATCAGTTAGGCCAAAAAAAAATGTATGTCATTCAATCAATTAATTCTGAAATGATAGAAGAATGGCAGAATATGCATTAGTTTACAATTAACCTGCTAGGGCCTTTCAGTATAATAAACTTCAGGTGCCCATGCTCACCACAGATAAGCTTTGTAGAGCCTATCTCGTAGTCAGTGTATTTATATTACTCTAATGATGCACATACGTGACATCTGAACTCAAATGTCATCTGTGTTTGTTATGCTCTAGTATCTAAAAACATGAGAATACTGTGACCGTTTACACTTTGTAATGACATACAGAAGCAATTTGTGGCTAAGATATTGTGGCTTGAGAAGGAGAACCCAGATCAAATTAACCTAGTTTTCAGCTGATGTTGGAAGCAGTGGAACTGAAGTCTGTTGAAAGTTTCTTTGTGGATAACCTAGGCCTTATTCAGATTAACAGCTGAACTACTAGATGTCACTGGAGGAAGATTTAATCCTTTCAGGTTTCTTTTTTTTTTCCTGATGACTTCAAAGGTATAGTGAGCAAAAGGCTCCATGTATAACTGTGCTTAATCTTTTGTGCTGTTTTTTTCTCTTAAGATTTCTATGTTTTTATCTAGCCTGACACAACTTTTTTTTGACATAGGCTTTCTCTGAAGTTTGGTGACATTGGTAATCTAAAGGGGCTTGTTATAAGGTAAGTTTATGTAAGCAAAAACTATTGATTGTGTTAGCAAAACACTTGCATTTAATAGGTTTGTCATGTTACAAACAAAATCTGCTTTAGTTTATTAAGGCATTCCTTCTCCTATATTGACTTCTCTATTCTTGACAAAAGTTCAAGTCATCTCTTTTGAATAGAATCTTCCGGTGATTTTTGCTAATCCTTGCTATTTACCTGCATTTTTGTCTGGAAGTTTTGCAGTAAGAACTGATAGTACAGGTTGTTCAGGCAGTAGACTGTGACCTACTTTGTGTTAACTTATTGGCAATCAAAGAAAAGAGCATTTCTTGGTAAAGAGTTTTCCACTTCTTGGGTGGAGGTACCATACTAATGTTGCATATAGATTTTTTTAGTTATTTAGGAAAAATCTCTCACATTTCCTCTCACTGTGTGGGAGAGCAGCAAACTCCTTTGGCTGCAACAATGAAGAAACACAAATCAGTTTCCGTACTAAATAGCTAGAGCTCACACTGATATAAATGGGTGAAACTCTGGTAATACCAGCATGTCTTCAAAGATTATTCAAGTTAAAACTCTCAGTTAGATTTGTTGTCTTAGTCATCTTTCTTCCTGTACAATATTTTCAGATTCTTGTTAACAACCACCTATTACCAGCTGTCTGTTCAGAACTGGTTCAGTTTACACAGACTGCAACTTCTTTACAACCACTCCATACAAGCAACGTTTAATGCAACCAGAATATATGCACCAGCAAGTTACTCCTACCACTGTGAACATGTGAGCAGCTTGCAGAGATATGATGCACTCCTCATACCCAGCTCTGCAAATGACCTTTCAAAGCTTTGGGAAGTCACTTTCATTGATTTCCAGGTAATGCCATGGAATTAAGCCAAATGGATTCCATAGATAGACTGATGGGAAGTCTTGCCTTTCACTGCAAAGAAAGTATAATGACTGTCTACGTACAGTTTACAAGTTCTGCAGAAATTGAACAGAAATGAAGACTTAACTAGAAATGAAGACTTAAATTATTATGCTTATCTTCCCATCAAAGGAAATGAAGGGTAATACAGATTATATGTAGTCTCTTGTCTGGTTTTCCTTTTAGCGTAGGGAGTGAATTTAACTTTCAGTGTTATGTGTCTCTGAGCTGGACTCTCAAAACCTAGCATCAATAACAGCATCAGTCACCAAGAATGGGATTCATCTTCCTTAACTTTTGATGCCTAGTTATTTTAACCTGGTGTCCTAATTAAAGTCACCCCAGTCTGCCTCTAAATCCAGTGGATAATTCCTTAGACTCATCTTAAGTCCTTATTTTAGGATGAGATTAAACCTCTTTGCAAAGTGCCTCTTTTTCTGCATTTGACAATAAGGATGCATAAGATGACTGATCTAGGATGTCTTGCTTTTAGATACCTAACTCATAGGCGATGAAGAGGTGAAAAAGGGGGTTGGGGGAGAACTTGATCCCCCTTTTCTCACCTTGTTATAAATGCCTATGAACCAACGTAGTGAAGCAGTCACTTAATTTCCTGAAGGCCAGTGTGGTAAACTTTATGTTAGAACTGAAGCCACAAGTAAAACTTGCTGGTGTTGGCTGTAGTTGAATGCAACTTCATATAGTTTAGCTGATTTGCTGCCATATAGTGCACACGTAGATGTGCTGAGAAAAATCTAATGTTAGGGTAGCCAATTGAGAATATTTCTTTATTTGATGTGTCGAAGTTTATCCATTTTGAAAGACAGACTCCGTAGATTCTCAACAAATGATGGGCTGAAAATGTGCTGTTAACTTGAAAGGTACCATGCTTACAATTAAATATGACTGGGCTATTAAGAGCAATCATAGAACATTTTGTTTAAAACACAGCTGCAAATCCTTTGGGCAGCAGAGTGAAGGGGATTAGAATAAGTGGCATTTTCTGGAAGACTGACCTGGATAAACACTGAGCATTTAACTCCAGCTACCACTAATAGATAGATTTTTTGCTATAAGCAGATATTAAATTAAAAATGTTTAGTGGCATCAGGAGCAGATTCTGAAGTTGTTTGTAAACAAGACAGCAAATACTTTGTTTAATATCAGCTCTTTTATTCTCCTTGTAGATTCAAGGTTTTAACATTCAAGAAGGACATTTTGCCTATGCAAAAGACTGTGAATCCTTTTTCTCTCCAGCAATACTTATGGGACTGGTTATGTCGCTGATTCTGCTACTGGTTCTTGCCTATGCTCTTCATATGTTGATCCACCTGAAGTCTCTTGAGAGGCACTATGAATGCAAAGCTTCTCCTGCCTATTTTGGACAGATGAAAGACAGTGATATGGGGGATGAGAAAGAGCCACTGAGAAGCAGTGGAAATGAGTCCTATGAACTTAGAAACCAACAATTCTGTAAAATTTATATTTAGCAGTGTGCATCTGTTGTAGTGAAACATGGTATTTTCTTCTGCTGGCACTCTGTTATGTAGTTTGTGCAGACTTTTCACTGACTGATGAAAGGAAATGTAGGTAACAGACTGTTATTTATTGATAAACATCTTGAAGATGCCTCGGGAAAAAAGATGAGAGAAAATTTTCCCTTGTGAGTGAGATTTCATATGATGGGAGTTTATTCCTGTAGCACAAACCCAAAAGACTTACCTTTTCAGCCAGCTTACCAAGTCCTGAAGAGTGAGTCAGTAATGGAACCTTTGAAATTAAATAAAAATAGAAGAAATTGTAAAATACAAAAAATATCTCTTTGCTTATTCTTTCAGAAAGGCAAATTTTTTCCTGGTTTTACATTCGCTTCATCCATCCTGCTCTGTGTCCTGACAAAATAGCATCCGTTCCTTTCTCAGTATATGTTTTCCTTTCATTTATAAATAACATCCTCTCCTCTTTGTCCTTATAAACTCCTCCTCCTCCTTTAGAGTCTTCAGAGGCATGTAAGCTCTGTGTTATGGACTACACTGATGAAATAATGATGGCTGTGTTACGGCAGCATCTTGATACTTTTCTCTGTCTAAGCTGGAGGCTTACTGAAAGGATCTAGTGGGAGAACAGTAGACATCTGGTCAAAGGCTTACCCTTAACTTCCCAGCTCAACTTCATGCCAAAAGACAGATTATGAGCATTATACTCTGTAATTCTAGGTTAATTTCTTTTTTATCAAATCCTATCAGTCTTCCTTGTGACTTCTACCTGAATGGAGATAGCTAGTGTTATAAATGAAAACACATATAAATAAAATGGTACAGACTATCTTAAGAGAGGATACTTCAAGGACCCAAAAGGTTACTGACGGGCCTTTGGTATTCTCTCTATTTGGATTCTCTCTGCCTTGGCTGCAGAGAGAATCAAACAGTTGAAATCCTCCTGAAGGCAGGGTTTGCCATCAAACGAAAGAAGGTCAAGGGGCCTGCACACTCCCCACTAGTGAAAAGGATACTGTGATATTATTTTGACTCCTTCTGACTGCTTAAGATACTGTATTCCCCCTAATTCTTCTGTTAGTCAAAGTCAGAAAACTCCAAATTAGCCAGTAATCTGGCCCTGAGTTCTAGCAAGGAAGAATGCAGTAATATTTAAACTGGACATTAGAAAGAAGTTCCTCCCCACAAGGGTGGTGGAACACTGGCACAGATTGCCCAGGGAGGTGGTTGAGTTCCCATCCCTGGAGGCATTCCAGGTGAGGCTTGCCAGGGCTCTGGGCAAGCTGCTCTATTTGGGGATGTCCCTGCCCACTGCAGGGGGGTTGGACTAGATGAGCTCCAGAGGTCCCTTCCAACCCAAACCATGCTAGGATTCTATTCTATGATTCTATAATATACCAACTGTAGTGCTTTTAGGTCACAAGTAATATAAACCCCAGAATTCTAGGAAATCTTCTGCAAAATCAGATTTAGTAAACAAATGCCTCCTTTTTAGTTTAGATAATAGATCTAATTAGTTGGCTGTGCTCTTTGTAAACTGTATTGCAGGGCTGTTTAAACACCTTGAGAGATGTCCAAAGATTGCTTATTAGCACAGATGACGCACAGACTAGATGTGGAGTCCAGAGCAGTTAGTTGATTTAGGAAGGGTCTTCAGAGGAAAAAACCCCTACCATCTGTGAACCATTACCAGATGTAAAAGACAAGCTTCTGTGGATGTAGCAAGGCTGCCTGTGGCTGATTACTGCCAAGCTTTATCTATTTCATAAAGGAAGCAAGCAAAACCATGAATGTCTGGGAACCTGGATGAGGGTAAAGTGAGAAGGTGCATATAAAACCCACAGTATTCTACACAGTGTGGTAAAACTCTTGCCAGCTTGGTCCTATGTGCTTAACACACAAGGACGAGAGATGTAGGCTGACGATGCTAGATGGAGTTCAGCTGAGTTACTCAGAGTCTGGAGAGCCATGCTGTTGTGCCTGGGGTTTGCTTGCCTGTCAGGCAATAAAACCCTAACACTAACCAGCAGTAGCCTGACTATCAAAATTACCATCCATCACCAATGTAAAATACCCACTCTGCAGAACTGTGTGTGGTGGCTTTGGGCATGCAGCACTTTCTAAACGTCATGTTCTCTGAGGCACAGTGTGCTAGTTCCTCCTGCAGAGCTCCTTTAACCTTCTGCTTAGCATCAGATGATGCTGTCACTAAAATTCTTACCTATCATTTTCTTGCATGTTTTAAATAGGCAATATTAGCACCATTGCTGTAAGAGTTTCTTTTGACACTGACAAATCAGGAATAAGGGAGCTTTCCTCTAATCATGTGACTTGCTCCTTGTGTCTTTTCAAACCTCCTTCCATAGCTATTTTCTGTGCTGCATGTGTTCTGGTTTTGAGGATGAGATGGTATCTTCTGGCTTTATTCTTAAGAAGACTGCCGATCTGTAGCATGTGCCAGTGCAGAATTTTTGGTGCAGAATTAAAAGCTAAGTGGGACCCTTTCAGCAGGAATGCACTTGAACAAGAGAGGTGACTTTACACCCACTATGTACAAAGCAAACTTCACATGAAAAAGAGAATGCAGATAAAAATAATAGTCAAGAAAAGGAAAATTCCTCTGTTTTTTTCAGCTTTTCCTACATCAGGGCACAGCTGGTGTTAAAGCCAGAATCTTGTGAGTAGAGGAGTACAGTTAAAAGTTAGCTTTTCTCTGCTGAGACTTTTCATGTTGCAGTCCTGTCTGGCAGGAGCAGATGATTCTACTCCACCAGGTATGCTCAGTATCATCACATTTGTACTCAGATATCAAGAAGAGTTAGAAAGGATAAAGACATGGAAAATCATGGAGCAGATTCTCCTCGAAGGTCTGCTAAGGCACATGGAGGAGAGGGAGGTGATCAGAGACAGTCAGCATGGCTTCACTGAGGGCACATCCTGTCTGACAAACCTAGTGGCTTTCTATGATAGTGTGACTAGCTCAGTGGACAAGGGACAAGCTGTGGATGTGATCTATCTGGACTTGTGCAAGGCCTTGGACACAGTCCCCACAACATTCTACTGGCCAAGTTACAGAGCTATGGATTGGATGGGTGGACTGTTCAGTGGATAAGGAACTGGCTGGCTGAGCGCATCCAGAGGGCAGTGGTTAATGGCTCCAAGTGCAGCTGGAGATCAGTGCCAAGTGGTGTCCCTCAGGGCTCTGTGCTGGGGCCTGGACTGTTTAATATTTGTATAAAGGCTATGGCCAGCAGCATTGAGTGCACCAGCAGCAAGTGTGCAGATGACACCAAGCTCTGGGGTGCTGGGGATAAGTTGGAGGGGCAGGATGTCATCCAGAAGGACCTGGACAAGCTGGAGAGGTGGGCCCAGGGGAACCTCAGGAGCTTCAACAAGACCAAGTGCAGGGTCCTGCACCTGGGTCAGAACAATCCCCACTATCAATCCAGGCTGGGGGATGAGATGATGGAGAGCAGCCCTGCAGAAAAGGCCTTGGGGTGCTGGTGGCTGAGAAGCTGGCCATGAGCAAACAGTGCACGCTGGCAGCCCAGAAGCACAATGGCATCCTGGGCTGCAGCAAGAGAAGCGTGGCCAGCAGAGCCAGAGAGGTGATTCTGCCACTGCACTCTGCTCTGCTCACACCTCCTCTGCAATACTGGGTCCAGTTCTGGAGCCCTCAACACAGAAAGGACATGGAGCTGCTGGAGCAGGTGCAGAGGAGGCCACGAGAATGCTCAGGGGCTGGAACACCTCTGCTCTGAGGACAGGCTGAGGGAGCTGGGATTGTTCAGCCTGGAGAAGAGAAGGCTTCAGGGGAACTACTAGTGACCTTCCAGGACCTAAAGGGAACTTCCAAGCAGGCTGCAGAGGGCCTGTTTGCAAAGGCCTGCAGTGAAAGGACAAGGGGCAATGGTTTTAAATTGGAGAAGAGTAGATTTAAACTGGACATTAGAAAGAAGTTCCTCCCCACGAGGGTGGTGGAACACTGGCCCAGGTTGCCCAGGGAGGTGGTTGAGTTCCCATCCCTGGAGGCATTGCAGGTGAGGCTTGCCAGGGCTCTGGGCAAGCTGCTCTAGTTGGGGATGTCCCTGGCCACTGCAGGGGGGTTGCACTAGATGACCTCCAGAGGTCCCTTCCAACCCAAAGTATTCAGTGATTCTGTGATTCTATGATTAGTTGAGTTAGACAGGAAATACAATATTCAGGTATAAGACTGGAATTTTGAGCCAGGTATTTCACAGATTCTTAGAAGTATTTTGGGCTGGAAGGGACCTTTAAAGATCCCTGCAGTAAGTAGGGACATCTGTAACTAGATCAACTAGAACAACAGAGGCAGTCCATTACTCTGGTCCTGAAACAGGAAAATTCACAGAATGTTAGGAGTTGGAAGGGACCTCTGGAGATGATGCTGTCATCATCTCCTAAGGGCAAATGGTGCCTGACCAATCAATCTGGTGGCCTTCGCTGATGGAGTGATTGCAGCACTTGATGAGGGAAGATTGACTGATGTCATCTACTTGGACTTTTGTAAGGCCTTTGATACAGTTCCTCATGACATCCTCATCTCCAAACTGGAGAGATGTGGATTTGATGAGTGGACCGTTCAATGGATAAAAAAATGGCTGGAAGGACGCTATCAGAGAGTCGTGGTCAATGGCTCCTTGTCCAGGTGGAGAGCAGTGATGAGTGGGGTCCCTCAGGGCTCTGTCTTGGGACCTGTGCTCTTCAACATCTTCATTAACCACCTGGACCTTGCATTTCTCAGAAAGAGTTTCTTCTTCATCATTACTTTAATACCTGTAAGGTTTCCAGTAAACCCTGCAACATGGCATTTAACTGATGTCTGATAGATAGAATAATAGAATCATTTTTGTTGGAAGAGACCTTCAAGATCATCAAGTCACTGCCAAACCATGTCCCTAAGCGCCACATCGATATGTCTTTTAAATACTTCTAGGTATGGTGACTCCACCAATTCCCTGGGCAGCCTGTTCTAGTGCTTGACAACTCTTTCAGGGAAGACACTTTTCCTAATGTCCAACCTTAACATCCCTTGGTGCAAACTGAGTCCATTTCCTCTTGACCCATCGCTTGTTACGTGGGAGAAGAGATCTACCTCCAACTCACTATAACCTCCTTTCAGGCAGTTGTTGTGAGCAAGAAGGTCTCTCCTGAATCTGCATTTCTGCAGGCTAAATAACCTTAGTACCCTCAGGCCCCCCCCCCTTCCAGCTTTGTTGCTCTTCTTTGTTGCTCCAGAGGCAGGTCTAAGAGGCCATTAGTGGTGACTGGATGCTCTCCTGTCTTCAACATCCCTGCTAGTATCATCACATGATCAAGCATTGGAAAAACAGGTTTCCCTGCCATTTCTACACATCTGCAGTAGAAGGCATTTATTATCTGTCTTCTCTGACAAAAAAAAAAAATAAAAAAGAGAGCAATATTTTCAGCCTTGGGTATTATTTCTCATTGTTTTCTTCCAGCTAAAGACAGCCTTCCCAGTGAAAAAGGAAAAAAAGAGCCCACAATGAAAATAACCCAGTTCCACCTTAGCAGGAGTAGCATCCTGTAAATGCTTTTACTTAAAAAGTATCTTCAGATGCACAATGATTCAGGGACACTCAATCCTGAATACATCAGGCAATGACAGCTTGTTCTGTCTTACAAACAAATGACACAACAGGGCTGGGTTTTTGTCAAACTCTGAAACGATGCTCTGGGTGTCAGTAATGTGATGTGGAGGTGATCCTGATTCCTAGGAAGTGATGAGGTATGATGGGCCATGACAGGACAATGGGATGGGGAGGAGAAGTGGGGGGCTAGGGTAGGATGTAGGACTGTTGGGAGGATGAGGAAGTGAATTAGCTATTTCTACCACTTTGCAAGTGCTTGGCCCTTGGTTTTTCATGGCAGGGCAGCCTGTGTACTTGCTCTGAACAGCAGCTTTCCTCAGTCTGAAACTAACCAAGCTCTTACCTTTGGAGTTGCAGTGTATTTTCTTATCAGAAATAAGCAGATATTTCTCTTCTAGCTGCAGTTTCCCGTCACTAAATATTAATCAAAGCTCTTTAAGAAATTAAAGAGCTTCATTCCAATTATAACCATAACTTCAAATATGTGAAGCTTAGGGCAAGGGACAGTTTTAGCCTCACACCTTGAAAATTCCACATTTAACCAAATTGAAACCACAGCCTTTGAAATGAGGTGTGAAGTCATTACAAACCCTGCCTCTAATCAGTAAGCCATGGAGCAGAGGTTTGTAGCTCTAAGTCTCAGCACTAAAGAGAAATAGATGTGGTCCAATGCCCATATATCTTCTGGCAAAGTAATGTGTTTGTGAAATATAGTAATAATATGCTGCTCTTGTTGTAGTTTACCTTATAATATAACTTATAATATAAAGATGTGCTGGCCACGCTTCTCTTGCTGCAGCCCAGGATGCCATTGTGCTTCTGGGCTGCCAGCGTGCACTGTTTGCTCATGGCCAGCTTCTCAGCCACCAGCACCCCAAGGCCTTTTCTGCAGGGCTGCTCTCCATCATCTCATCCCCCAGCCTGGATTGATAGTGGGGATTGTTCTGACCCAGGTGCAGGACCCTGCTTGTCTTATGGATGCCTTTTGTTATTGTGGCTGCTGCCTGTAGTACTGGCTGGCCATTTTTAAGGGTTGAAATGGTTTATAGAAACACTTAGAGTAAAACTAATGCTCTGCCAAAATCGCTTGGGACCTTTGTCCATTGGCTTTGCCACGTGGCCTATTAAATTTTGCAAGAACTCCACAGAGAACATTCAAAATGTACAGAATTACATGTATAGTCTTGCTGTGGCATTGGGAAGATTAATGGACTGCAGCCATAGGGGAAGTAATAATTTAAACCTCTCTGCAGACAGATGTTTCGTGTCAGTGATCAGGAAAACTTCAGTTCACCTGAAAATCTTAGTGAATGACGGAAAACCCTTGCAGGAATTTCTGTGGAGGAAGTAGCTGGAGCAAACTACCCAGGTAGTGTCTGAACACATATTTGACTCAGTCTCTTTGGCTAACCGCTGGAGAGGCCTTTACTAGGCCATGTTATAATGCACTTTGTTGTTGTTTGTCCAGCACAGGAGCGATGGCGATGTCTGGGAAGGGATCCCTGCCTCCTTTGCAGCTGGGTTCTGTGTTCCTTCAGAGCAGGACAGCCCTCTGCTGAGCTCCTCCGACTACTGCAGCTCCTGCAAACAGATGATGTCAAACCAGAGAATACTGCTATGCCATCAGCTTCACCTGATTTCCATGGGAACCCAGACTTTACACACAAGGTGTGCAGGATCTGGGCTTGGAGCTGGGACCTCACTAATCTATTCTTCTCTACTTCCAAACTCAAAAGTGAGTAAATGGTTGCAAATATTAATGCACTTTTTGTGGGCTGTTAGTCGAAGTTGTTCTGAATTACTGAAGTCTCTTTGCTTCTAGGTTGCACTACAAAGAATGTTAAAGGAAATGTAGGTATGTTTGTGAGCTGATTTATGGAGAAGGAAACCCTCGTGTGCTCTTGCTGGAGATAGGTCAGATGGCTATGCTGGTGAAGGAGTGCAACTGCAATGCTCAAGGACATACACTGGTACACCATAAAGACTAAACTCTATCCAAGGGCCCCTCTAGAGGAAGGATTGAACCTTAGCTCCAACACAACATTGCCAATCTCATCACTTCATCCTGTGTGTCCCCCCAGCTCTCCTACTAGGAGACCTGAGACTCATGAACGTCTTCTGCCACATGGGACCAAGTGACACCTCCAGGGACAGAGAAGCAAATGATAGGAGCTCCATGCAAATACCTGTCTGAGTTTTTCAGTTTGATGTAAGCTGGGACGAGCAAAATGCCATTGCCAGGGTGCAGTGAGGGCTGCTCCCTGAGGGTCAGGGAGATGTCCCACAGCTCCCGAACATGCTGAGAGGGATTGAAGACCCTGACTGGGCTGAACAAGGAAGAGCAAGACATGGCTGAATAGGTGCTATGCTCTTCCTCATGTTTTATCATTTTACCTCTTTTCATCTTTTTAGCATTTTTAGGGAGACTGTTTTTGTTGACTCTTCAGTCTTGTGAAAACCTGCTTAGCTCTTCTCCTTTCATCCCAGGTTAACAAGACTGGTCAGGATCTGAAAGTATGAAGTCTTGCTCAGATATATGCAGTAGGATTTTTTACTATGAACTGCTCTTCAAAAGATCCTAGAACCAAACTGTAGAATTAAGCTTTTAAGAATTTCTTTAAAACCAGGTAACTTCCCTGCAAAGTCCATTTTCTTCTTTCAGACAAGGAAATAAATAATGCTAAACCTATATAAACCTATCTGTATTTATTTTGGTTAACATTTTCACATTGTCTATCGTAGGCCCGTTGGTTGTTTTTCTGCTACACAAAAATGCTTACAAGATACATGTTTCAGCAGAAGTAATGAGGATGTCCCAAAATGCAGGTTTTCTTCTGTCTAGATTGGAAATGTGTGGTGAGGTAACTGCCTTCTCCTTGGAGAAAATACTCTGTATTGCTGAGACAGAGTTGAAAACTTAGAGAAAATTTCTGTAAAGCAACAACAAAAAATATGCTGCTCTCCTTATCCCCAAGAACTTTAGGTGAGCATATTGTGTTTGTTTCCTCTTATCACCTCGGTCCTTATTACATTGAGGACTTTAATGTGGGCATGTTGTCTTTTTCTCCTCAGGTCTGTATTTCAGATTGAATACTCCATCATGATTTATTGGTGAGGAAATTACTTCAGCATTATTACCTGTGGACTCAGATTTGCTGCCGTGACCAATTTGCTGTTGTCTTTTATGGGAGCAGTACAACACATAGGAAAGCAAGTATGTGATGAAAAGATCCCACATCCATGTGAACACCCAGAAAAGCCTTAACAGTAATTTGAACTTGACCAAAAAACCCACTTCTGTGAGTTGGTATACAACAGCAGATTTGCTAGGGTGTTCCTCAAGGTTTCCAGAAAATACATATTCCTTGAGTTGAAGATGTGTCTGGTAAAATATTTAATTCTCTGCCCACCATTGCATTTTCTCTATAATATTCCTCTGTATTTTTTGGTAAGGTAATCAAACTGCTGCCGATACAAACATTTGAAATTCAGACACATCATCATTTTCTCTGAATACTAACACTTACTTACTATTTTTAGGATATTTTCACTTCTTTTTACCCCTTTACTCTGAATGTAGAAACTTCTACAGAAACAAACAAGGACTATTTTCCACAGAAAATAAACAATTTCTTTCTTCTGAATAATCAAATCGGAGACAGGGCAAGAACTGATCCTTGCTCTGATCTGTGTGAGAAATGAGATCAATTATGGATATTTATCTATTTGTATTCCCTTAGAGTCCTCCAGAGATGCCATGCAGAATCAGGTCCCCATTGTGCTGTACATTACAGCAACACAAAATAAAAGATAGCACATGTTGGTTGGAAATTCTATGGTCGATTAGTCTTTTGTCCATGTCCAGAAGTATTTATACTGGCTGATTTGTCCCCCTCTGTGTCCAAATAACTGTCCTTAGGCAAGATTTACTCATTGTCTTGCTTTGTCCCATGTTCCAGAGAGGGAGACCTACCCAGAGTGCTAAAATCGCCTGCCACCCACCCTCCTTTGGGGTGAGGTTTGAACCAGCTGCTGTGGCTTGTGGGACAGACCAGAGAGAAGCAGACAAGGCAACCAGGAGCTGCAGAGCTTCAAGATGTCTTGTGTTTAACTCCAGAAGCTGATCTGAGAGCTGCCCTCCCCTGGTAGAGCCACCAAGTAAGGGATGAAAAGCTCCTTTAGCCCAGAGGGGGTTTTAATACATCCCTTTGCAAACACAGAGGGGTTTCACCTGTCTGTTATAAACAAACCGCTTAAGAACATCTCCAGTCAGCCTCTGCTTTTGTACTGAAATAAGCTCTCTGGGAAAAAAGTAGACAGCTTTTCAGTATTTCAACAGGAGGTGGAACTATTTCTAGTCTGTGATTTTCAGTCTAGCACACTGGGAAAAAAAAAAGGCATGAAGAAGTCCAAGTGGTTAGGTGTTTTCAGTCTATTTTGTAGCTGCAGTGTTCATACAGCCTCCTTGTGGCTTCTCATAGCCAAATCAGATTCTCAGCTGGCATGTAAACAAGTTTAGATGATGTGTGTGCTTCTTTGCATTATTTGTTCTTACCAATTCTGGTCACATACTTATTTGAAATACAGGAATCCTACTGAAATACTGGAAAAGTCAGTGGGAATCTCTCTCAAGATTTAGTGGTCTTTGGATTTGGCATAAGGGGGTCAGACCAGTCATCTGATTTTTTTTTTTCCCCCTTCCACCAGTGTCCTGGAGTGATTAAAATTTAAGAGTGTACATCATGTTCCCTTTTGAACTTTTGAATTTGGATATGGACACTGTTTCTTTAAAAAAGACTCAGCGTCTAGACTTCTTATGCCCCCCTTCTTCGCCCACGAAAGGAATTCACTGGGAGGAGCTGGGAGAAGCTGATAAGGAAGAGAGAATCGAAACCCCGCACCTGCACAGTTGTAAACCATCATCGCGGCGTCTCTGCACGGGGGGGTCAAGCGTTGTAACCCTGAGACATCATTCAAGAGAGACAGGAAAGCAGCAAATCACGGATTGCGCGGAGGGATGATGNCAGATAACAAGGGAGTCTGGAATTAGATGAAACCTGGGGTGACCTCAACAGCCTGTGCCATGCCAGACCTCTCATGGAGGCACAGGAGACTCCTATGGCAGGAAGAGAAGTCTCTTGCTCCATAAAAAGGCTGGACTCGATGATCTTCAAGGTCTCTTCCAGCTGTAACTGTTCTATGATTCTATGTTGCTTGTGGTCCTCCCCATTTTTCTCTCTCCTGCCATGCCGACAGCTGTCGAGAACCTTCCTTCTTTTGTTTTTTGCTTGTGCCCTTTTCATATGATTCCTGACCAAACTGTTCCACAGCTGCTTACCAGTGACATATGCATAACCCAAAGTTGATTAACAACCTTATAGGACAACAAGGAATTTTCTCCTGTCTGTCTCCTGCTTTCTTCCCCTTCCTTCTTTTCCTCTCAACCTTATTTGAACACTGAAAGATTTTTTTCCTTAACAAGTCTGAGTGCTGCTGCTGTCTGCCCTCCCATAGTTTCATTCCTTGGGGTCTGCACTACCCCTCTTCATTCCTTGCAGCTGTCAGATGTGATTTCCCATGGTCCCTTACAGAGAAGATGCAAAGCAGAGGAGCGATCACAAGCCTCAGGCATTCTTTCTCTTTCAGAAGAGGGTCAGGTCAAGGCTGGCTGTGATGAACATTGCCCATCTGATGGAGGCAATCCCTTTAATAAGGGAATGCAGATGCTTGGGGAGAAGGCAGCTCTTCTACAATCCCAACTTAATACAAGTAAAGATGTGAAAATCTTTTTCCTCCTCATATCTGGAAAATCTTGTGGCAGATGACAGCGTCTCACTGGAGAAGAGATTAAAGGAGGCTATTGTATGAGAGAAAAGGTGCAGAGCATGGCAATGAAAAATCACCCAGTGCTTGGGGAGGTGAAACCACATGAGACAAACTTTAAGAAGAGCAGAACTATTTAGTATGGAAAGGCAAGCAGGAGGAAGAAATACGATAGCACAACGTATTTTATTGGAGGAGATAAAGACAGCCAAACAAGGGATAATTTCTCAAATGAACCCCTTGATCTAAAGACATGTGGTCACTTTGCAGCATAGAAGGGCAACATTTTTCAGACAAGTCAGTTGAGTTTATTTGTGTCATGCCTATGTGTGGTTCACAGCAACACAAGGAAATCCGGGAGTGTGAAGGAATACAATGCTCTGTCAGGCCTTGCGTGCAGAAAGTGAGATTCATGTAGCTGACTCTGGTATTGCACATCCTCACAGATGAATCCATGCTGAGCACATGTGCAACATGAGGCTGCAGTCCTCTCCTCCCTTTCCCCAGATGTGATCTGGCCATGTCCAGCAGATGGGATCATGCATCCGGAAAGGGTGTGTATGCTTCTGTGTATATAGATCTATCTTTTAGACACAGCATGGTGTTTTATCGTTTCCTTTATGTTGGGAGGTGTGGAACCTCCCTTGAATTGTAGGCTGCCGTTGAGTTTAAAAGCAGCAATGTCAAACAGAGAAAAGTAATGGCTGGAAGAAGCTTGTTGACTTTCTAAAAGCTGTATATAGATGTGGAATACTGCTCTGTAGAGGGCAGGAGCTGTTATTTAAAGAGATGTGATTAAAAAGATCTGGGGACAGATACTATTTACTTAAAAGCCAGAATTGGAGATCTTTCCCAGGTCTGTATCTGAGGCACATCTTTACTTCATTCTTAACTGTGTGTCTACCGTTGCAAGGAGTTAATTATCCTCCCATGTTTGTAATTCTCCACTGTAGTAAGTGAATGGATGTGCTTTGCACGTGAGTTCATGAAAAGTCTTTGCATAGGGAAGCACCACGGAAGAGAGACAGGGTTGATGACATGGGTTTTTATTTCCTTCCATCTGCCAGTGCAGCTTGCATTCTACTTACTGCTTTTTTCCCTACAACTGCAAAATTCTGAATTAGGTCCTGTGTCAGAATCCAGGAAGCTTTCCCATGCCATGGTGAAAGCTCTGTCTGCCAAATGGCAGAAACACAAATTATGATCCATACAGGCAGGCATCTGGAAAATAACTGGCCACAAAGATTTTGAAGTTTGAGTTGAAATTGTCCAAAAATGTCAGCTTAAGGACTGGGCTGTCAAAACTAAGCGCAGTTACAAAGTTCCAGTTTCCTTTCTTTGCTTTTTTCAGATTCCTTCAGGTACCTCTGATCACATGGACTTCTTCTACTAGCAGCCTGGAAACCCAGAAGCACTTAAATCAATGCAAGCAGTCAATGGCAGAGTGTCCCCTACAGCTGTGTGGGATGTTTTTAGCGTGGGTTTATGTCTCCCCTGGCATAGAAGAGATGCCAGAGCATGGTTCCTCTTCTTCAAATTGCCTCTGACTTTGAAGTGTTGACATTGCCAGAGAAAGTCAGTGCTGCTCCTTCTATGATGTACTTCCATTTAGATGTACTGATTTGTGTCCTGTGCCTGTGCTGCTGAACAGGACTTTGAAAGGCATGGACAAACACCATCTCTTCTTTGAGGGCTACAGCTGTCTGGAGAGGCTTTCAAAGGACCTGGGAGGGAGCCAGGAGGCAAAGAACAGAGTCAGGAAACTTTGGCATGGTCCCTGGCTGGGGGTCTAAGCATTTAGCACAAGGAGACCTTGCCAGCACCTCCTGGAGGAGAACAAAGTCACTTTTCCCAGTCTTCCTCCTCATTCAGAGGACAGCTGGGATGTTGGATTTGGTTTAGCAGTTGTCAAGGGTTAAGACTGAGCTGACCACTAAATGTGTGTCAGATGTTTTCTACGAACCCCTCTCCCTTCCTAAATGGGAAGAGAAAGGCAATGAGAAAGAGAGGCTTATGGACTGGAAAAGAAAACTAAAAAGGCTTTAAAGAAAATAATAACAACAAAATGAAATATGTACAAATATATGCAAACCCAATATCAAACCTAACCCCTTTGATTGCAGTTATGTCACCACTGATGCTGCACTGGGGAAGTCCCAGACTTGACTCAGCAGTAGATGGGAACCAGATTCAGGAGCAGAGTTCAGGAACACATGGATTGGAATCAAAGGCAGGAGGAACAGAGTCCTCCTAAAATGCTGGCTGTTGAAGAAGGGCTTAACCCATCAGCTTTTTACTGAATATGATGTATATGGAATGGAACCCCTTATTGGCCAATTTAGGGTCACCTGTCCTGTCCCCATCTTCCCACAGCTGCCACCCCTTATTTACTGCACTCCCAATATGGTACAAAAGATTTAGCAGTGACCTTGGTCTGCACACCAATCCTTGGTGCTAACTCTAAACATCAAGTGTTGTCACTACCAGAAGCATACACTGAGAAAACATACTGTTAACTTCAGAAAGTGCAGCTATTGACAAGAAAACTAGCTGAAAAGTAAAATCACTGAAAAAAAATTAGTTTTATTCTGGTTCAAAGCAAGACGTTAGAAACTGACCGGGTCAGGCTGCAAAGGTGAGCTGCAACCAGAGAGAAACAGCAGAGGAAAAGCTTGCTAATGAGAAGGCAAAGGGAGTACAGACCTAGTAACCATATCGAGCTGGTTCCTGCTTTCCAGACAAGTCTGTGAGGTTTGGCAGGAAAAAGAAATGCCTTGAGCAGTTGTCTTTCAAAATGCCATGTTATGCTTGCAAACCTGCAGTTCTGCACCTTATTCCTTGCATACTACCTAACTGCTTAGCCTGCCTGAAGGGTCACATTCCCTGACAACTGCAGCTTCAGTGAGAGCTGAGAAACCATAGGATCTGCAGAATTGACACAGGGGAAACATGAGAAACTCATTATTTGTTAACAGAGTGTGATTCACAGACTGCTATGAAAACAATCCCTTACGGAATTCAATTACCAGCACTTTTGCCACATATCAAAGGAAGCATCTGTAAACCCAGAAAATGACTTACAGCTTCTAACACCCATCTTTAAGTTCCAGAGCTGCTAAATAGCTCAGAAATCCTCAGATCTGAAATATGGATCTGGGATGGATTGTATTGTGTCAATTACACAATGTTGCATGGTGGAAGGCATAGGTAAGTTGGCTGTCTTACGTGGTTATGGAAAGCAGGTGAGGCTATAGGAGGACAGAGCCTGAGAAGCATCAATCAAAATAATATTTTCAAAGAGCAATTAGAAAGATCCCAGGAGATGTTTCCTTCCTAGAGCAGTTTGAAAATGCCTCCCCTCCATGTCTGCATCAATCACACAATCCACTAAGCCTGTTTTGTAGCATGTAATATTTTCTGAACATATATTTATAAACTGTGGGTCTGATTTCACTCCCACTGAAGTCAGTGGGAGACCTGCAGTATGTTTAGCAGGAGACAGGTTACTCCTGGCCTTATTAGTTTTATTTTCTTTTAAAGTTGTGGACCAACCTCGCTCTTGCTGTCACAGGGAGGTAGAAATTAAGATGTACTTCATCAAGGTGATCTGCCATACCTTACACGAATTTCCCACTTCACTGTATTCTCCTGTGACTTGTGCTAGAATTTCTTGGAAGGTTGAGAGAAAAGAGTTGCTTAGGGTTTCTCTGAATAACTGCCTACCCCAACTGCCCTATCACTCTTTCTTTCAGCTTTGCAGAGTGAAGACAATCCCTGAATTTAGCAGGTATCTCCACCAGGAATTTACACAGCCACATGTAGCCTTTATAAGCATTAATCACACCATCACTGAGAAGCAATGTGATCTTTCCACTGACTTTGATAGGCTTAGCATCAAGACTCTGCAGAGAAGCAGCAGAGTGCATCTCTAGGAGTTTCATGCAGGTTCCCAGCAAAATCTTCCTCTGCCTGAGTGTTACCAGGAGTGCAAAAAATCAAGGAATCCACTCGTTCATCTTCTTAATCAAAATGCCTCATGTAATGAAGTTGGCCTTTGGAAATGAATTGCTGTGAGGTTTATCTCCTCTGCTTTGCTACTGAATGAGGTTTTAGGCAATATAGAGAGGAGGTGCAGAGTGGCTGACTGTAAGGTCTGGGATGAATTTTCTGTCTGTGAAATCTGTCTGCTGCAGCCCTCTGAGTGTTTTACTGAGAACTAAAGCCATTGGTTTTGTGTGTAGTCTGACTTACTGCAAAGACAGCTGTAAATCTTGCACCCAGGCAGACCTCCTCTTTAAAGTGTTCTAGAAGGGATGTATAGATATTGGATGATGGCTGTATGTAGTCGTGATCAGTATTTTAAAGATTAGAGAAATTAGCACTGTAAAAATAGTCTTGGTCTTTGTTGGGGAAGAAGGACTACCATGGAAATCTTAAGCAGAATAAATATACAAGTCATATCCATCTTTGAAAAGGGCAAGAGGAGTGTTCCCCAAAATAGTGATGTAGTTGGGCTCTCCTCACTTCCATGTATGATTTTGGAGTAAATCCTTTTGGAAACCATATCCCTGCACAAGAAAGAAAATAAGATGCTTGGAAAAAGCCAGCAGATGTGCCTCAAGGAAAAAAAAATCCTGTCTGATCAGCTTAGTTACCTTCCATGACAACTGGTCCTGCAGATGAAAGGAGGGCAGTGGATGTCCTGTGTCTTCATCTTCTGTAATATCCTTGTGACAAATTGTGGAGATATAGGGTGAGTGTGTGGACTATGAGGTTAGTGAAACCTCCAAGTGTAATGGTCAGCAATATGAAGCTTAGCTGGCAGCACATGATGCCCTGCATCTGAGAGGAAGTAGACCCATGCAACTACACACAAGTCAGTGTTGACAGAGATCATAGAATCATAGAATCATAGAATGGTTAGGGTTGGAAGGGACCTCTGGAGCTCATCTAGTCCAACCCCCCTGCACTGGGCAGGGACATCCCCAACTAGATCAGGTTCCCCTGAGCCCTATCAAGCCTCGCCTTGAATGCCTCCAGGGATGGGGCCTCAACCACCTCCCTGGGCAACCTGTTCCAGTGTTCCACCAC
>VWZO01007499.1:49865-75276 GCA_013396975.1 Bucco capensis
AACAGCTCTGCTCTGAGGACAGGCTGAGGGAGCTGGGATTGTTCAGCCTGGAGAAGAGAAGGCTTCAGCGGACCTACTAGTGACTTTCCAGTACCTAAAGGGAACTTCCAAGCAGGCTGCAGAGGGCCTGTTTGCAAAGGCCTGCAGTGAAAGGACAAGGGGCAATGGTTTTAAATTAGAGAGGAGTAGATTTAAACTGGACATTAGAAAGAAGTTCCTCCCCACAAGGGTGGTGGAACACTGGCCCAGGTTGCCCAGGGAGGTGGTTGAGTTCCCATCCCTGGAGGCATTCCAGGTGAGGCTTGCCAGGGCTCTGGGCAAGCTGATCTAGTTGGGGATGTCCCTGGCCACTGCAGGGGGGTTGGACTAGATGAGCTCCAGAGGTCCCTTCCAACCCAAACCATTCTAGGATTCTACTATTCTGTGATCTCAAGGGGAACTTCAAGATCAGAAAACTGATCCAGCACATTTTCTAGTTACTTCATTTACTTTTCCTGAATCTAAATCAACGATTATTAGGTCACCAATATGCTCTTGTTTGCATGGGCCTGGTAAAACCAAAGTAACTACATTTTTGCAGTCCTCTAAATGAAAGCTATTTGTTTCAAGAACATGTTTAATTTTCAATTGAGTTTTTACTTAGCTAACTTAACCTTGATCTAAATCAACGTGTTTTAAATAATAAGGTGTAGGGGCTGTGGAGCAATGGCTTTTATTTAAATATGACAGCAAGGAAGTGAACAGACTCAACTGCATTTGTAGTGATGTGAGTTCAGACATCATACTGAAGGCTTTTTCCAGTTAATATATCTTCCTCCATGCTTCAGGCTACAACAGCTTTATATTTTCACTATAGGAGTGTATTGGCCAGTTAGACTCAAGTAGATCTTTGAAACAGCTTCTGTGTGTGGACTAGGTCAAACAGAAGTATGACATCACCTTTTTTTTAACCAGTGCAAGGTGTAAGAGATTGAACATTCTTCAGTTAGATAAAAATCCCAACAGCTGCACAGCCAGGTCATCCTTAAACTATAAATACTCAAGATAATGCATATGACTTTTGACTATATACAAAAGGCATTTAGAAATAGCAAAGGCTCTGAGCTCATTTCCATAGGATATTGATAGATGGGAAGCAGATCCTCTTTTCTACATGATAGGACTTCCCTTGTGTCCTGTGCAGTGCAGTCTGTTCAAGCTTCTCTGCAGAGATATGTAGTGCCTGGATTCAGGGTTTTTTTTAATTAGAAACTATAGGACATGTGACTTTAGGAAACTCAGAAGCTTGTTTAAAATATGTTCCAGCTGTTGCATGATTAAACCCCTGTGATTGTAAGATTGTGCTTTGCTTTCACTTTTGCAAATGTAATTATTACTGGAGTGTGGACATGTGATGCACTTAAAACAAGCACCAGGAATTTTGTTCCCCACTTATACCCCCATGTTTCTGCACGTGTTGGAGCAGTGGGTATTCACATATTTTCTCCTTTCCAAAACATGCTTCCTGTGCAGAATGCAGATTTTTTTCACATGGTCCATGCTGAAAAGCCAGGTCATTAATCCCTGTACTGTGGACAGTTATTTAGTGCTGGACTTTGAATCATCTACTGGACATGCACAGAGAATTGATTGATCACCCAGCACTGTCTTCACCCTCTTACACATAAACTTTGTGCTAGAGTACTTTGAAGGTTGGAAGTAGCTGTGGGTGGAAAGGGTACAGTATTAGCTTGTATGTTGTGAACTACAAAAAGATGTAATCGGAGGAGAAAAATAATTTTGGTTTTTTGAAGTCTTTTGATGTGACAGTAACTCTGCATAGAGATTATTGCTCTAAGCCTAGAGGTACTATAGGGAAAGAGGAAGTCAAGCCAGGAACATTTATGAAGGAGAAGACACAGGATGGGGATGCAAGAAGGGAGCAGTCTATAGATAACATTGTCTCCTTCCCTCAGAAAAGGGTAAGTAAGAAACTCATCAAAGTTTACTTTTATGAATTCCTTACTATAATGATAAATCAAAGTTCTTCAAGGACTGTCCTGATATTTTTGACATTGTGGTTGTCTCTGGAAATAGGCAAATAATTGCCTTCAGAAACAGACTGCTAGCGAGGTAGAAGCCAGCAAAATGATTGTAACTTTATAATGTCTTCTTTGCCCATGCCAGAACACAGTGAGACCTCAAGGGCTGCTGAGATGGGGGTCAGTGTCATTGCCTAGGGAAGAGGGTTTGTGTTCCCACAGTGAAAATCATCATCCACATTTCTGGGAGAGTGGAGACCCTCCAGCAGTAGAATATAGGTCTCGGGTGGTGGTGGTGATATGTATATTTAGGAAATGTGCCAATGGGTGATGAGAAAGACAGGTCAAGGAAAATATAATGTGAGCTGGAAACCACAGTATGGTAAATGTCTATTCCCCGTGGAGATGAGTAGGCTAAAGAGATGAATATTCTCAAGCCTTTCTCTCTCCTATAATCATAATTTTTCTATTCCTCCATCAGCATTAAGGCTTTTTACAGTTATGCTAATCTTCTCTACACTATCAAAATCCTTATTTACCTGCTGATACTGGAAACAGACATCACTTTATTGTAATGGCTACTCCAGTGCTAAATGCAGAAGCATTTGTCATCCTTAACCCTATTGAATATTCCTTGTGTATGTGTCTAAAATTCTCACTAGTACTCTGATGATGCAGAGGAAGCTGCTATTTAACGTAGGCCATGTGTGGGTTATTTTCATTCCATGTTTGTTTTTTTGTTTTTTTAATTAGTGTGTTGTGTGGTATCAAGTGAAATATTTTGGAAAAACAATACTATTATATCAGTTGTGTTATTGGTCAGACTGAATGCTTTTATGTAAATATTTGAAAATTGAAATTTTCTGCTGACTTAAACATTTTGTGAATTGATGACTAGTTCAACAGAGAGTATAGGTTCAGTTAAATTTGAAAAGCCAGAAGGAATAATTAGGATTTTTTTTTATACTGGAAGATTTCAAATCTGTGTCAAACAATACTGTGGTACCAAAATGTGGTTTAAAAAAGGTTAAGAACTTCCTAAATCATAAAGGAACTTGCTGTATTTTATTCAATGATATATGATGCAAAATTGTTCATTCTTTTATTTTGCTAAGAACACTGTCTCATACACTTTTGCCTGGCAAAATTTGTTTATCAGCCTTTATGGCTTTATATGGAGCATAAGGCTGATGACTGATATGATAGAAACTTAGAAAACTGTGATAAAATATTGTCCCATATTAACTGGTAGGCAAAACCATCAGGACTTCAGATGAAAAAGACCCAAATAAATGAAATATAAGGAAATAATATAGTGAATAGGGTTCAGTAGTAAGGCAAAAAAGGCAGAGAATATGATGGACTACCTTCATCAACCTCACACTATTGTCATGCTCTACTGTGCCATATAATCATTAGGATTCATCTGTCAAACATCAGTTTAAAAAGTTCCTAATTTCTGCACTTCCTTGCCACTGTTGGAGGGAAACTTCCTGCTCAGATGTCTAATACTATTCATAGACAGTTTTTACACTCTTGTTACTGTGCCAACACTATCCTTTAGCTTCATAGCCATTCTTCCTCCCTGAGGTTTACCCACTGGTATATTTTTAGAGATCAACCATACTCTCTTGATATTGACTTTGATATGCTAAACAAGCCTTTCACATAGTCTCTGTAACAGCAGCTGCCTCCTCCACTGGATTGCATGTTCCAGCAATCTGGCCCTGTATCTCTTCCAATCTCAGCATGCCTTTGAACACAGATGGCTGAAATGTATGGGCTGTTCCAGATGAGGTTTTTATCTCTGTTTAATAAAATAACATTTATGACTTACCTGTCTCCTAGATACCTTGTCTGATGTGCCAGGACTGCATTTGCATTTTTCACATGACTTTGATGATAAAGTGGTGTACTGATTGATACAAGAGAAATACATACCTGGGCAAGTGACTTTGATCGTATGTTTACTTTGTTCCAGTCAGGCATCATCACTCAGATTTTACAGTTTTATTAAAATCCTTGGTGTGAAAAGTACAATTCCATGTGGCAATTCTTCTGTTATTCTAGGATGGAGCTATGTGGTCTCTCCTAAAGATAACTTGTTAATTATGTGGGCTTTTGTCTCTGCTGGTTGCTGATGGCAGGAGCCTGGTGGAAGCCATGACATCAGCCTGACTGGTAGTATCTGGAATGGTAAATAAGCACTACGGATGAGCTGAAATTGCCATGTTAAAGGAGGACTACTTGTATCTAACTAGGATAAGCAGACTACATGAAGACTTGACAGTGGCAGAAGCCAGTGTATGCAGATAAGGTTGTGTCTGGTGGTGTAGATCACATCCTGTGGAACGTGGAGAAATTTTCCATAGCACTGGGAGTTGCGAGGCACTTTTAGGTAGTGGTTTGATGAGGTGGAGAACTTGAACAGAGAAAACACCTGCAGCTTTCCAGGTGCTGGCCACTACAGAGCTCCCATCTCTAGCAAAATGTAAGTAAGTGCTAGCAAGGAAAGCACAGAGATCTGCCTGGATACATCATCCCTTCAGAAAGGAATGAAGCGGAAACAGAGATTAACAAGGAACTGAAGGAGGCCAGCAATAATTTGAAGTCAAAATAAAGGGATCATGCCAGTATTGATTAAAGCAGAGCAGTGTTTGATCTGGCAGTAATAAGGCCACTGCAGCTTAAATATAGAAACCAGAAGCGAGAAGAAAATGGATAGGACCAGTCTAAGGGTCTAATTTTAGGTGATGAGTTTAAGGATCAAGTGGATGTGGCCCCAGGTGAAGCAATTTTATCTCAGACTATGAGGAAGATGACAAAGCACAGTGCATGGGCAAAGGCAGGAGGAGACAGATAAGTCTCCTTATCTGTGTGAGGATGGAGATTCCCATGTCTGAATGACACAGTGTGTGCTGAAATCTGAAAACCAAGAGGGATATATTTTAACACTGGAAAAATTGTTGCTCTTATCTTATTTTTCTCTAAAAGATTTATTTTCTCTCATTCCATTTTGCTCCTAACGAATAAAATACAAATCCTAATTTTTACTTTTTACTGATGTTGGGAATTCTGGAAAATAGGCACTCGGCACAAAGTTAATGGAGAAAGATAGAGTTACCTTTAATTGGAATTCCACACCTTCGAGAT
Organism: Bucco capensis; assembly: GCA_013396975.1. Lineage (NCBI taxonomy): Eukaryota > Metazoa > Chordata > Aves > Piciformes > Bucconidae > Bucco > Bucco capensis. The sequence continues at coordinate 55,040 of VWZO01007499.1, forward strand.
CTTGTACATGGACATGTGCTCCACCCCAAGGGATTACCCCTTTTATACATTTTATTAGTAATTAACATATTGATATCTATAGCCAGCCCTGGCACTAGGTTTTCCAATAGCCCACTCCTGGTGGTCTTCAGCTCTGCCTCTCAGAGAGAGCCCACGTGGGGCTTGGCCCTCTTCTGCTGTTTTGTCTTCAGCCTATCTGCAGGTGGCTTCTTCCAAACATCATGTCCTTGGCGAGGCATGGGAAAGTCTGAGATAGTCCCTCAGGAACAGGCCTAGTGGTTTCTAATATGTGAACAATCCAGGAAGCTGCATATAATTCTAAAAGTCCTAAAAATCTACTGAACACACTTAAAACTTTAGGCATCACTATAGTCAGAGAGAAAATCATGCTTTCATCATTCGTTACTACATGGATGGGGTTTTCAGAAGGTCTCATTCTAACTGTCTCCCACTGGCATCTATGATGAAATGCCAATAGATTTCAAAGGCAGCAAAATAAGGCCAGTGCTAAACAAAATTTGGTAAGTCCCACGCTTTCAGCGAATAATCATGAGGCTATAATTTAATTTTAATACAGGTAAAGTTCCTTTGCTGACCATGAAGGGAAGTTAAATAGTAGAAGACTTTTCCGTATTTACTCACAAGCAATTTCTTATTGCACATGATCAGCATACATGTGCAATAAGAAACTAAAACAAAGTTGCTTATCAGATGGGAAATGCATTTTGCCTGTGAAGCCATGGATCTGCCCAGTTACTTTGAGCACTGAAGGACTTGTGGAGCAATTAAAACAGTTATGGTGTTTCATTAAGTAATTTAGACTCTTGATGTAGAGTAACTGAACAAAGAAAATAAGACCAACCCTAAATTCACTAGACCAAAGAGCTTTATAAATTGTGGGATAAATTACTCTGCTTCCATGATTACATTTGCAGCCTAGATCTCTGTGAGAGAATCAATGTGGTACATTCTTTTACTTAGACATTTTCAAAACACTGTTCCTTGTTTTGCTCAGTCGAACTGAAACGAGACTGAATAAATCCCATCACTGCGTTGTTGCAGAATATGAGTTGTCCTCCTGTTCTTTAGTCATTATTTTGGTCCTCAAAAATCCATTATGTACTATGATCACAGGAAGTAGCAATTCTACAGCTTCTCAGTTGTGTCTGAGAATATGAAAGTACTTCATGGTTTGTACCAGATTCCTTCTTGTGCGATGCCATTTTCCCAGCAAGACAAATGGGACCAGTTGGCTTTGGTGTATCTTCATCAGCTAAATGAACCTATTTGGTCAAGGTCCTCAACCAAGTATTTTATTAGAGTCTGAGTCCTCTGCAGCTTTACACATCTTTCTTCTCTTCAGGCATTTAACCCCTCATCTCTTCCTCATCCCTTCTCTTTTATTGTTTTACACTTTCCACTTCTTCCCCTCTTGCATTCACTTTGCTAAGGAGCTCCTGTTCCCATCTGGATACTAACTTGGCTTGCAGACTTGCAGGGGTTGCTCTGTGTCCAATCCCATTCAAAACCCTAGGGGTAGTCTTCCTATTCCTTCATTGTATTGATGGCTTAGAAAACAGCAGCTTCACTGTGTTAAACATCAAAAAGTAGTTATTAAAAGCCATAAAGTGAATGACCAAAGAATCATTGAGTCTTTTAACCAGATTGATGCCCACTGACTTCAGAAAGATTTTAATGATCCTGCTACTGCGGAGTTGCCCCTAGTGATGGACCTTAACTGCTTTAAACACTGATCTTAACCACTTGACTGACCTTAAACACCATCTATTTTGACTATCTACTTTGCATCTGAAAATGGAAATTGTAAGGTCAGAGCTTGGATCTTTCCAAATGACCACCAATTGCATTGCCAAATTCAAAGCCTGATGGCTTTGTGTTAGCAGAGTATTTGGCAGAAATAGACTTAGTTGAACTCATGATAAGATTTTTTCAGCTTACTCCTGAGTACCCTGAATACTTCATCTGCTTTCAATCATAAGTATGGTTTGCATGCTTGTTTTGTCTGTACTATTTGTGCAACTGATACGGGGAAAAACTCTGGGTATATTCACTTTTTTCCCCAATGATGGCACAGCACTGATAACCATATTGTAAACATAAACATCAATATTAAATATAAATATTTCTCAACTCCAGGTCCAAGTGCTACCATGATGACACAAATGTTTGGTTTTGTTTGCTTTATTACAAGTTCTGTTAAGGAAGAAGAGGTATCTAGCCTAAATCTCCCCTCTTTTAGTTAAAATCATCACCTCTTGTACTGTTGCAACAGGTCCTGCAAAAAAGATTGTCTCCATCTATCTTATAGGCTCCTTTTAAGTACTGAAAGGCTGCAATGAAGTGTCCCTGAAGCCTTCTTTTCTTCAGGATGAACAGCACCAACTCTTTCAGACTTTCTTCATAGCAGAGGTATTCTAGCCCTCTGATCATTGTTGTGGCATCCTCTGGACCTTCTCCAACATGTCAAGATGTAGATATTTGTTTGGATTTTTTTCCTTTGCCATAATCTGTCTGTATCTGTGATACAACAAATACATGGATTGTTCTGCACAACAGACTGGAGAATGCCCAGTTATGTTTTTTAGTATGACAGGACTTTACAAATGCTGCTATAAAGTCAACATCCATCCAACAATTCACTGAAATACCCTAGATGAGTAGTTTCTTTTCAAGCACTCCAAGGAGGAGTCCAGTCTCAGTTAAGAACATGTATTCACTGCTACATCCTACTGTTGCAACTGCACTTAAGAGCTGCAGAGACATAAGTACATATATTGCTCTCCTGCTGAGCTTTTTATGAGACAGCAGATTCATGGGAGTTAAAACAACTCAGTACCTTGCTGGTGGTGAATCTCCCTGGGGTTAAAAGGCTGATATCTCTGAATGAAGCGATGCAATTTACTGCTTTTAGAGCCTTGAAAATTGCAATTGCACTGCTGACCAGGTGCAATGCAATTAAGCCACATACCAAGATGATATGAAATGTTAATTCTGCTCACATCTGATATACTTATTACTGTCTAATACCCATTGCCTAACTTTGAAATAGTAGTTTGATTTTATCAAAATTAATATTTTTCTCAAACTAAGAACTCTAGACCACACATATGAAAAAAATGGAAAGATTTTGAGGTAAACCTGCTGACTGTCTTCATGAAAACTACTTTTCATGAGAGATAAGGTCTAACAAGGGAAACAGGTCAAGCAGCATGCATTAGCTCTTCAGAGTTCTCCTAAGACAAATTTTAATTTAATATTAGCTCTATTTGAAGCTCAGTGCTTGATTTTTTGGTTAGAAATATCTGATGACAGGTGGAAAAGGACATTTACTTGCAAGTAAATGGCACGAAGTGGATAACAGTACTCTTAACTCCTCCATAATGACAGTAAATCCATGGTCTAATTGGTATATGTCATTACAGATCTCTAATCTGAATGTTTGGGTTAGATTAAAAAAAAAAAGGGTGGGCAAATTATTTATCTATTTGTGAACAGGCCTGTTGGAAGGTGCAGATCCCCCTTTCTTTCACTGGGAATTATATGAAGTAGAAATGGTGGGGGGAAAAAAGTAAGGCATTTGGTGTGAAATTCAGAGAAAAGAAGTCTAGGTCATCAGCTCACAATCAAGGACACTGAATGTAGCTCATTCACTTGTGTAGTCCCTTTCTGGTTAAAAAGACAAAGGAAAAAGATTGTTATCAGAGAGTTGGAAACTATGCTTGCTGGCTTAATTCTTGCACACAAAGGATCAAAAATTTTTAATTTTACAATGAATCTTCTATCTTAGACTGCTTAAAGACTGGGAGAGGGACAGGTGTGGAGATTGAAATTCCAAGGTCACCTGCACTCCTCTCTGATGGTGACCCCAGCTCTGTCAGCACCTGGGTTGCAATTAGACAATATTCTTGGTCTAGACCTAACTAATGATTAAAACCAGACCTAACCTTCTTGTTTGAGGGAGAATTGAGGTAGTGTTTATTAACCTGCAGTTATTAATTTCAGGAATTACAAAGGAATCATTGATGTGAAACCCTGTTTTTAGATTTCAGCCTGTGCATGCTTTCCAAGACTAAGGTATATGTGGGCCAGTGTAGCTGTTTCTTTACTGAGCATTTAAATAAGTGCCTGCCTTGAAAAGCAAACAACTACAGTCATCTACCATGTCTTCCAATATCAGAGGCTATGTTTTATGTACTATTCTGTGACCTCTCATTGGGTAACTAAACTGGCTTTGATAGGCAGCCAGTGGTGTCACAATTCATGGGCTTTAGTATCCAGATATTTCCATGCTCTGAGTACCTTTAAAGAGTAGCGTTGATGCCTAAATTTCAGAGTAAAATACTATCTTGACTGACTGCTAGATGTGATAGGCATGAGAATTTCTTACCTTGCTTTAGAAGCATAGAAATAAATACATGTTAATAAATTGCACACAAGCTTTTAGCTCGTACAGATGAAAGATGATGGTGCTGCCCAGTAGCGACTCACACTGATGAAAAACACTTGGAAGACTTTTTGTCAATGTTGTCTAACCTGAGAAACTTGTGTGTCAAAGCAAGTGTCAACACCTGCTTGAAGACTCATTCTTCAGAGTTATTCTCAGTGATGAAAAGAGGGTGTTTGACTGAAATGCCTGTCAGACTTCATCTGGAGAACAGCTCTACGAGCACAGGGAAGGAGAGAGCTTGTCAGTCACATCAGGATCACAGCTGTACCTGAGATGTGGAAAGGGTCTGTGAGTTACTCTAATTTCAGGCTGGCATGAAAAAGACGAGAGGAAAGTGGCTTCCTCAACATTTTTGTAAATCTTCTGTTGAGCATTTTACCTTACCATTCAATTTCACTCAGGTTGTCTCAGATACTTTTTCTCCATGGTCATGGTTTCAGCTTGCCAAATTTTCACATATTCTCTTAATACATCTTTGAGTTTTGGAAGCTTTCATTCTGCATGTTGGAAAATGTGACACTGTCACTCTGTCTAAACAGCAACACTGAAGAGAGCTTGCATGCTTCCATGTCTGAGCCTCCATCCTGGCTGTGTTCTTGGTCCACACACTCTTTCCTGTGAGAAGGGAACCTGTGTCCTCATATAAGGTCAAAATTCCCAAAGAAATTCCAGTGTCTTGATCCAGGCATCTGATCCTCCTTGTTGGTGCAGACTGAGAGGCGATGCATGTACAATATATGTACTATGGAGCTCATGATGAAGCTATATCACACAGTCCTCGTGCTACTTTCTGCAGTAGCAAAGCACAGAAGAGGCAATGATGAAAACTGAAAGCACAGTAATGGAGCTTAGTTGCCATGTATAAAAGAAGAGATAAACACAGACTAATGGGAAACAGAGTGGCCTGTGAAGAAGGACTAAACATTGCTTGTACCATCAGAAAGGCAATTAAGTTGCCCAGCTGCATGAGTTTACTGCAAGCAAAAATCCACCCCAACCATTTTGCAAACAGTGACAGAAACAGTCTGAAAGTACTTGCCAAGTGAAGAGTGACAGTGAGATCTCCTTGGACAGTATTATTTTCATTGCTTCCCACTGTGCTGAGGCTGCAACAAGAGAAGCACAAGTTTGTCCAGCTAAAGCTTCAGGTTGCATCAAAGCACACCATCTTCACACCTCCTGCTGGCTTAGTGGGGTTTAAAGACCACTGCAGAGTTGTATTGGATAGGTCCTCCACATTGTAGGAGACAGCTCCCTTATTTATCACTATAGATGCTTTATATGGATGCGTGGCTCAGAACAGTGTGTGCTGCTATAGCAGAGTAAAGTAGGCTTCAATAACTAGATTTAAAACCTCTTAAAAGAAACTGATGCTTCTACCTTCAATAAACAGAATTAGGGAAACCGCTGGCATTTGTCATTTGCAGATGGAGTCAGATGCTGACTGCAATTTGGAGTCTTGCTGATGGAGCCACTTATGACACAGACAGGAGAGGCAGTGAAAGAGCACAGGACAAGGAAGGATGATGAAGGCAGTTTCAAATAATGGACAGATCATAGAATCATGGAATGGTAACGTTTGGAAGGGATTTCTGGAGCTCATCTAGTCCAATCTCCTTGTCAGAGCAGGGTCACCTAGACCAGGTTGCACAGGGTGGTGTCCAGGTGGGTTTTGAATGTCTCCAGAGATCATATTAAGTGGGTTTGGAATATCTCCAAAGAAGGTAACTCCACAACCTCTCTGCAGAACTGTTCTAGTACTTGGTCATCTTCAAAGGAAAGAAGTTTTTCTTGTGTTCATATAACTTCCTGTGTTCTAGTTTGTGCCTGTCTCCCCTTGTTCTGTTGCTGGACTCCACTGAAGAGAGTCTGGTCCCACCATCTTCACACTTAACTTTTAGATAAGCATTGATAAGACACCATCTAAGTTTTCTGCAGGCTAAGGATCCTCAGAATAGGTAGATAAGAAGAAGATAAAGAACCAGTGTATGACTGTCAGAGTATGGAATTCCTGTCCTGAAAAGGACAGAGGGACCTGGATAGGCTGAATCAGTGGGCTGAGGCCAATGGGATGAGCTTCAACAAGGCCAGGTGCCAGGTCCTACACTTTGGTCACAATAATCCCATGCAATGTTATAGGCTTGGGGAAGAGTGGATGGATTGCTGTCTGGCAGAGAAGGACCTGGAGGTGCTGGTTGATAGCCAACTGAGTATGAGCCAGCAGTGTGCCCAGGTGGGCAAGAAAGCTAACAGCATCTTGGCCTGGATCAAAAACAGCATGACCAGTCTTTAATCTTCTGATGTAATCTGTCAAAAAAAGAATAAAGGGAACAGATTTGATCAACAGATTCTTTATTGCTTTACACAGTCTTGATTTGCCAGTTACTTTATTGCTTTTTATTTACCTGCAAATGGTTATCTCCTTAACTACAGGCTTCCTTATGGCAGTATCACAGCATCCCGTGTGCCTTCTTCTCCCCCACTTCTTCTCTCCCTCCTCTGTTTTCTGCTTGGTGCTGTGCTGTGCAGTTTTCATGTCAGTTCTCATCAGCTGCATTTCTTCAAGCACCTTTCTTTGTTCAGATGCAGTTGCTGGAAGTGTGCAGTGTCCAAGATGTTGCTGTGACATGTCCTCAAATTACGTTGCTCTGAGCTGCTCTGGTCACTCTCTGCTTTCATCTTCTGCACTGTTAAATGGTTTTCACCAGTGATGGCCCATCAAGCATACTCTCCCTGTAAATACCCTCAAGCAGGAAACCCATTAGCAGATGGACTCCATGACCTTCTCCAGAAAGCAGTGAATTTACAGCTGTGTATAATGCACAGAAGTGAGGGAAGGTTTATTCAATCTGCTTTGTTTTAGGATCTTGTTTTCTTCTGCAGGGGCAGATTTCTTCATGCCTGGAGAGAAAAATCATCTCTCTAGGTTGCTCTTTTCACTCGGTTATCACCTTTTAATTTAATACCTGCAAACAAGAGAAAATTTTTACTTCAGGGACTGGCCACTGATAGAAAACACTTCTCCAGGTGTCCTCTCTGAAGTGCTACTAATAATTAGTGCGAGAATTGGAGCATGATCTCACACTGAGGAGGGGCAAAATGCAAAGGCATGAAGCTGGACATTGTCCCAACAAACCCTGCGTGTGTGTGCCTTGCAGGTGATGTGATGATGAGCACAGACATCTTTGCCTTGGTTCAGCCCTGCCAGTGGATGTGGGCACCATCTTCAGGCATCCCCAGCCCCTCATCACTGGCTGCCTTTGTGTTCACAGACCCTAAAGGCCTGAAGGCCAGGTTGCTTGTGTACCTACTGCTTAACTTAGTCTTGTTGAAAACAGGTACCTATTTTTTTAAAGTAGTTAAGCTGGCCTGAAATGAGGGATGCTGATGTGAGCAGCTCTGCTGGCACATTTTAGGGGCAATATCTAATAAAAAAGCCATGTTGAGTTGCCAGGAAAGGACCACTGCTGGGGTAGCAGTAAGCACATCTTCTGTGCCCAGCAAGAAGTACTCAGAGCACTGCAGTTATGTGAGTGGAAAAGCTAGTAAGAAAGGCTACAGATAGCCAAAGCCACATAAGCTTTCCATAAGGAAAAGGGTAAGAAGCAGTCTTCAGGAGGAGCCCTAGCTGGAAAACATTTTGGAGTTTTGAACAGAAAAGTCTTGTCTCCTGCTGGTTGAATACAATGGGGGAAGGGGAACAGGGCTTTGTACATTCTTTGCAGAAAAATAGGAGTGCATCAGAGAAATATCTGATTTCTTCATCAATTACATCTCTTAATGGAAACAATATGTCTGTCCCCAAATTCTGGCTAACTCCTTAAATCAAAATGGGTGACAATGCTACAGGATCATCCCACAGAGCTAACTCTCCCCTAGTGCTGCAGAAAGATGTTAGCTTCGTGTTCTCTGCTGGAGAGGTTTGCTTATCCACAGAGAACAACGCCATTTATTTTTTTTTACTCCTTCTCCCATTACTGTTCTTTGGGGATCAGACAGGTTGACTTCTCTGAGTAAGGGCCCATTGACTGCTGTGGTTTTCTTCCCACCACCAGAGCAATATCTCACTCTTTGCTGCTCAATACAACACCAGATTTAGCTTCCTCCTGTGTGTGCCAGGATCCCTGTGCTGCTTGCTGTGCAGATATGTGCCTGATGCTTATACAGGCTTGTGAGTAGTGGCTGCTACCTCCCACTGTGGGTGTAAGTGAGCAAAAGTTTACTAACAGTGCCCTGCACAACACCAGTAGGAATTGTCATGCTATGCCTGTCTATCACAGCAAACTTTCCAATAATGCCCTTGCTAAAAGGTACAGTGCACATTCAAGGCACCACGACAACCTAGACTGGCTTCTGTAAACTCTAGTGGCATTACAGGATTTGATGGATTTAATGACTGGTATTTTTGTTATAATGCCCTCCTTTCTTTTTCCTTGTTACTGTATGAAATATTGCCACAGTGTGTTATCTTAAAAAACCAGCAACAGCAGCAAAGGAATCTAGCAATTTAAACTGGAGGGGAGAGCGCTGTGATGAATTCTGTCCTATAGCCCAGTAATTGATTTCTGAGTTGGAAAGAATTTGCAGTAGCTTGTTGACAAGACATGCATGTTTATTAGGAGTGAAATTTATACCTAGTAGCTTAATCTTGCTCTCTGCAGAAACAAGAAACCCTCAAACCCAACAGCAATGCGGCAGCAGAGGGCATCAGCAGCCTGTGTTTAAAGGCTGTAATGACGAGAGCAGTTGTTAACAGGGCTTAATGGGACAATGATGCTTTAACTAGTGGGTGGAAACCCTTAAAGCATCCTTGTAGCCGTGACAAGTCAGTGTGGTGAAGTATTTTGTGTTGCTCTATTTTCAAAAATAAAATACAAACACAGCAAACAATGGCCTGGCACCAAATTACAGTGAGCTGTATTTAATGGTAGTGATAAACTAGGCAGGTCACTTTGCTGTGACTCCCTCTCCAGCTGAAGGCAAGGGGTTCACTCTGGATTAAACAGAGCCATGTGCTATTTGCAATGTGGTTTGAGTTTGTGCTTGCAGAGGTTTGCAGTGCCCCTGTGGAACAATAGCTCACTGAACAGGGCAAATGTAGAACAGCTTACAAACAATGAACAAACAGTGAGAGGGAGCTGAGTTGTTTTAATTCTCATCCAAAATCCAAGGCAATTGGTTTCTTAGAGGAAAATAAAAAGCTTATGAAGCTGCTGGTACATTGTCACTAGGCGAGCAACCATTCAGCATCCTGGAAATTGGATTCAGATTTTGGGAAGCTTCTTGGACTGGTGGGTGGAGCAACACTGGATGGTGCCAGGCTTCCCTTACACTGTGGCATTTGCTGTTTCCTTTAAAGGATTTTGTCAGAAACAGAGGGCTCTAAAATGGTTGCACCCTGAGAAATGTACAAGTCTGCCCCATGTATCTAGATCTGAGTAGTGAATCTAGGAAAGAGAGAAACAAAGAGGGCTGGTTCTTTCCTGTGTCACAAATGCTTTTTCTCGCATTTTATATCCTCTAAATGAGGACAAAGCTTGATCATTTCAGACTCCAGTGCTCCCTGGTGCGAATGGTAGTGCTCCTGAAGCCTGCGGGCAGGTTTTGTCATCACTGCAGAGATGAAGAACCTCATCTTGCATGTGAAAGGCAACAAAATTCTTCTTGAAAGTGGTGACCTTGGCCCTTTGTTGCAATAGATTTACTGTGCTCTTATGGATGGGATGCAGTTCTTTCTTTGCCTATCTTTTCGCTACATTTTGGTGAGCAAAAAAAAAAAGAAGGGGATTGTGAGAATATTGACCCCAAAGTGAAAAGATACAGATCTTAATTTTTTTGGGGGGGAGAGGAAGGGGGTGGCACTTGTATTTCCTCTGATTGTAAATCTCTTAGTAACTGATGGTTTAACTGCAAGGGTGATGCTCAGTGAGGAAAAGTAAAAGAAGACAAAATTACAGATGCAAGTGAAAGAAATGGTGCCTGAAATGCTAACTAAATTTCTTCACAGTTGAAAGGCACTTGCAGAGGCATATGTATTCCTCTTACTTTTCCTGTCCCAGGATCTCATTTGTCACCAGCTGCATTTCCACCAAGGCTGAGGGCTTGTTTCTCAAAAACTGGGGGTGCCTGAGGAGAAGAGTGAAGGCAATGTGGTGTGGGAAGCCCAATTAACCTTGCTTGCATGTACATCTGCTGCCTCCCTCTCTCACCTTTGTCAGCAAACAGCAAACCACAGCTCCAGCAACATCCACTTTGTGGGGCTTGTACAGAGGCTAGCTGTGCCAAGCAAGCCTTTCATTTCACACCATACTGATTCATTCCCAGAGGACCTCTTACACCAAGTGAAGCTTAATTTCATGCTCTCTACAAGTATCTTGCAACAAGGCTTCCCTTAGACTAGCAGAAATGGCTTTCATCCAAGGCATTAGCTGACCAACAGCATCACCTCAACTTGAATGAACTTCTCTCACAAGTTTCCGGGCTATTGCATCCTGCTCCTGCTTGACTCAGCCCCAGGCTCTAGCTGTAAGAATAGGTTCAGAGATGCTTCTGATGTGCACAGGCTGGTGCATTGCCATTCAGATGACAAGCATGATTTCTGGGGTGTTTCATCAGGTAGAAATAAAGGGAGGTACACAATCAGTGGCTGACAAAGTATGGCAAGAGTTGCTCCTAAAATCCAGTAGATCTTCCTTAGACACAAATTGACTTTAAATGTTCAGGGCATGTGTGTATTTGATTACTCTTCAGATACAAAGAGACCTTCAGCTTTTTGAACACATGGGAAAGATTATGTCAGGGTGAAAATGTGGGCCCCACCAAAGCCAGGAAGGAAGTAGAGCCCAGCCTATTTTCCAGAGGTGTGGATAAGTGAGAAGACTTCATGCAGTTCACGTCAGTTGTTACCTTTTATCTATGCTGGAAAGCAAAGTCCCAGTAAAATGGATGTGCTAACTTTAAACACTTTTCCAGAAAGATGAATTTATTCAGAGATTTTTTTTTTCCCCTAAAAGCAACTTTTGGGGGAATTCTCCAGCTCCTATTATTGCATCTGACCTTGCTTCCTTCCTTTCACCATTATCTTCTCCCAAAGACGTTGTCTTTGAAGACTTGAAAGATTTTCCCTAATAGACCTCTTCAAAAGAGACTTCCAGTAGACTATTCCAGTAGATAATTCTTGCCAGATCATGGGTATGCTTTTATAATGGGTTGGTTAGTTGGGCTGGCTCCTCCTCTGTAAATTAAGGTACTGAATAGAAGAAGTTAGTTTTTGGCCATGGTAATAAAACAGAAATGAAGCAAAATCACTTCCAACACGATCCAGGTGCATCTGACTGTAGGATTTAGCAGAGGAAATCATGTGGTAGGGTATTTTACTGCAGTGCTTCTGAAGGGTACTGCACATTGATGTCTGGGGGACTGATGTTTCCTCTTTCTCTAGCAGCACATGGGGACTAACACTCAACTCCAGTGTGCCACAATCTGCAGCTGGGAAAGAAATCTTCATTGACAACTCATTTACTTTTGGGTCCCTCTGCTAAGAAGACCCTCAGCAAGTCCACCCAGGGGCATATTTGCATTATGTGCTTGCACATTTTAATGTAACCAGCCAGCCAGAAGAAAACTGGGGGATATGCATACCTTCTAAATTTTGGGGGAAATAAATCTGTCTCCTGGACTTAACTTCCAGAGTAATAACTGGAAGGTGATAACAGTCTGGAACAGTGTAGAAAAGGATAAACTGAACAAGACTTACATCAGTAGCTCTGCTGAAGCTGCTTTCCTCCAAAAATGATACTGCCTTGTTTTTGAACTATAACTATTCTGTTTTTTTTTTATTCTGACCTCCTATCTTGAGAAGCAAATTGGTCTTCTTTCTGAATTATCAAAACTGACGCAGGGTGTGCCCTGGAATATCTTTAACAACAACAAAATGATAAATGATAAAAATAAATAAATAAAAATAAAATGATAAAAAAAAAAAACAGAAAAAAAAACCCACAAGAGGAAGAATAGAGAAATAAATCAAAGTACTCTTTGCATTACACCAGCCTACTTCTTTTTTCTAGAAACAACATTGTGGATACAAATGGATTAGCACATACTGTTGAAATATTGTGAATATGCTGACATCTCATTGTTTTGCTCAGGAAGTAGTTTGTCATTGTTACAAAAATGTAACACGACTGTTTCAAAGTTAATTGAGGATGTTGCAAGAAATTTTAGAAACTGAAGTAAACCCAATGGTCAATCAACAACTGTATCTCCTTGAGTAGAAATTAATGTCCCTAAGAGAGTGGAAAAAAAACCTCTAAATAACCAGTAGATGTTTATTCAGGGTGTGAGATTAATGGCATGATCATGCCCAAAGGAGTTATCAAGGAGCCAGTGTAGTGAGAGACCAGCCTGAACACTTTTTGCAAGGAAGGAAGCTGATATAAACTGCCCACCCAACACCTTTTCCAGACCTCATTATCTCAAAGTGCAGTTCTAGATGGGATTCAGAAGGCCAATTTCAGCGTTTAGACTCTGGGTGAGAAGGACTTTTAAGGGACAATGGTTTTAAATTGGAGAGGAGTAGATTTAAACTGGACATTAGAAAGAAGTTCCTCCCCACGAGGGTGGTGAAACACTGGCACAGGTTGCCCAGGGAGGTGGTTGAGTTCCCATCCCTGGAGGCATTGCAGGTGAGGCTTGCCAGGGCTCTGGGCAAGCTGCTGTAGTTGGGGATGTCCCTGCCCACTGCAGGGCGGTTGGACTAGATGAGCTCCAGACGTCCCTTCCAACCCAAACCAGTCTAGGATTCTATGAATATAATGCCATCACTTAATACTGCATGACCTCATCATTGTGGCAGCAGGGGAGCAGTCACCCCCACCTGAAGAAGTAGATTTCTGTCCTGGACAATGGAAGAGGTAGCCCTCTTCCTGGCTTTAGGACATGTCTCAGTGGAGTGAGGTGACCAATGTGCTTTCTGCATCTCTAAGAGCAAAGCCATGGCCCCAAAGTTAAGGAAAGATCTCGTTTGTGAACATGTTCCAGGCTTACAGGAGACAGGTGTAAACAATGGAGAGCTGTGAAAGCTGAGGATCTTGGACATGCCTAGGAAGCAAACCTTGGAGAAACTAGACAGTTAAGGACTTGGGTTAAATGGCAGCTTTGTGGATTCCAGAAAACTTTCAACAATGGGAGTAGTTGCCCAAAAACTCCCAGAGGCATCTGTATGTCTGCTGGGAATCTCGCCATGTGATTTTAAGCCACTAAAAAAGAGGTGACTTGAAAAACTTGTTGATAGATTTATCCTTTGTAATGAAAGCCTCAGATGAATCTATCTCTTCTTTCAGTTTCTGAACAGCTCAGAGCTGATCCTGTTTTCACCTGTGCAAGAGTTATCGAAGTATCTGCTGAAAAGTTTCGGTGTGTGTGGTTGAGTTCACAGGGTTGAGGATAACTGGGTTGTTATTTACCATGGTCTGAAGCAGGTTTCTGCAAGCACTGGTGTACTGGCCCAGCGTGATCCTCTAAACCCTGACAAGTGGCCTAGAGCACATATGCCTCTGGGAACGGGCAGTGAGTGAAGCTGAACCCTGTGAACTTCTACTCAAACTAGACCCTGCTCAGTTGGAAGAATATTCTCTGATGGGCAGTTATGAGTCCTGCCTCAGTAAGCATCCAGCTGGCTTCACCCTGTCTTTCCTCTGCTGGGTCCATACAGAGCACAGGAGGCTTCCTACCATATCCTGGGCTGGAGCTGAGCCCCTGCTCCATTGCCCTCCCTGGTTTAACTTCTGTGTTTTCTTCCCTTTGAAGTACTAGAAAACTCTCACTCTGTAGAGTACCTTTCAACATGTTCAGGCATTCAGATGTACCCATGTGGAACCACGTGAATCTTTTGAAATATCAATGGAGTGCTACTTAATCCTGTAAACACCTCAGCTTCTGTTACACATGTACTCAGGCTGAGCAACAGTCACTATGAAACAAGGTGCTTTAAGTAGGTTTTCTTTACTCTTTCACAAACAAGGCATAACTGTTTACCTATATTCAAAGCATCTTTAAATCACCGAGATGGGACTCTGTGTCTGCTCCTGGAAAATCCCAATGCTTAGATATTAATATGAGTGCCTGGGTCCCAGTCTCTTCTTTCCTTCATTTGCAGGGATCGTTTGAATGCATTCCTGCATCTCCAGTGAGTAGTCTAATGGTTGGATTATTGGTTATTCAAAGTGGGTTTCTCTCATTGTCTTCTGGCAGGGACAGTCTACTCTGCATAAAAAAATAAATAAATCCCATGGCTAGGCATGTAACCTTATGGCTATAACCCAACATGTTTTTTTATGCAGAGTTGAACATCTCCAGTAGACAAGAGAAGACAAACAAAAAAAAGACAAACCAAGAGACAGCTGTGTCCTCACCTGGTATACGGATTTAAGAGACATCTTTCCAGTACTGGCTCAATGTGCATTTCTCACATCCCTTAGGATGCTCTGAGCCTTCATTTTCTGGACTTTTCACAGACAAACAACACCTCCAAGAAAGTTCTCTCTCTCTTCATGATCCTGATGAAAGGGAATGTCTTTCTACAAAAGGTTGGATTAGATGATCTTTTGAGGTTCTTTCCAACTTGAACTACTCTGTGATTCTATAATAAAATGCCTCCAGAGATAGGAAACTTACTTCTTGGGGGTTTCTTAAAGTTTCCTGCCAATAAATTGAGAACTTGGTTATCTTAATAGAGCCAGCAGTTAATTTTTCCATGCTAAAGAACTAGCTACTGTAACACCTTGTAAGGTAAAGATCTAAGGCTTCTTGGATGTATAAAGCTGAACTGGCTCAACTGTCTCAGTCAGAATATACTAATTTTAATTCAGTTTCTTTTTGTGGAGTCTATTAAATTGGTTTACAGTTACTGTCATTTGGCACGCATTGTATCAGCAATAAATGTTAAGTGAATAAAAAGGCCTTCCTCAGCTGGAGTATTATAGCTTGTAGGAGGAAGATTGTTATGTGCTTTTTCAGTGCCTAAGAAAACAGAGCTCTTATCTCTATTTAAGTAATAATTATAACATAAAATTGTTTATTTGACCACATTTAGCCAAGTGTGTCCAATCTAGTGTGCATAGATCTCTACAGCTGCCCTGTTTAGGTAGATCCTGGACCACTGAGCACTGATTCCTGCTTCCAACAACAGAATAATGATAGCAAATGAAGTATAAAATACAGTAAATGGCAGACATATGAATTAATGATTTTGTTTACTTTGTTTAACTGTGTATATTGGTGTGGTTATTAGGACTTTTGTGAACAGAAGTGTATTTATGGGCAACAATAACAGCAAATAACAAGGATGTATTCCAAAGAAACGGCTGCTGAAATAACAAGTGCTTAGGATCATGGGTTTTGACTTGCAACACAACCTCTGTAGTTGTCCCATTCTTTTGTTTTGTGCCACTCTGAATTAATTAGAGAGAAGCTGGAGATTTGAGGTTAAGCAAAAATGATATCATTGCACTGTGTTAATAATACTAAGCACAATATTTTGGAGGGGTTTCTGCTCCTGCTTGGACTGAAAATGAAATAGATGACAGTACTTGCACTGACTCTGAACACAAAAATTGTAACTGGCAGCAGAATCTGGTTTTGTATTCTGTTTCTGTTCAAAATGTGTTAGAAATGTTAATGAATTCCTATCCTCATGATTAGTAAGTAGTGACACTTCTGTTTTATAAAAGCTAAATGGCTACAGGAGATATCAGTGAGGACTATAATAACATGGAGTAAAAGTGGCTGTGGTGAACGTGGTGGAATAGATGTACTGAAAATCTCATCTATCTGAGTGAGCTTGGTATTCTTCATCTGCTCTCTCATCTGAGTTCTGCTTCAAGAATGTTAGACAGTGACAGTAAGTTCTTCAATATAGTCCTTCCAATCCTTTGAGCTTTTCTAATATCTTTTTTTGTGGTCCTGAATGTGATTCTTCACTTCCAATTTAAACTGTAAACAATACTGTAATGGAGTCACACAGGTGAAAAATACACCTGAATCCAGAAGCAGGCATTTTGCTTTTCTTTGGTGGCTAGGAGTGGCAGTGAAAGTTGAAGTAAGTTCTTTAATAACGTATTTAAATGCTTTCTTCTGCAGTTGACTTTCATACTAAAATAATAAAAAAGAGATTAAGAAGGGAGCAGCAATCTTTCCTTAAGTGGAGTGTTATTTTGCTGATGAGGTAAACCTAACTGACATCAGGAGTAGCTGAAGTCTGCCAACTACATGCTGACATTGGCTGTCTGAGCCTTTCTTACAGCCCCTGTTATAATGGAGATTGAAGTAATCTTCCATGCTTTCCATATTGCACATGGACATGGAAGTAAGAGCAGTAAGATGAAAAGAAGAAAGTGGTGGAATGGACCAGTAAAGAAAACACTGAAATCTATGGCATCCGGGACATTTAAAATGGGGTGTTGCATCATATTAATATGAGAAAAATATGCCACAACTGTCAAGAAATAAGGGAAAGAATTGTCCCTGTGTTCAACTCCATAACCCCTCTGAAATGCTTGAAAAAGGTTCACATGAGTGGTCTCACTAAGGCACAGATAGCAGTTGACACGGCTGGATGGTCACTGGTGGATTTGGAGATCAGTGTCACAGGGCAGTTACATATCTCATTTGACTAGACACATTTTGCCTTGCCAAATAAATCAGCAGTAGTCGTGTTTCCCTTTAGAAAAATAGAGGTAATTAAAAGATGTGAGTTTAGGACATGTAGGATCACAAAACTGCAAAAGGTAGAAGAGAAATTAGCCATTTATGCATCTACTTCTACTGTGAAGCCAAGGGGGCTGGGGGCAGGCAAAACAGATAGGTCTGTTGTGCTAATCTAATGTATGAATAGTGTTGGGAGCCAGGTAGCTGCTTACAAGCAAAACCTAATAATGTCTACCCATGAGTTTCAGGAGTTTTTGGTGTGTTCCTTTTCATTTTTTTTTTTTTTAGTTTGTTGATTAAGGCTTCAGGGACTATTCTATTTGAGGAACTTGCCTAAAGACTTCACAGGATTAAATCCTGTGGAAAATTTATTGTCATCAGAAAAGGAGTGGTGAGCTGAAGGGAGAAGAATAAAAAAAGAATCATACAAGTTTTCTTCCAAACACTTCTCCAGATTCATTTTTCTGCTTCAGTTTTCATGGGAAAATCCCTCTGTGTGGTTATACATCTATTTCAGTGTTTTTAGTTGTCAGTGTTTTGTTTTTGTAGCTGCTCTGAATCTTTTAGCTTAGAAACCGTTATGTGGTTTGTTGTTGGAGAAAGAAATGATATTGGAAATTAGAGTGATGTAACATTTGGAGACTGCAATTATGAGTCCAAGTTCTGTTGTTGCTAATGGCCACAGTGACTCCCTAACTTGTTGCTGGCTTTATATCAGCTCCAGCCAAGAGATGATCACTAACCTATCAGCTGCCAAAAGGTATCCCTATCCTTCTGGGAGACCTGGCATGAAAATAGTAATTCTGCAGTTGCCCGAGACATCTGTATCTCCCTGCTTTGCTTGTAGCTACTGATATGGCCCCAGAAATTGATGTAAGGAGAGGAACTGGGGAGCGTGTAGAAGGATGATTGCTCCTGACTCATCTGAAAAGCCTACATGGTGATTTAAAGTTGTTTTCTAAGGGTGTCCTTGAAGCTGTCATTTGAGCTGGTCTTCCAGAAGACTTTCTTCTCCAGAAGGGTATTGCAGCATTGTATTGGGTTACCCAGAGAAGTTGTCAAGTCTCTATCCATGGAGACTGTTAAGGAGTGCTCAAAGCCACTTGTGACCCAGACTAGTGGCTGAATCAGTTTTTCTTCTGTCTGGAAGTGCTTTAGCCAAGCATTTTGGGCTCAGAAGAAATGGTATCAGTCAATCTGCAGAGAGAAAATCAACATGAACTTAATTCAATCAAGAAAGGGAGGATATAGGAGACTCTTCTCGCATGGATATGTATCAAGTGCCTGATAAACAACCTGTTAAAACAGACAAATATTTTTTACACTCTGGGATATTTTTAGTGCCACAAGAACAATTGAGTTGAATGCCCTCCCCCCCCCCAAGAAAAGATTAGTATTAAATAATTATGCAATTGTATTGACGTAAAAAGATGACTAGGACTCTTTCCATGGGATCAGATGCCCAAATTTAACAGTAAGAAATACTGTCAATCTACATTCCTGCAGTTCACTGCAGTGGAAAAACTTACACTGACAAAAGCAACAATGATTTTTTCTGAAAAGTACAAATAAGTTTACTGGAGGAGATGCAAAAAAAGCCTGGGCAGTAGTTATAGAAGAATAGTGATTCACAAATTGTGTCAACATTTCTTCCTGTATCGCAGGGTCTGGTTGCAGTTCTGGCACAAGAGTGACTATATTTTATGGATTACAAGTGGTTGAGAAGAAAGTGACAAGAATGTTTGGGGATTTGGAAAAATATCTCTTTGAAAAACTGAAGAGGTTGAGATAGTTTGTGTTTCTAGAATGGGATGAATAAAGAGGGAAATGGTAAAATGTTATAATAGGACCAGCAGTTTGGGGATGGATGTTCAGAAGAGATAAGAGCCACCACTCTTTCATTCCCATAATACAGAAAAGGGAAAGCATTAAATTCTGAGGCTGTCAGATTTTAACTTGACACACAAAAAATAAATACTTTGTCCAGTAGCACATCCTGCCAGTGGACTTACTGCCACTGGATGCAAAAAGAATATTTGGAGCTGTATTCTTCTGACAAGACAGTACAGTCTCTTGAGTTTTTAAATAAATCTCTTCTGTTTTGTAATTAATAAGAAATTTTACTTAGCAAATCACCCATCCTGGCCCCTTGGCAACAGATTATGACTCTTCTTTTAAGCATTTGGTTCTTGTCATATCTCTTACAGCAAGAAAATTTCTGGGCCTTTATGTATTACTTCTTGCTTCTAACTTTGTTGTACTCTTTGGGAAATCAGTGGGATTTTTTTACTTAAATAGGAAAATGGATTAATTGGATTTTAGTTAATTTAATAATGTTTTCTAAATGCAACAGCTTGAATATTGTCTCCTGCTTTGTTTTGAAGCCTTTTAGGTGTTGTATTCACTGAGCAGATACGTTTATACTGTAGTTCTATCTGAATCATTTACTGATTGGTAGTGAGATGAATAGTGAGAGGTGGTGGGGTGGTCCTGTATATTAAGGAATGTTATGAAAGCTCTGAATCTGAGCACAGTGATGATGAGATTGAAAGTGTTTGGATTAGGTTAAGGGTTAACAAAGATGACATTGCTGTGGGGGTCTAGTATAGACCTCCCAACCAGGGCAGTGAGGTAGACGAAACTTTCTATAAGCAACTGCCACTTGCAGTTGTTCTTGTGGCAGACTTTAACCTGCCAGATATCTGCTGGAATTACAACACAGCAGAGAAGGAACAATCCAGGAGGTTCCTGGAATGCGTAGAGGATAACTTCCTCACACAGCTGGTAAATGAACCGAGCAGGGAAGGTGCCCTGCTGGACCTACTGTTTGTGAACAGAGAAGGTCTTGTGGAAGATGTGGCAGTTGGAGGTCATCTAGGCAACAGCGATCATGAAATTATCAAGTTCTCTATTATTGGGAACGCTAGGAAGAGTGAGAGCAAAACTGCCATTTGGGACTTCTGAAGGGCAGACTTCGATTTGTTTGGAAGATTACTGAATAGAATCCCTTGGGAATCAGTTTTGAAAGGCATAGGAGTCCAGGAAGGCTGGACATTACTTG
>VWZO01007513.1:0-16532 GCA_013396975.1 Bucco capensis
CAACTCGGGTTGTTCTATGATTCTATGATCCTAAACTCACCTATGGTGGGTACTGTTATTAATTTAGGGAGCTGGTGAGTGCTGCTGGTGGATGGTAATGACTGACCCAACTCTACTTTACTTTAGAGGCTCAGCCTCTTGGTTACGCTCATAACCTGATGGCATTTACAAGGCATGGATCACAGAGGGAAGGCCAAGCTAAGGGCACCTTCCTGCTCTCCTTGCTTACTAGCAACAAGCACAGCTCCTCTTAGACACTACCTGATGCCTGGCTTGTAATGAAGCTCCTCTTGGCACCCATGTGCTTCCACTTAAACTGCATTCAGTAATCAGTGAGGTCCAAGCTGCAAAGTCTTTGCCTAGAAAATTGTAATATGTTGGTTAAATGTTATTTTGAAACAGGTTTTCCTGTTCTTCTCTTTAGTAATAACATGGTAAAAGAGAATAATGTGCATTTCTGAGTCTGGTTCAAGGGTACTGTTGGGCTAGATTGCTTACTTCCAGCCTTTGAGTTCTTGTGGTTAAAGGAATAATAGAACACATTACCACTACAATTTTTCACAGCCATCTCATGACCATGTTCCTCAAAGCCACAATTCAAGTAGAAGAGCAGCAGTTGTCAACCTCAGCACCTTTCTATTCTGTTGTTGTTTGTGAGGGAAATTGCTCCCCATCTTTCTTGCCACTCATACTTAATGGGTAGATCATGCCTGTTTCTTATGGCCTAGTCAAAATTTTGAGAGTTAACAGTTCCAGGTCTAAAACTGTTCAGCATTAAATACCTGTTTTCTGTTATGCAGAAGTCCAGCAGTGCTAAGCTGAAAACAGCTTAGTATCTTAACTGTAACTTTTCTTTGTTTAGTTTGTCTATATATACATGCTAGTCACAGTCTGTAAGTAGATAATTGGGTTCCCCTCTTGCAGAGCAGCTGGCAAAACCATGTTCTTTGCTCTCTGGGAACAGCTGCTTCTGTGTGAACCCACCCAGAGCCAGAACACTAGCAGTGTTAATAAGGAGGTAGTCTGATTGTGTGATAAGCACACAATGTTTTTTGTCACTGTTTTGGCCCTGTAAGTTGCTTACTACCTCCTTGCCAAAAAACAGAAGTTAAAACAAAAGTGAAGGCTTATGAGATGTATTTGTCCAATGCTGGAGTTTAGTTTAACAATGCTTCCCACTGGAAAGGGCTCATTTCAGTTTCCCATCTTACCTGAAAATTAAATGATTACTCAAATACATCACTTTTATTGTCCAGGTGTTACCAAATTGGAGAGGAATCATTGTCATTAAGGTAGCAACCTACATTTGAGGGTGTGCCTATTTCTTGATATCTCTGTTCTATTTCTGACAAGTGCTGTCACACTGATAGAGCAAACTGCCTAGATATGGCTTGGTAACTACTTATCAGTCAAGTTCTTCAATGTAAAGCAGAGGAATTCAATCACAAGAAAACACTGCTGCTTCTTTTCATTTCCTGAACAGTCTGGAGTTAGCATGTGAGACTGAAATGGTATGACACAGGGTAGATTTCAAAATACCTGTAGCCTCTTGCACTTAAACGAGTATTTACCTGACAGGAGATAGATAGGAACCACTTTCCTGAGTTTAACAGCAAAAATATTACCTGATTTGGCAGGGTAGAAACAGTAGCCACCATTCCACTAGCTGTCTGTCAGTGATGTAGGCCATGTGGTACAGGTAAGCATAGGTGATCTGCAACAGGATTTCAGGGTAACCAGAACTGTGTACTGCAGTGTCTTGTGTGAGGTTGTCTGGGCCCCCAGGGAAGTGAGGAGTCTTAGCAAAATCCACATGTCACACATAATTAGAGGAGATACATCTCAATGGTGTGTGGGGGTTTTCTCCTTAATTAAGACAATCTGCAAAATATCTACCTACATTTATTTAAGTATTTGTTGGCTTATTACAATTCTCTTGGTGAAAGACTGAATGTTAACTAAGCAAATAGATACTTTAGGTTTCCTCTCGTGGTGTCTGTAATGAGTGATGTGGTTGTCTCTGGCAGCTCTGGAGTGGCCTAGCTGCAGGCTGTTGTGGGCCAGCTTTCTATCACTGTTCATTTCAGATGTGGTCACAGGAACCTATCGTTATTATCTTCAGCCTGAATGAGCACTACTGTTCCTATAACCTAGTGTCTTTAAGTGCCATTCAAGTTCCTGCACTTCTCTGAGGCTGCGCTAATGTGAGGTACTAAGAGCCTTTCAGCAGTCCTGTGCACATGCTGCATAATGACCTAAGGAAGTGTGGGAAGGACAAGTGTGCCTGGGCAAAGGACTGCAGGGAACTAAAGACAAAGGGCCTGCAGTAACTTGCATTCTATCCCTGAAGTAAGAAATTAGAATAAGGTACTGCAGGTGCCTCTGACCTTCATTCTGTTTCATGTAAGGAACAATTCCATTGACCATTATGGCTATTCTCTTCTGTGGAGATTTCTCTTTGTCTTTCCTGCTGCATCTTAGCTAACAGTTCCTCCCCACTCTGTGCCTTTTGGGTAGCAATTTGATTAATTTTCGTTGACTTGGTTTAGTTTTAAGTCCTGAAATCTTGGTAAACAAGGTCATTCTGCCCCCAGCAATAGATCTCTCTGCTTCAGATTAAAACGCTGGGTTTTTTATTTATTTTTTAAACCATCTTGGAATACTGCAAAGAGAGGAGTGGCAGAAAGTATCTACTGATCCCCTAAAAAGTACAGTGGCAGCTGGAAATGTTCTTAAATACCAAACAAGAAAGGCTGGTAGAGCTGAAATCTGTGAAATACAGTGAACCTGCACAGCGTGACTTGTCTGAAGAGTGTTGGAGAACAAGCACACTGAAAGTGCCTCGATAGGAACCAGTATGTGTCTGTACCAGCAATCCCAGAGGTACAGAAGCTGTAGATAGCAGTTAGGGGTAGAAAAGCCTGCAGGCAGAAGAGAAGGAGAGGATGAGCCAGGTGGACAGAGGAGTTGAAAGGAGAATGCACTGATGGCATAGGTATGCAGATTGCATGAGGGGGTTATTGGCACTTTTTCAGGTGCTCAGAGGAGAGGGATCAAGGCAGTGCAGCACTGGTGGAAGCTTTGCTTATTTTTTGGTTTTGTTGTTTAAGAAATCCCTAGGAAGTGTCAGGGAAACCATCCAGTCAAGGTGTAAGTAAGCTCTGAACTCATCATCTGTCCTTATTTTGCTGTCCCAGAATACAGTGCAAAGCAGAGCCATGGATAGCATGGATTTCTTTGTATTAGGAGATGGCCATGATGGGGACTGCCTTAGGTTTTCTTACTACTGATGTGTTTGGTCCATCAGGTGCTCCTCTCTAGCTGCATTCATTGTTGTTTGCATTTTTATCAGTGATTCTGATAAAGAGCACTGGAGGGTTCCCCACGTTTCTCCCTGATTAAATATGTGCTGGAAGGGGAACTTGAAAAGAGGTTGTTAAAAAGAACTTAGGAGACCTTCTTCCTTGCTTTGCATAGACCCTGTGACACCAGAGCTATCTGCTTTCTGAGTGTGCTCCACTCTCCACACTCCACTGTCAAAAATGTTTGCATGGCCAACGGTGATCAGAGGGGATCCATGGCAAAGAACATGGCTGCTGTCACCATGATGGTGGCTCACAGGCTGACTGGAGGCAGTCCTCCATCCTGGAGAAACAGAACTTGCTTCCTTGATCTTTTTCCTTTAGTGCAGTTGAGTTCTGAGCAGGACTTTCCTCTTAGATTGGCAAAGCTTTGTAACACTGAGGGCAGCACAGCATAGTGGGAAGAACTATTATAAGAAAGACAAGTCCTAATCTCTCTGAGGTGAAGGCCAGAAGGTGCTGGGATGGGGCAAGAGGAAGGAAGAGGAAGATATGGTCAGTTGGTTATTTCCTGATTGGGAATTGTAGAAGATAGTATTATGGGTTGCCCTTGATCAGCTGAAGCAGACCTTCTGTGCTTGTTTGTGCTTGTATTTGTTTTAAGGAATAGAATATTTTTAAAGTCTGAGGACTGGGGCTTCTTTTCGTCAAAGTTTTTCGAGATAAGACCCTGGCACAAAGCCTCGCTGCCCATTCCTTTCTGCTGTCCACCAACCATCCTCGTTTTCTTCGATGACCACTACAATGTCACCTTCACTGATGTCCAGTTCATCTGTGTTCTGAAAGAAGACAGGGAAAGGAAATGTGGTTAGACTGAAAGCACAGGAGGGCCCAAGCATATATCTGGTTGGGCGTTTTTTTTCCTCTGACTTTCATCAACAATCTGTCTTGTGTCCTTCTGGTTGGGAATGAGCCTGAAACACCAGAATGTGAGGGATTAAACACTTACTGAGCTGGCTGTTTCCTTAAGATCCTCGAATTTCTCCAGTCTTTGTGGTGTCTCTTCCTGAGCAACTTCATTGTTACATCATTAGGAAAATCAGAAAGGCTTAAATACAACTGATCTAAAGCAGCTAACCATGACCCCTTCCATAGTCTGTACATGTTGCTAAATAAAACAGTGCACAGCTTAATTCCCAAGGGAGATGACAACAGCATCTCTGCTAATCCAATCCTTAAATAGGTCTCTCAGGTCTTTTAAATAAGGAAACAGCAGTGACTGGTGGAGGTGCAGCAATTCCTGACAGGTAACTTTTGTCTCCAAGACAAGTAAGCTATCTCTGGGCTCTCAGCCTGCTACCAGTGGTGCTGTCCTCTTTTCTCCCCGCAGTGTAGTAAAATAGAAAGCAGGGTAAGAGAGGCTTCCAGGTATTTGATGTGTCAGCTAAATCTAAATTTAATGTACCTGAGTAGGTAAGAACAGACTCAAAAAGTGAGAGTTCTCAATACATACAAGTATACTAAAAGTAGTAACAGGCTCTTTTCTCAGCAGGGAAAATCCACATGTGCCATATTTTTAAGGCAACTCCTGGAGTAAGTTTCTGATAAAGAGCAGTCTCCTCAGGGAACCTGCCATTAACAGTGAGGTACTTTGAGCTGTGCTTAGATGAAATTACAGGCAAATAATAAAAGAGTGTTTAAAAAAAAGCAAAACAAAGAACATATAATAAAAAAGGTCAGAACACTGCTGTACCTAGAAGAAAGCATTCCTTTCCAGCCCTTTCTCAGTGTTCATCATTTACATGGCTATCTTTTGTCAAATGCCAGCTTTTCTTCAATGTTGGCTATTGATGGCATTTCCCTTCGTGTGAGGGTCTCTCTGCACTTTAACATAAGACCTCCTGGATGCTGCTCCTTTTGCTAATCTAAAGCTAATAAAGGGAACCTTTAAACTGGCATGTAATTACACTGTGAAAGTCCTATTAGGTGAGGCTAATGGTTTAGCAAGAGTCCAAGAGGTTCTGGAGTCCATCTGAGTAGGAAAATCATAGAATCATAGAATCATGGTTGGAAAGGACCTTCAAGATCATCAAATCCAACCCATAGGGTTTTTTTGTTTTCTTTTTGTTGTTGTTTTTTTAAGAAGGGGGCTAAAAAATGGTGTCCAGGGAAAAGCAGTGCCAGCCATGAGTTTGTCTCCAAGGATTCTCCTGCCCAGGCCGAGCCCCGGGCAGCACCCTGCCTTGCTGGTGGTGGCCCAGCTTCTGCCTGGCCCTTCATGGGCAGAGCTGGGCTAGAGCCATGGGCTGCCCTTGCATCAGGCCTTCCCTAAGGACATGGGGTCAGGAGTGCTGAAGCACTCAATGGGTGGGCTCAGGTGAGCTTTCCCTTAACCCTTCAAGCTTTTATATAGCTCCTCACTGTGCTCTCTGCTTCTAGGTCAGGGTGACCCGTCAGCACTACCCAGCACGCACAGCACCATGTGCTAATTTAGGACTGATCCCTTATCACAGCTAAAGCAGAAAGTAAAACATGGACTGAGGGCTGAGGGCTGCCTGTGCACGGCGGCAGGCGGGATGGGGCTGACAGGGCTGTGGGGGTAGGACAGTGTGTGGGTTGTGGGGCCAAGACTTGCCCATGACAGGCTCTGGGGCTGGAGCCCACTTTTGACACCAAGTGGGACCAAGAACTGCTTGTAGCAGCCTGTGAAGTTTGGGCCCACTTCTGATGTGCAATGGAATTTTGGCCCACTTGTGATGGGCTCTAGGGCCAAGTTGATCTTGTGATGCTCTGTGGAACTGGGGTCAAAGCCTGCAGGCTATGGTGTTAGAGTTTGCTTGTGACAGGCTGTAGGGTTGGGGCCCACTCATAAAGGGCTATGGGGCCAAAAAGCTGCAGGTTGTGGCATATTCATAGCCAGTCCATTCATAATCTTTTACTAATGGTACTATGCCCAGATAGGTCTGAAGCCAGTGAGAGCTCAATATTACAGCTAAGGGTGCAGGTTGCATCCATGTGGCTAGAGAGCAGCGAGGCGGAAAGGGACCTGGGGGTACTAATTGACAGGAAGCTCAACATGAGCCAACAGTGTGCCCAGGTGGCCAAGAAGGCCAATGGGATCCTGTNACAATCTTTTGGTATGTGGACCATGTGCACTGTGATTCTGCAACTTGCAACATGGAAGTACATGAAAAGAGACATTTAATTGGATTCAGTCCTCACCAGCATGGAGGGCCAATGTGTTAAACTGGAGCAGGACTCTCCAGACCATAAGTGAGATCAAATGGAGAATTCCTAGATGAGCATCTGTCACATATTCTTACCTGAGGATTTCCCTAGGAAAATATTTCACGAAAGAGTTAAGTTCAGAATGCACAATACTTAGCCATCAAAC
Source organism: Bucco capensis (assembly GCA_013396975.1). Taxonomy (NCBI): domain Eukaryota; kingdom Metazoa; phylum Chordata; class Aves; order Piciformes; family Bucconidae; genus Bucco; species Bucco capensis. The sequence continues at coordinate 6,697 of VWZO01007513.1, forward strand.
ACTAAAAAAATAAGTTTTCCTTGATTTTGCAGTTTCCTGTATCTCTAGAAGGAAATCTTAACAGCTCGGTTCTAATTTTAGGATTACAGTGATGTATAATCATTTACAAAAAATCTTACTCTGAGGCAGCATGGTCTGGTGATGTGCACCAGGAACTGGCAATTGAGATTCCTGGCTTCTGCATGTGACCTTGACCAATAATTCTCTAAGAGTCCCTGGCTGTAAAGTGAAGACAGCACATCCTTTAGAGAATCAACATTTTCAAGATGTTTGGATCAACATCATCAAGTTTAAATCTGACACTATGAAATATTTATTTCAAAGCCTTTCGTTACCTGGGCTGTGTAGTCATAAAGTACTCTGTAGTCCTGTGATGATGTGATTCCAGCTTGTTCATTTCCAAAAATGGATGCATAGACTCCGTCTGTTTTCTCTGCTAGGGAGGAGGTGGGGGGAAAAAACACCACAGAAACAAAGAGTTCAGTTGCTTACTAATGCATGGGATCATATGCAAGAGTTCACAAATACAAGGGCTTCTGTTCTTTCTCAGTCTAGAGATGTACATATATACAGAAGCTGCTGTGAACTGGAGGTAAAGTCTTGCACAAAAACTATCCCCCATTGATTAGATGACAATACACTCATTGAACTTCATGGGAGGGCAGAAACTAGCTTTAGCCTTATCCAGGTTGGGAAAGCACAATCCAAATGGTCCAAGAGAGGCAAATGCTGTGAATAAAATTGTTTAAAATGGTTGCTACTGCGGTGGTGTAAAATTCTAGCAGATCAGTGACTCACACAGGGCTTTGCTTTTTCCCTTGAGAAAAAGGAAAAATATTGTGACAATGGATCACCAGACATTTTCTGGTAGTCTACATAGTTCCCAGAAAGCTACTGGTTACTGACATAACTTTTTTTGACAGGTGTTGTTTCAATACAGCTTGTCATAATTAGGGAAAGCTCTTATACTTTCCCAACATCTGCCTGGGAGCTTCCCCTGCTGATGAGACAAGCAGGTTTCCCACACAGGACTCCTTGGTGAGATGCTAGTGCTCTGACAACATAGATTGGCCAAGGTGCCTGGACCTGCTCCCAGACAACCCTTGATTGAGTTGTCCTGCTCTAGGGTGCACTGTCAGCTCCTTGACTTTTCAGATTTTGAAAGACAATCACCGGAGCAGTTGAAAAAGCTGGATGCAGAGTGTTTACCATTCCCAAGGGTCTTGTCCAGGGAATGGTCTGCCCTCCTGTCCCCAGCCTAAGGACACTCAGGAGTGACCACCCTCAACGCTGCATTGCTCTACATGTGGCCAAGCTGCTGCCTGGCAGCTAGCTGGTGTTTGATAGCACTGGAGAGTCTGACCTGGCTGAGCACCAAATGCAGCAAATAACATAGTCTTGGCCTCACTTCTAGGTGCCCAAGCAGGCAGACCTGACAAAGGAAATTAATTTGGGTCTGGTTTAAAGCTGGTTTAAACCAGCCTTTTATTTTCTTTAGGCAAGAATCATAGTTAAAAAGTTTGTTTTAAATCAAACCAATAAAAATTCCAGAAGCTTTTACTTCCTGCATGGTCAAAATACTATGTTTTAAATGTCATTTATCAGATGACAAGTGTCATCACAATGGATGCTTGCATTCATAAGAACATAGATCATAGAATCCTAGAATGGTTTGGGTTGGAAGGGACCTCTGGAGCTCATCTAGTCCAACCCCCCTGCAGTGGGCAGGGACATCCCCAACTACATCAGCTTGCCCAGAGCCCTGGCAAGCCTCACCTGGAATGCCTCCAGGGATGGGAATTCAACCTGGTCCAGTGTTCCACCACCCTCGTGGGGAGGAACTTCTTCCTAATAAGGCATGAACATGGTCTGTTAAAAGCTTTAGGTATTCTCTTGGGCTTTTTAGAGGTAGCATATCCTACTTTAGGAGATAACTGTACCCTAAGTGTCGTTCCAAATGTACCATTCCCCTATTCCTAAAGGTTTGGAAGATTATATGGATTATTTGGCACTTCAAGCTGGGAAATTTGTTTCATATCCACCCAAGCTGAATTTGTTTCCAGATTATTCTTACTCTTGACTGCCAGCATGTGAATATCTGCTGTACCATTTCTGCTCTATGTCAAAGCTGGATTTAGCAATGTGATCTAAAACAAACACATCTGGTAAACTTATTTCCTGCAGAGACATACCAAGAGGTGGGGCTGAAGAAGTGACACTTTCCATGTTGTTTTTGCTGCTTCCGTGCAGTAGTTCAGAGAATCTGCAGAACCAAGAGAAACCAATTACAACATGAGTGAGCAGGACTGGATATGAGCATCCCTTCATATCAGCTATCTGACTCATCCTTCCCTCCATCTGCTGCAGCACTGGGTAGATGTCACCTCTTCCTGTGACCATCTATTTTCATTTAGGCTGTAGATATATTTATCTTCAGTTAAAAATGCATTTCAAAAAAATGCAGCAAAACACTGCACTATTAGCCATCACTAAATTGTGCATTAGAACGGATCAGGTAGTATTTTGTTGTTGATCCAAAGGCTCACAATACAAAACTCTAATTATTTTACAGCATTAATATGATGATAATGATCATTTGTTTGTAAGAGATTACCATCTCTTTGTCTCTAAGGAAAACTCTGATACACTTTAAAATACAAAGGTTGTATAATGAGTCCTTCTAAAAACTGTGGGTTTAAGTGAAAATTTTTAAATCTATTTCTAGTTATTTTCTACATCACAGCTGAGTACTGGAGACTAAAGTGAGAAATGGGTTAGGATTCTCAAGCATAGATTGAGATAGCATTGCATGCTTAAGGTATATTTAAAGGGTCTGATTTTTCAGCTGGTGAACACTTAGTGTTTCTGGAAAACGGACATCCAAACTTAGCAGCTTCTGAGAAACTCAAACTGAGTCTCTCTAGGCTACTTGCTCATGCAGAGCATAGTTGTGTTCTAAATGGCAGCACAATTGTCTTCTGTAACTGTATAGATGCAGTATTAGAATCATTATTAGAGAAAATCTGGTTTCTAACTGAAAAACAAAGCACTGGTACATAAACCTTATCAGCTCACTAACAAGCCTGGATCACATTTTAAACAGGAGATCCCAGCCTGCTCCTTGTCTTTGCCATGTAATAAGGCTTGTCAAAATATAAAGCCCTTCTGCTTTAACTACGATGCCATTCCCACTCTGCGTTAGCCATTTCAGTATGAAATATTTAAACCAATAGATCTACCATGCTCTTCTGCTGATATAACTGCATAAATGGATCAGCAAAAGAAAAATTCCCTCCCTGATCATCACAGTTACTCTGCTAAGTGTTTTTTCCTTTGGTCTAGATACTGGTCTTTGTCCTGCTTAGCTAGGCAGTGCAGGAGGTCTTGCTGAAAAAGGCAGCTCTCCCCAGCCTTTGCTCCCAGCAAGATTCACCTTTGCCCTCCCTTGAGCAAAGTGATTTTGTTGCTGTGTGCTATGACTCAATAGGAAAGAGGAAATAAGTGACTGCTATCCATTGCTGGCCAACTAATTGTTTTATGCACTCACGTCCTTTCTCTCTTCTCAATAGGTCATGGCAAAATTACTCTGACTCTGATTTGAATAGGCTTACTTCTTCTGACAGGTTATATTTACTGATATGTAGCTGCCTCTTGCTATATTGGAGCAAGTAATAACTTTACAGGTCTTATTTCCTGTCATTATACATTATTGTTTACATGGAGAAATACCTATTCTGGGAACTGAAGTTTGCCACTCACCTCTTCATCATCCCACAAGACTGGGCTGGGCTGCTGTTGCTTCTGTTTGGTTCTCTGCTGTAGTAATTCTCATATCCTATTGCATCTGCAACAGTGCAATAAAAATGAGACCTTCAAACAGGCAAAACTTTCTGCTCCTCACCAGAAGGCAACCAACAGTTGCAACCATCAGAGCTGCTGGAGCAAACTGCAACACAGCACCTAGCTGCACTCGCCTGTAATGTGACTAGAGTAGCTCAAGGGGACCCTAAGACTCAACAGAAGCCATTCAAGTGATTGTAAGCAGGCATGTCCTTGCAGAAAGGCATGCTTGGCCTGAGAGGAGCACAGTCAAGGTCCTGAAGAGCCATTCTCATAGCTGTGGCTAATTAGGAAGGCAGTTTCCTCCGTGACTATTTTCTCTGTTGCCTTAAATCTCAGGATTTAAGGGAGCAGAGCATGGTCATTATGAGCCTGGGACCATTTTTATGATACAATTGGCTGCAGTGTGTTTTGTTTCTTTCTTCTTAATGCATTGAGTAAGGAATTTTTGTCAGAGCTGGAGAGATTTCTGAACATTCTTGCCAGCAGTAATAATGAACAATTTCCTGGACTGTGCTTGTGCTTGAGTGTCTCTCTATCGTTCCTATCTCCACTGTCCACCTCCTGAGAGCTGATTTGCTGTTTACCCAGAGATATTTGGGTTGTGTTCTCTCAAACACAGTTATGTTACAGTTCCTTTGCTCTCCTCTATGGTGCTGTTAAGGGTGAAATTGAGACCATTTCAAAATCTAGCTTTACAGATGACATAGTAGCAGATATATTTGTTTGTTTTTCATCTCATATCTCCCAGTGTAGTTGCTTAGAGCTGGTGGCCACACACCCTTTCTGCCTTGTCTGTGTTAAAGCCAAACAAACCTGAGTGACGTCTGTGATACCACATTATCTCAGTTGTGATACCAGCAAGTCAAGAAAGATGTTGGACCTGGAGCTGGTTGTGTTGACATTTGCACATTGGATCAGCCAAGATCATAACTAGAGCGGGCATGTATAGATAGTGAGTGTGAAGAGTCCCTGCAAATAAGACTGACAGTAATTAGGGAGTTTTCTGACCAAATTAAGGGTCTCCTGTTGCCCATCTAGATTGTTACCTATAGTTTCTAGACTACAATGCATTGTAAAATCAGGTAGAAGAGGAAAGTGAGCCATAGCATCAGGAAACAAAAAGGTTTGGTCAGGGTGAAAGTCTGCTACACAATGCAAAATCGCACGTGGGTTTCCTCCTGCATTTTGCAAATAATCAAACAGACCAACAGCTCACCATGTGCTACTCTGCAAACTCATTAGCCAGAGCTGTGGAGATACTAGGATGTTACTTCTGGAACATGACACCTTCTAGAAAGTGGCAAAAAAAACATTCAAAAGGCAAGTCAGGTGTTTCTTTGCCTTTCATAAAGCTCTCAAGGGTTTTTCCCACCTGTTTCTTATTAGAAATGAGTCTTGACACAGCCAAGAGCTGTTTGCAGAAAATTGCCTTGGCAACTGGAGAATGAGAAATCTCACACAGAGGTAAAAAAAACCCTGAGAATTAGAAATTTCTTAGTATACAGAAGTTGTTTCCCACTGTTGCAAGGCACAGTTCTCCCTTCTGCCAGTGAAAATGTAGTTTTTCCTTGGTAAACGCTCCTGTATCGGTGAATTTAAATCTCCTGAGTGAAGAAGGATAAACGATAGCAGCAAAATGTCATCCAGTGCACTAGTATCAATATATTCATTTTAAAAAATTCCCCAAATCCCAGTTCTTAATCATCGTAGGTGTAATGACAGGAAGACTGAGTGAAAAGTAGGCCTCAGGAAGCTCAGCGCTCAGTTAGTGGCAGCATCCAGCTCTGCCAAAGAAGTTCCTGGGGTGTAATTGCTGCCAACTCGGAGCTCTGCGGTGAAGTAAAAGGGATGTAAGCTATTCCTGGGACACGGCATTCCTACTGCTGATGCCTGTACCTGTACAAGTCTTAGCATGGAAGGGTTTTTATCAGTATAAAATTTTCTTGTGCCAGTGCAGCTTATTCCCCACTCTGAACAGAAGATACTGCTGAGGGCATACTAAGGGGATTTTCTCTCTGACGTAGTAGTGTGGTGTTAGAGCAGCCAGTAGAAGTGAAACAGTATCTGTGCACAGATTAAAAAAATAAAGAAAAAAGAGGAGGAAGAGATCTCTTCAGCACGGACATGTATCATCAGCTAATAAAGAGCTCAAACAGGGATTTCTCTTTCTCTCCTTTTACAAATGCTGTGGATCTTTGTTTACGGCAGCATCTGCAGAGAAGTGCAAGTATTCACTCAGTCTGTAAATATCTTGTATTGCTTGTTGCAATAAGAGGGTGTGGTTCGTATCTGGCCGTGTGAAACACAGATAGCTTCCTTTCTGGGGATCTGTTAGGAAAGCTCTTACCCTGGAGCAGCAAGTTTTCATTTTAAAACTGCTCTTAGAGCTCTTGTAGTCTCAGTCTCCATTTCAGCCCAGAGGTTTTAATCATTGAAGTCGATGAAAAGGCCGCTTTGGCTTGAATGGACAGAGCCTGTGGACCTTACACTGCTCTGTATGCTGAGGCAAAGCCAATTTCATTCGAAGTTTCCCCCAGCTAGAGTCTTGCCCTTATACAGAACAACTTCCTGAGAGAACAAAACATATTATTCCCCTTTAGGCAGGTGGAACAAAACAGAATACAAAGTCTGGTCTTCTCTGTACTGCAAATGAAGAGGCAGAATCTCTGTCAAGGGGACACCAGGGTGCAGTTACATGTTAGGTTGGCTCTGACTTGTCACCACTGCAGGAAATGGAGGTTGCCATCTCTGCAAGGCAGTTTGCCACCTCCTTAGTGCTATCAATTCAGCTGTGCTGTGAAATGAGCCTGGCTGCAAAGCCAAAACAACTTTTTTTTTTCTCTCTTTTTTGGAGGGTTATTTTTAACTTGGCTTGTTCAGCTACCCCACTTACAGTGCCACACAAGGAGCGATGGCAGCAGAGTGAGGGGGGAGTGGGAGTGAATAGCTGGAGCACAAACTCCTCCAGCTGGTTTCACCTCTGAAGGACATGTACTGCACAACCACAGCCTTGGCCTAGTGGTGACTCATCCGACAAAACCAACAGAAGTAATTACCTGGAGGTTGTGTTCCTGTCGTTTTAGTCTTGATGAAGTAGTCTATGTCTGACTCTACAATGCAGTTCTCCAAGCTTACTCGAACCTCTTCATACAGCTACAAAACAGAATCCAAACATTTAATTGAATTTTTAACATTTCGCCTTGAATGCTTTTCTAATACCTTTTGCCTTAAAAGACACTTTATAGATGTCTGATCTGGATTGATCTTTGGCCTGTACAAACATCCTTGTAAACACAGTTTATCTCATTTACATCTAGAGGCAACAAGCTAGATTGAGAATACTCCACTCTCACTGCATATCCACCACAACAGCTGGTTGGCTGGAGACAGTCAACACAACAGAGAAAGGCAAGCTAGTGCTATGTTAGAGCACTCTTGCTTCTCCTCCTCTTCCTCCTCTGTGCATGAAGCTACTTGGCAGGTACCCCTACCTCATCGTCCTTCACACACTGCATGGAGAGCTGGTTGCAGTGAACCCACAGCGAGTTACGCAGGACGGTGATGCGGTCGCACTCCTGGAGTTGGAAGACCTAAAGCCAAAAAGGAGATGTGACATAGCCTCATGGTAGTTATTGATTTGCATTAGAGGCAGTGACAGGACTGGGGCTCCTGTGGGCCAAGTTCAGAAGTCAGCAAATCATTCTGAAGGCTCCTTTGTAAAGGACATCTTTTCAGCTACTGGAGAAATTACATCTACTTGTTTGTGCTCAACAATTTGGTTTAATTGATTGCACTAAATTGAAGTAGTGTTTTATAGACAAAAATAAAGGAAAGGAATCAGGATCTGGATTTGACTGCTACCTCTGCTGCCAGGGATTTCAGAGTCAGGGTCCTGTCTGCCCATCACACAGAAATCTTGATGTTTAACAAAAAAGTAGAGTACTGGGATAACTGGGTCGTATTTATGTTAGAGTCAAAACTATCCATCTCTGCCTTCTGTCTTTCCAAACTTCTCTCTTTTGAAACTATATGAGGCTCTGTGGTGTTGCCTCTCTTCATTTCTAAGGTTATTTTCATGGTAAAGAGAAGATATTTTTGTCTTCAGAGTTTACTCCCTTCCTTCATCTGTCTGATTTTCTCATGTTGGTGCACAGCTTGGGAAGAACAAAGGGGGAAGAGAGTGGAGAGGTGTGAACTGAGCTGGGGGAAGAGGCAGATAAACTTTCTTTTTAAAGTTCTGAAAAAAAAAAATTTAAAAAAATCACCCTGATCTGTAAGTTGTACTGTTATAAGTAGAACATCAATTTTTGGTTTTCTATGAGGTGTGAAAAGCTCAGATGCTTCCAGCCATCTGTTTCCATCTCCATTTGCTAGTAATTATGTCCAGAACACCACAAATGTATACAATATTCAGAAGAACATTCAGTTGGGTATGCTGCCTGCCATCTAATATCTTACCATCTAAAAATAAACTAGAAGAAAGAGTCCATCAAGGGAGTAAGCTGGTGTTGGGACCAATTTCTGAAAGAAAAAGCCTTTAAAGAAAACCTAAAGGATGGAGAATGAGTATTTCAATATCTGTTCTGAATAAAGAGCCTGTGGCTGCAGCCTAGCCCCTCAGGGGCTGTGGAAATAGCACAAGAGCTGACTGGGAATTTCCAGGTGAATGGTGTCCTGTTGGGAAATGCAGCTCATCAAAGAGGGAAGTGCAGTGACTCTGGGCTTGTCAAGCCCTTTGCAAAGTCCAGCTGGGCATTGTGTTAAACACATCCCTTGTGCCCTGTCAGACTGGGCGACAGACTGCTGGAGAACCTGGGCCACCTCCTGCCAAGGAATATGGCACAGCTTCTGGGATGAAGTTGTTCCAGTGCTGCCACTTGCTAGCCAAGATTTGAAGGCTATGGTTGTCCAGCATTCATCTAGATATCTAAGCAACCTCAGCACTTTCAGATTCCCCACTCTGCAGCCAGGAGTTTGGCATCTTAAGCTGCTTTTTGTATCAGTTGCTAGTTTTAAATGCCTCAAAAAACCTGTCAGTTCTTCTATCTACAGGCATTTTTAAAAGAGGGCATTAAAATGCACTTCCTTGATGAATGATTGGTTGAATGAGGCAGGCCACAAGCTCTCTGGGCCATTCAGAATTTAGCCATGTGAGGAAATGTGCATCTTGGGAAAATTAAGGCTTGGCACAATTTCTGTGGAAGTCTGCTGTGCCAGCTCTTGGACTTTCTGGTCCTCCCAGTCAGGGAATATTTAAGAGGGAAGCACAGAACTGGAAAGCTATGCTCCTGACATTTATTTCAGCTGACAGCCCAGCTGAAGTGCCTCTACACAAACGCACGCAGCATGGGCAACAAACAGGAGTTGGAAGTTACTGTGCTGCTGAAAGGGTATGACATTGTGGCCATTACTGAAACCTGGTGGGATGAATCCCGTGAGAGGAGTGTGGCTATCAGCGATTAGAAGCTGTTCAGAAGGGACAGGAGGGGAAGAAGGGGTGGAGGAGTTGCCCTCTATGTTAAAGAATGGATTGAATGTGAAGAGTTGTCCCTAAAGAATAGCCAAGGGCAAGCGAAAAGCATATGGGTAGGAATTAGAGATCAAGGTAACAAGGGAAACCTCGTGGTTGGAGTTCTAGTGGCCTCCAGATCAAGAGGAGTCTGCTGATGAAGCATTCCTACTCCAACTACAGGAGGCATCAGGCTCACAGGCTCTTGTCCTGCTGGGAGACTTCAACCACCCTGACATTTCCTGGAAAAACAACACAGCAAGCAGTAGGCAATCCAGAAGGCTCCTGGAGAGTCTGGATGAAAACTTCCTAACACAAGAAACAGACACCCCTACCCGGGGGGGTGCAATACTTGATCTACTGGTCACCAATGCAGACGAGCTCATCAGGGATCTCAAGACTGGAGGCTGCCTGGGCTGCCATGATCATGCATTGCTGGAATTCACAGTCNCATGATCATGCATTGCTGGAATTCACAGTCCTG